>CAVMJV010000034.1:600000-1200000 GCA_963681835.1 Meloidogyne enterolobii
CACAATTATAGAAGGCACGATCTCATCGGAGAAATTTGTGAGTATTGCCATCCCATAAGATAACATATTTTCATATTATTAAAGTATGTTTTTTTCAAAAATTTTAAGAAAATTATATTTCATCAATTAAATCTATAATTCTTTACGAACTGAGCTGCAGTTTTTAATTAATATTAAGATTTTAAACAATTCCTCTTAAAATAATATCGATGTTTTATTATTAATATTACTTTATTTTAAATTTAATAATATTAAATAATATTATTTAAAAAATTAATTATTTACATTCACCATAGACAAGATTAAAATTTTTGATTTTGTTTTTGTTGCTGATATTGTTGGAGGAAAGAAAACTTTATAAATATAATAATTTATTTTTATTTATTCCTCTGATCTTATTTAGTACAGATACTCGTCTTCCTCTTATTATTGATCTTTTTTAATTTCTAAAATTCTCTTTTTTTATCTCACCTATTCTTTCCTTTACTTAAACTGACTTTCTTTCAACTCAAATTCAATTTTCGAATTAATAAATTAAATCATTATAAATTATTGGTACAATTGATTTTATGTTTTAAAAGTTTATATACATAGATTAAAAAAATATATTTCAATTTTATTTAAATTTTCTAAATTGAAAATCTATTCGTTTATTTAAATTACTCAAATTAAATATAAATATGTAAAATATCAATTGAAAAGATTATTTATCTAAATAAACAAAATATAAATATTTAATCTCATTTAAATTTTATTTTATCTTATTAAATTTTATGCTATTGTACGCAAACTCTTTAAAATCCAAAAATTTAAATAAAAACTTATATCAATTACAAACGAGAATACAATTTCAAGTTATGAATGTTATTATTTATTTTGTTTATTCAATAATGCAAGTTTATGGGCAAAAACTTTAAAAGAAACAATTGAAGAGTTCTGTCAATTTTTTAATAACTTTATACTAATATCTTTCATTGTAACCTTCTAAAGGCCAAAAATATGTGGCTTAATTGGAATAATGAACAATTTCAATGTCATCTTTACAAATAATAAAAAATGTGTTTTAGTTTAATAAATAGTATATATCTATTTTATAGCGAAAGTAGGATATAATCTTAAGTTTTTAAAGCATTTATCTTCTTAAAAATTTTAATTTAAGATTTTATCTGTAATTATTACGTTATAGTATTATTACGTTATATGTATTTGATTTTAAATGTTTCATATGTTTAGCAAACTTTTATAATAAAATAATTTATCTATATAATATTTTATATAATTTCGGCTCTTTTAAAAATTTTCCGACCCCTTGGTGACCTCCTTAACATACTTTTAATATTTAATTAAATTAGAAAAATTAGTTTTAATTTAAAATAAATTTATTTTTTTAGCAAATAATTGTAGAAGGCCAAAAATAATTTTCTAATATTGATTCTAGTTTTCCACCTTTATTTATCAAGTTTATTTGATTACACAAATTTACTTTAGTTATTATGTTCTGAAATTTTATTTCAAATTAATATTTGAGTAATATTATAATGATCGAGACATGTAAAATTTTAAATGTTACCTAAAATTTAGATCCAAATGCATTATTTTTTATGCATCATTTTTTAACATTAATTTTTTTATTTTAAAACCAATTTAAATTAGGTATATTCAAATTTAGCCATATACTTTTATATATTTTTCTATAATTTATTTAAATAAAACTAATTTAAAGGAATAATAAAAAAATATAACTAATAAACATTTAAATTCTTCATCAGTTGGATATCCAAGTTGGATATTAATTTTTATTTTTGAATAATAATTTTTGGTAAATTGAAAACCTTGGTCATGCACCAGGCTTTCAAATTCTTGGCCAGGCTCAGGCTCGGCCTGAGCGGCTCTGGAGCCGGCAACGGAGCTAGCTTCCGGAGCCATACCCAGCGCTGTTGCCGTGTTACTTGTCGGCAATTTAAAGAAATTTCACCAATAATGCCAACAGTTGATATTTTTATTTATCAACATCTCCATCTCTCTCTCTCCCTCACACACACTTTCTCTCTTATTGCTAAATTTTTATTTGTAAATCCCCCTCCCCTCCACGTCTCCTCTAAAATAACTCTCTATCTCGTGTAATTGAATCAATGATAGAGGGCTTCACCATTGATTTCATATACATGATTGTTTATCGATGCCATTTAAAATTAATTTAAGCGAGTTGCTATCTGTTGTTTGCGATTAAGGAGAATTTTTATTAAAACTTATTATAATATTAATTTATTTTATTAAAAAAATAAATTACCATTTTTCTCTTTTCCTACCATTTTCTCTTTTCTCTTTCGTTTCAGCTGTACTTATGCGTGTATAGCTAGAGCCATGGCAATTGAAAACCTTGGCTCAGGCATTGTGCTTTTAAAATTTTGGCCGCGCTCCAGGTTTTTATAATTTTAGCTCCGGCTCCGTCTGAGCGGCTCCGGAGCCGGCGCTGTTGCTGTGTTACTTGTTGGAAATTTAAAAAAAGTTTACCAATAATGCCAACAGTTAATATTTTTATTTATCTTACCTACTCCACTCTCTCTCCCTCGCACACACTTTCTCGCTTATTGCTAAATTTTTATTTGTTAATCTCCCCTCCCCCCCCCCCACGTCTCCTTTAACTTCACACTCTTTCTCGTGTAATGGAATCAATGATAGATGGCTTCATCATTGATTGCATATACATGATTGTTTATCGATGCCATTTAAAATTAATTTAAGCGAGTTGCTATCTGTTATTTGCAATTAAGGAGAATTTTTATTAAAACTTATTATAATATTAATTTATTTCATTAAAATATTAAGTATTTTTTATGTTATAGATAATGATTTATATAGGCAATTTATTAGATTTAGGCCTTACTGTGTAATATATTATGAAAAAAATGATAAGCCCCTAGAAATTGTTGTAACATGTAGACTTTAGGTAGAGCGTCTAACAAGTATTGTAATAAAAAGCTGTAAGCTACGTTAGTAAAGCTATTAAAAGTTAAATCAATCTTAATCTAATAAATTTTGATAATATAAATAATCATTTTCATCTGAAGATTTTTATTTAAATATATGCTAAGGTTGAGATATCACTTTAAGAAAAAGTCGCATCCTTTTTTAAATTTTTTATAGAATTTTTAGTATCTTTTTATTTATATATTAACGATGCGAAAAAACATATTAATATGCTTCTTACTGTTCATGATGTTCTGTCTACTTGATGTTTTTTCATCTTCTGGAGAAAGCACTGGGCAGGGAGATGTATATTACGGTTTTTTTATTCTAAACATTTTAATTAAGTTAACTCCGCCAGAAAAGCTTCAATATTTTCTTGATGGCAATGATGAACCTTATATTCACTTATTTGGAAAGGTTGTTTCTGTTAAAGGTATTATTGTTTCTTTTCCTTATCAAAATTTTTTATCAACTACTCAAATTGAAATTAAAACAGCATAAATTGAATCAAAACATCGTTGTTAAATTTATTCAACAACGATGCACCAATCAACCTTTATCTAATTTCAAAAAAATTTTAGGTGTCCAATTTGACTCTATAGCTCTAATTATATTTTATACTCCAATTAATTTCATATTCTAATACAAATTACTATTTAAAGAATCTTGATTATTGATTTGGTTATAAATTTCAAATGAAGGTTATTTAAACCTCCATGAGCACTCACTCATTTAGTTTAAATTTGCTCAACACCTAAGCACTCTTAGGCCATTCAACTTGAAATCCACAATTTTAGCAGGAAAACGTTGAAAATTTTTTTCTCAAATTATGATTTCTAGCAAACGTAGTTATACCTAGGTTTATTCATAAATCATAATTTGAGAAAAAAATTTTTAACTAACGCATAGAGTTCAAATAGAGTAAACGTTTGTTTCTACGTTTAAAGCTTGAATGAATTCATAAAATTTGATTGAATAATCAATTTCTAGGTCAATTAAATGAGGAGCAAATTAAGAAAATTAAAGAAGACGATGAACTGAGGAAAAATCAGTAGTATATACTCCATTTTTATAACACTTTTTGGAAAAAGTGTTATAAAAGCAGAGTATATTTATTTTTAAAATTTTTTAAAATTGTTATAAAAACATAGTAAAATATTTTAAAAAATCACGGCCTATACCTTTCTAATTAGTCAAAAAAATTTAGAATTTTAAATAATTTTTTAAATTTATTTTTTCTTATATTTTTCCATTTTTATTTATTATTCCTAAAGATTTTTCATTCCACAACAATATAATTACCACAAAGTCAAAAATATTTTACAAGTTTCGAAAAAATTTTTTGCGCAAAGTAATTACCCACTTCTTTTTTAGCGCGACAAGCAATTAAATATAAATTTTTACATTTTTGTGTTTTTGAAAAAAACAATTATTTTTGAGCATCTCAAAAGAATTATTGTATTCTTTAAATAGATTTTTATAAATTTTTTAGTCTTTTTAAAAATCATGATTAAAATGTAAAAATTTTAAGTTGTAAATAATTTTATTTATATATATTTTATAAGCAGGAAATTTTTATTCAAATTAGCTAAAATATTTTTATTTAAATAATTTTTTATATTAACTAAATAAAAAGGTTTTCCCCTGAAATAAATTACATACCGAAGATATGTAATTCGGTATGTAATTATTTGGCACTTATACGATTAAAAACATTGTGGCATCTCGAATACAAATCCGATTTGGATTATTTATAGCTCATTCGAACGAGCATAAAATACTTCATAAATTTATAACATTTATTTATAAAATTTATTTAATTAATTTAAAATTTTTTAAATTTAAAGTTTAAATGATTAAGAAAAAACTTCAGCTATGTTTATCTATTTTTTCAAAAAAGAATTTAACTTTTAGTTATTTTGATTTTTTACAATTTTTCCTGAAATACTTGCCTTGAAAATTGGAAAAAAAGATAATTGCCAACAATAATCATGTCTTTAATTCTATTCAAAATAGGAAAGCGCAAAGCAATTATATAAAATAAAATGGAAAAATGTTTTATTTGTAAATTCTTGCATGTTTGATTTTTTTAAATACAAAGCATTTCTCCTTTTTAAGTAAAGAGTAATTAGAAGAAAATTAGTTTTACTTAAAATTTTCCTAAAAGCAAGCGCGAAAATTATGTAGAAGGAATGAAAAAATATTTTATTGTTAAAATCTTGTTTTTATATTTTTTGTTATTTTCCAATACTTTGATAGTCAAGTTTAACAGCACTATCTTCCAATTTTCGTTGTATTAAATACGATTTATCACAAACATTTATTTTAAAGTAATATGATTTCTTGTATATCTATGGGTGAATAAAATAAACATTATACAAATAAATGTTATCACAATTCATCTCTCTCATGAAATTATTACTAAAATTAAAAATCGCTATGTAAAAATCTTTAAAATTATTAAAAATAAAATAAAAATAAGTTTGAGAATAAATTATATTATATAAAAATTATATGATATTTCAAAGTTAAAAATAATATTTTTGTGGTTTTTAGATTTTTTATTTTTTTTGATTTTAGAATTTTATTGTTTTTTTTTTATATTTTTATATTTTTTTGCATTTTATATTTTTAATGTATATACACGGCTGGGGTTAATATTTTATATAGGAATTAGTTTCCGACCTAGATAGAATGTAAGTTTCGCCGATTCAATGACAAATGATTTTACAGCAACAACGATATCTGAGCATGTCTCTTTTACAAATAACCAAGCTGAAGAAAACACACTTGGTTCGTGGTACACTACTGTAAATGTTGGTCTGTATACCTGTTTCCATTCTTTCTTTTCCTCATCGTAAATAAACCATACATGACCAGTCGGGGTCCAAGTTATATTTGTAAAATTTGGTTGAGGGGGTAAATGTAAAATATGATTGAAACTGCTCGGTCTTGGTGTTCTTCGAAATAATGATACTTTAGCTTCCTCGACTTTCCATATTCTTCGATATTCACAGTACACATACCCAAATATAAAAATAAAAATAATTTTATTAAACATTTTTTATTAACAATATAACGAATAATTATCACTTATATATTTTCACAAATTTTCTGATTGTTCAACTGCTTCCAATACATCTATACATTCAATTGGGTAAAAATATTGATGTCTTCTTCCTCCAGCAACACAAATAAGTGGTAATTGTGGATACGCAAGATCAATTCGGTGTCGAACATAAAAATATTGTCTTATTGTAACACGTAAGTATCCTCGTAGAGCAAATATCTGATCAGCCCCCATCTTTGTTAACTTGCTTGGATATATTTCCATTTGTTGATGCTTTAGATGATTTGTAATTAGAGCCTTTTTTCTAGATTCAGTAAAATTTCTTTGACCAATTTCGGCAATGGCTACATCGTCATTAGTCATGCTTGTAAGAGTTTGCAAGTAATTGATATTTTCATTATATTTTTTTCGTAGTTCGCGATGAAGTGATTCTGGGGCACATCCTCCATTGAAACGACAAAGTACTTGGATAAGTGGTGTTAATTGAACGTGTGGCGAAGAACTAATAGATTCAGGCATGTTGTCGCTAGTACGCATGGCAAACTATTTAGAATAAAAAATATTGCTCTTATATACTAAGAGGGCCTTTGGAAAATCGAATACTTGTCATCCCATCATTCCCTTTTTTACGGATATTTGTATGTAGTCTAAATAATACAGCCAGGACAAATAATAAACCTAAATCCAAAATATATGCTAAGACAAGCAGTATATCCTTGTTTGGAGATATAGCAGGCCCAATAGAAAGCGCATGTCCTCCGTCAATAGCAAAACAAGCATTTACATTCGGAGGAATCGGGCCGTGCAATGGAAAGAAAATATTACTGTCATTTTGAGATAATATAACACAAGATAGTGAAAATAGTATTAAAATTGAATATATCATTTTAGTAATAAATTAATATATTGACCTTTATCTTATATACGAAAGGCGCTGAATGAATCGTCTTAATAAAGCGTCACGTGCTTCTGGGGGAATTGAATGCAATTTTTGTAGTGTTGATGAAAAATTGTTCTTTGAACGCAATATTAAAAAATAAATACAATAATGGCCACAAGTATCTGATAGAGGGGATTGCAAAGGAAATTTATTTTGTTTTACTTTTGAAAAATTACCCAGCATAGATTGTCTCATGTCACAATTCGGTTCATCTGCAAAAGAGTCAAAGTATTCCAAAGTACTTGGATTATCAGAATAACAAGCAACCCAATGTTCACCAACCGTCCCTTTACGCATATTATTTACAATAAAACAAAAAGGCTTAGTCCATTTTTTATTTGGGATATTGTCAGAAGAAAAGACACCAATAAATATATTTTTTAGAGGTTTATATTTTTTAAGTAGATTTTCGATTTGGAGAGAATTCATTTTAAACAGAACCATCAGTACTCAACACACGATCTGCATTTATGGACATTATTGCATCGAATTCGCCCATGATTATCATTTCATACCCCTCATCCTTTACAGGCTTATCGAACAAACAACGGACGGTTGTTGTTCCTTGTCTAATGAGTTCCAAACCATTAGTGTCTTCTAGCGTCGAAGTCATAGGTATAACAAAGAAACAAGACGATTGCGCAAATTCTTTCATTCCTATGCTTAAAGTTCTTTGATCTGAATTTGGCCAAGCATCTAAGTCCATACCTACATACATATCAACAAAAGCACGTACAAAGCTGTCGTTGGAAAAATCAAGCTCATAAGGAACAGCTGGAAACTGGAACCCACCAAATTCTGCTGAAACAGTTCGCAAATTCGCATGCTCAAAATTGAACGGAGACAACGCAGTATTTCCCGTATATGCAGGTGCGCTTACAAAACAAATCACTAAGCGTCTAGGACATGTACTAGTGAACGCAGCATGTGTAATTTCCTGGCGACCTTTTCCAAGAAAAACGCTCCGAATTTCAATCTTTCTATATGCATATTTTGCAGGCGTCTGTTCTAAATGTCTAGCAATAGCATTATTTAGCGACATACTTAAATCAACCTGCTTAACAAAAATTCTCATATCATGAAGTCGTAGGCGGTATGTGCTTGTATTATTTAATAAATCTTCACCAGCTTTTTTACGATATTTTGGTGCATGAATAAGGAATTCATCGCTATTTCTGTAAAATGTCCAGAGCACATCACTATTAGGTATTAAAAGCTGATTTTGTCTGGCCATATCATAGTCCAAATGCGACAGTAATCTGCAAGTCTGACCTTTGGCAAATCTTGCTGCTCGTGATTTAAACCCTGAACCTTCAAAATCGTTTTTGTCAACTGCATCTTTATAATAAAGTGCAGCCTCATAGAGACCTTTGCTAACCTCACGATCTGCTCCAAGTTCATGAAGAAGTAGACATCTGTATGCGTAATGTATTCCTGAATCATAGCATTGAATACCATTAATAGATAAAGTTAAACGACGAATCCATGTTAAACCTAAATATTGAGCTACACTAGTAAAACTATCACCTGCAAAATTCCCTGCCAAGTCTTTAACAATAGGCACCCATTCGCCGGTTGCATCAACTCTACGTTCAAGAGATAATACAAGACTCAGATATGTCTTACTCAAATCTAAGTAAAGTGAGTCACCAAAATACCGGAAAATAAAAGGACCTGCAGATTGATTAAGTGCATTGAGGGGAAGCAATTCTTTGTATGCGGACCGTTGAATACCAACATTTGTTGATGGTATACTAAAGAAAGTTAGTCGATTATCAACCCCTTCAGTACTGTCTTTATCAATTTTCTTTATTGTCGTCATTTTAATTATAGAATAATAATAATATACTAATACTTATATACTCAGAAATCATCAAAGCTGAGTTGGTCTCTATATCGTCTACGTTTCTTTCCTAAATTATCTATAATAACATTTTGTTTTTTCTTTCGGCTTCTTTTGCCTTTCCCACATTGTTCTAGTTTTTTTCCTACTTTTTGAAGACCTTCGCTTCCATGCTGTTTCAATGCTTCACTTACTGAGCGACCTTGTGAAACATCTTCGAGAATATTTTTTCCTACATTTACAGCCTCATTTCCCGCAGTTGTGGCTATATTTTTAACAATAGGCATTAAAAAACGCCCTACAGCCCCAAGTACACCAAATCCTCTTTGATACCTAGTTCCTTGGAAATAACGATTATCTTCAAGTAATCTTCCTCCTCCGTCTTGAGCACTCAAAAATGGCTCCCAGTCAATTTTATCTATGTCTAAACTAACGTGTGTCATGCTTTAAAATAGTGAGCGTTGAAAGTGTAATGTTAATATACAAGTTCCCCAATGGAATTTTACTAGTTTTCCAGTTAAGGTTCGAATTTCAATAGTAATGTCTGGATGGCGTTTACCTAATAAACGATGATGATGTTCGGTCATATATACTTCTGAAACACTTTCTCCAGGTTCACCAGATACATTAACAACACGTAATAAAGGTGCAGTTACGTTACCTATTATGCTATTTTCAACAAGTTTTGGTGCATAAACTAAAAATTGACGCACACCTCCAGATATATCAGGCATATACTTTGCGACTTGTCCACTATGAACCTTCTCTGAATCGAAACCAAGAGTATAAGCTAGTTGACGACTTAATTCAATATATTGTACGTTTCCTTGCAAGAAGACATGAAATCGCTTATGCACTTTATCGTATAGTATGGAAACCCATTGATATTTTGGATCAGCGAGTTGTATATTGGAGAAACTAAGAAGCATTTTTAAATATTCAGGAGGATAAGCATATTCAGCTAGATGTAATTTTTTAGGCTCCGAATCATCCAACTCTTCAGATTCTTTTTGCGGATGAACTTTTTGTTGATGAAAATTTTCTTGTTGTGGAAGTTCTTTGTCTTTGGTTTTATCTTCAACATGCCTACCTCCACCGCCAAAGAAGCTTTTCCAAAAGGAAGGACGTTCAGGAGGGTCAGCAATTAACATTTCAGGATGCGGGAGCTCAGGCAACGAGCTTAGATCCTCAGGTTGAATTGCTACTTGCTCTGGTTCTTCTTCAATAATGGGAAGATTACTCACTTTTTCAGCCACTTCCTCATTACTTATTGCTGGAGATTCCTGTGGCTTTCCTAAGCCTTCTTTTTCAGGGGACCATGGTTCAACAGCGTCTTCTTCACTTATTGTTGTTAATTCATGCGACTCATTATCTTCAAGATTGTGCCTTGAATGTTGTACAGGCTCTTCTAAGGGGGGAGTCCAAGGCTCTTCATCTTCATCAACAACTCCTGGAAATTCCTGAATCTTTTCTTTAGAAAATTCTACATGCTCCTCAGCGACTTCTTGTTCAATTTCCTCACGAGGTTCAATATTTTTTTCATTTTCCAATATTTCTTTAGAAGTATCTTCAGCGACTTCTTGTGCATGTTCATCGTCAATATTTTCATCTTCTACAATTGTCGCAGGATCTGCATCCATTTCTTGCGTACCTTCAGAAGTTTCTTCAGGCGTTTCAGCGACTTCTTGTTCATGTTCAGCGTCAATATTTTCCTCTTCATGTGTAGAAGGCTGTTTACTATTTTCTTGCATATCTTCAGTCGGTCCTTTAGGCTCTTCTTCATGTTCGACTTGACTTTCTTTATTTTCCTCTTCATGTGTCGAGGTCTCTTCATCATCAGGAGTTGTTATTTTTGCCGATGAAGTTTCATCGTCTTGTTTCGAAAGTTCAACTTCAATTTTGCCACAATTTCTTCCGATAAAAGTTTCTGACCCGCAACAGCTTCTTCAACTTGACTGGCTAATTCTTTAACCTTTTGTTCTGCGGCCTTAGCACGATCTGCAGCTTTTCGTGCCTCAGTAACATCGCCTCGTGATTCTGCCGCTACAGTTTCTATTTGTGCTTCTGAAACCCTATCTTTTGCATCTAAACATTCTTGTATCCATTTATCTATTTCATTTCTTCGACTAAACAATAATTTTAATTGTGTTACTACCAATTTTAGAATGGTTGCAGGTACTTTTCTCTTAGTTACCCCCGTCTCATTTAATGTTACCTCTTCATCTAGTAGTGCATACTTATAACGAGCATCTTTCCAATATTTCTGATTAAGATCTTTATTTAGTTGTGATTGTTGCTTTGCCAATTCTACACTATTAGTCAATGACCTTGTAGCCGCACGAACAGCCATATCTATCAAAGTTTTTTGTTCATCTGTTAGTGTATCAGAAAGAGGTGTTATCTTTCCGTCTAAAGGAGTTTTGTCATTTTGATTTTCAGTATCCTGTTGTATATCATCCGATTTTTCTTCAGAAGATACTGGAGCTTCAGTAGGAGCTTCTGATACATGTGTTACTGGAGACTTTGGAATAGGAGGATCATCAGTTATAGAACTATCAGATGTAGGCAAAATTTCTGTTTTTTCATTAATTTGATTTTTAACTTGAACTTGAGAAGGAGCAGGTGTATCTGTTTCATGATTTTCATCAACCTTTTCCACTAAACTTGCTTCTTATAAAGGATTTTCAGGTTTAGTTTCAGATGGAGAAGGTGATGCAAAACTTTCTGATACAGGTGTTACTGGAGACTTTGGGATAGGAGGATCATCAGTTATAGAACGATCAGATGTAGGCAAACTTTCTGTTTTTTCATTAATTTGATTTTTAACATGAACTTGAGAGGGAGCAGGCGTTTCAGGATTTTCATTAACCTTTTCCACTAAACTTGCTTCGTGTAAAGTATTTTCAGATGGGGAAGGTGATGCAAAACTTTTAATTGCATTTATTATTATATCTTTTTGCTCAGTTTGCGGCTTTAATCGAACAACAGAGCTTTCCGGAATTGAAGATAGAACTGGAAGTTTTGCCCCCTTAATTTCTTTATTTAAATATTGAATAAATTTATAAGCACGATCTTTTGGCATATCAAAGTAACCTTCCGTTTCCAATTGTTGAATGAAACTCTCATACTCGGCAGTAGGCAATTTTTCTTTTTGTTCAACTTTGGGCTGTGTTTGCGGAGTAGATTCAATGGTTTCTTCGATAGGAGTAACAGTCGAGTGTTCTTCATTTTGATTGGCTGAGGTAGGATTAGTAAATTCATCAAGTGCTTGTTTGATCAGCTCTATTTGATCGTGATTTGGAGTGAAACGAACCATTTCTATACCATCTATTGCATGAGGGCTTATAGGCGGTAAACGAATTCCTTGTTTTCCTAAAAATTTCATGAAATTAAATGAAATTTCCTTTGACAAATCAAAATACCCATTTTTAACTAATTGTTCGCTTATAGTCTCAACAGCTCGTCTTCTACGAAAATTCCCATAGATTCTTTTTTTATTTTCTTCAAGTCTCATTTCCTCTCTCTCGCGATCCAATTCCTTTTTCCAAGCATCAAGCAAAACTGCATTTATGGCCTCTTCTAATGCCTCTTCTGAGGCAAAAGACAAATCAGGTATCTCGATTCGAACAGATAGAAGTTCCTTTCCATATCGGCGATAAATTGTAATAGATTCTTGTTCTTCGGAATCTCCAAGTAAAGAGAATGAAAACGGATAAATAATGTTTGAAAGTGCAACAGTCCAACTTGAATCTAACTCAAGTGTGTCAGGCATCCTTACTGTAAACTTTGAGGTAGTATTTCCTTCAACATCTTCAGAATTTGAAGGTAAAACAACATAAAATGAATCCATGGTTAATGTCGAACTATGTCGCTGTCGTTTACCCAGCTGTTATGAATATCTTTATAACCAACCCAACGCACAAAGTGTTGCTTTATCCCTGTACGTGTTGTACGAGTCTTTAAAATTTCGGCAATACGATGAGTAGTATCCTCTTGCGTGGGCACCAACTCTTCTCTATAGAATATTCCTTCAATTAGGTTGTCTTCAAAATCTTTTAACCTATATGTTATAGGCGTACGTGCGTCGTTAGTTGTATGTATAAGAAAAAGCTCGTCAGTATAGTTTGGTAAATAACCTTTTTCAAATTTACCCTTTTCTTTTGATATACGGACAACTTGTCCAGGCTCGAGTTTAGAAGTTATTTTTATAGGATCATCAGTGCCCTTATATAGTCTTTCAAATAAATTTTGAGAATTTTTAAAAGTAACAGAATTAGGTGTAACACCTGTAACACGGTTTACGCTTGAATTTATTCCAGAAACAATTTTTTGAATGGCTTCAACCCACCGAAGTGTGTTTTTTTCGCTGAAGTATCGATATAATCTTTCTTTTATTGTACGATTTGCTCTTTCTGCCATTGAAGCATGAACATCAGGACTATAAACTACACGCTTGACAATATCCTTGGATATAAAATATTCCCTCATTCTTTTAGCCTCAAATTCTAATCCTCGATCAGTATACAATTTATGAGGCAAGATACCATCTGAAAGTTTGAAAACTTTTTCAAATGCTTCAATCATATCTTCTGATCTCTTAGTTTTGACGGGCGCTACAAAAATCTTCCGACTTAGAACATCAATACATACTAAAAGGTATCTGTTATTATCATTATGTTTAGATATCTGATCAAATATGGCCAAATCTGCTTGCCAATCTGTATGAAGACCACTTGGCCTTGTAACTAGTCTGGGAAATTTTTTTCTAATTGGTCGATGCATCGTATACACTCTTTGCTTATGCAAAAAATTATAGACGTCCTGATATTTTAACTTTGGATATTTGAGCTTAGCTTCTTCATAAACACGATGTATTCCTGCATAGGAAGCAGGAGAATTTAGCGAATAATATATTTTTGATAAAAAATTATCTAAAGCTTTTCCCATATTTGAGGAATAAATTTATTTTTCTTTTTTATAGGCAGGACTTTTACCAAAACTCTTTTCTTACTTTTCCCACTACCTGATTGACTTCCAGACCTTTCCTCTGTACTACTTTCTCTTTGCGTCTCTTTGATCATTTCTTTTACTAATGGGTCTTTGGATAATCGATTAAATAGAAAACTAAAACCTTTAGGAGGTGACGATATATCACCTTGTACATATTCGAGCACTTCAGTGAAATTACTATTCTTTACAAGTCTTCCTTTGACGTTAGATTCGAAGCTTCCATTCTTACGTATTCTAAATTTTTCAGCATTATCTTTGACATAATTTTCTAAATCTTTCGAATATCTCTTTGAAATAATTCCATTAAAAGGTGTTGTTTTTCTTCTTTTCATTAGTTTTGTCGATGTAAATTCTGAATCTGTTTGATATTCTGAACTTGATTGTACTGGTTGTAACTGTGCTTTAGGGGCTGCAGTTTCCTTTAGGTAAGGAGCAATTTCTGAAGCTCTAGCTACATTACCCTCATCGATTATCACCTTTTGAGGCCTATTTTCTAACTCATGTTTGAGTTGTCTCCTTTTCTTATATAACAATTTATATTTTTGGGCTTTGACATCTTCACTTAAATTTGGATCACTAAGAGTCTGTTTAATTTTTGAGTCTGTCTGTACTTTTTCATTTTGAAGAAAATCTCCGCCTTTGATCATGCTTAATAGTGTAAGATATTCGCTTTCAGGAACCATAATCATTTTCTTTGTATGTTTCATTCTTGTGTGAATCTATGAATGATATGTTCAGCTAAGGCTCCTAGGACAGGTACAAGTATAGCAGCAAGAGCGGCACTACCTCCTTGTTGTATTCGATTTCTAGCGCTTTTTTCAGTACGTGTTCGTGCGATAGCTCTATAGAAATCGGCAAATTGAGCTAACTTCTTGCGCTGTCTTCTATTTAATATAAAATTATTTTTTAAAATATTAGCACAGATTTCAACTATTGCTAATATTTGATCCGCACTTGCTGAAAGAATTAAGGCGTTCTTCTTTTTATCGGAAGATGTTTTAGCTAAACGCTGTAAAAATTCAAAATTTTCTTTAACGTATGGACTATAGTCATACATTTTTTATAAATAATAGTTTTAAGATCACTTATATATTATAGAGGCAAATATATAGTCTGTTTTTCACCTGGAAATATTTTAGTGGAAAGACGCAGATTCTCTTCTGTACTTGGATGCATATTAATTAGTAAATAGGAAAATTGTTCGGAAGTAGCATCGCGATAGGCCTCAAGAAAATAGTTTAACATTTTTGGGAAAAGCTGAGACCCGAGTGTGCGTACTTGTAGTAGTCCTTGAGGATTTTTAGTTAAAAGAATATAATGGGCGTTTGCACGAGCTGTCTTGATATCTCGTCCGTAAAGTGATTGTGTTACAAAGATTACGCTTACACCCCAGTTATGAGATCCCCGCGTGAATAATAAATCTAGAAATTCCATAGGGATATTTAGCATTAAGTCATCTAGGACTAATAATTGGTGTTGTTTAATCATCTCGACTTCTGGAACCCCATTATATGTTGTTATTCCCATTTCTTTTAATTTAAATATATTTTCGTTCATTTCACCAAAACAAAACAATATTTTATTTGGCGGAGGGTCAATTAATTTTTTACAATTTGCTAAAAATTTCATAAGCCATTGGGTTTTTCCGCTGCCTGTGGCACCGGAAATAACCATAGTGAAAGGAGCTTTGAACATTTTTTGCCTTGTAAAAAATGCGTTTTCATTTATATATTACAGATGATTCCTAAAGCAATTATTCAAAATGTTGTTTCTACAGCTCAACTACTTGATAAAAATAGTAAACTTAATCTTTATAATCTTGCAGCAAGTATTAACAATTCTAAATATGCTCCTGAACGTTTCTCAGCACTTATAATTAGAATTCAACAACCAATTAGATCTACGGCTTTATTATTTTCTAACGGGCGAATTGTATGTGTTGGGACAAAATCGGTGAAGGACTCGGAAATTGCGATTGGACATTTTGTTGACATCATATCATCTGCAACTTCCTTACCAATAAGGATGCGAGGATTTAAGATACAAAATGTTGTATCCTCATTTGCTTTTCCTGGACATATTAATTTACCAGGTAATTTTTTTCCAATCATAATGAATTATTGTTTTAGCCTTGTACGACACCATGAGAATTTCTCCTCCACAGTGGCTAGCTAAACATATTTCTTACAACCCAGAATTTTTTCCGGGTATGTGCTTAAGACTTGTTGATTTTCGCACGGTTGTTTTAATCTTTACGACTGGAAAGTGTATAATTACAGGCGCACGAACAGAAGAAGAAATTTTTATTGTTCAAAATAAAATTTACAATTCGATTTTAATGTTTGTAAAAATCAATAAATACTAGTGTTGATTTCGCTTCTTAATTCCATCAAGAGATTTCCAAGATAATTTTCGCCTTCCCATTGATTAGGGTCTTTCAGTTTTGCACTTTTTGGGCTTACTCCGTTGCTCCAATAAAGTTCTGATGCGGACGCCTGCGTAATAAGTCCATCGCCTGTGGCACGTAACTGATTGAATAGCTGAATGTTCTGGGTAAATTTTGCCCATATTCCTGTGTACATTACCTAAATATTATGATGAAATAATATATAATATTTTTTACTTTGTTGCGAACAGTGTTCCACTCAATTTGGTTATATCCGCGGATTCGTTTCCCAATTCTTCGAATAGTTATAGGATTATCTGACATTAATATTTCTGAAGCAATTTCCAAATCCCCGAAGAAACTGCTTTCTGCCAAATGAAAAATTGTTCTACTGAACTAAATGTTTTTCCAAGTAGTGTGAAACTTGTTCTAAATCGGTTGTCAAAGCCAAAACGTTGAGAATGAAATATGAATATATTTTGATGTTGTTCACCAATAATTTCTATTGGTGGATGCGAGTTCGCAGTAATTTTTATTTTCAGCCGTTCTAGGAAACAAGCTGTATTATCTAAAATATTTTATATTTAAATTCATTTAAAAAATTAACCTATATTGATATCATTGATCATATTGCTAAAAATATATTAAAACAACTAAACAAATTTATAAAAATATATTGTATAAAACAAATCTAAAAACAAAATATTTATGAAAAAATATTTATACGAAAAAGATCATTTTGTTGGATCATTAATAGGCGCGCCCCGATATCCATAAGGATAACAATCGAAATTTGCATCTACAAATCCTTTGTCATAGATTGGTGTGTAGCGTCTAAATAATTTTTATATTTTTCAAATAAAAATCAAATACCTTATTTGAGTTCGACTTGCAACTTGTCCTTTGCGCCAGTTAGGTTGAAAATGTGTTCGCTGTAATACCACAGGATCTTGTTCTTCTCCATATGCTTCTACCATTTTCTGCAAACGAATTATAAAATTATATTATAGTTTTTAAATACCCGGAATTGATTAAAGTCCAGTGGTGTGTCAACTTGCTCCCAAAGTCCACGGCATTTTACAATATATTTTATTTCACCAGTTTCACGGTGCTTCATTTTCATTGCATACTAAGAAAAAAATAAAGTGAATAAAAGTGTAATTTAAAAACCTGTTTGCATCCTCCTGTATAAAAAGATATAATAGCCCATTCTTCATATTCGCGACTCATCATTCCAAGCATATCCCCAACACGAAACGGTGGTTTTTTATTACGTTTGTGTACAAAAAAACAACTATCCGTATCGGTGTATAAAAGTTTACACTCGTTGTCATTTACAATTTTTTCCATAAAGTCGTAAAGCATCACTCTTGCCGTTGCTGTTGTAATAAGAGCCAATATAATGTTGTACTTATCGTGTGGTCGAACAAATTCGCGACGATTCTTATAAGGTACAGCAAAAAGATCTGGAGTCAACATCTCTATAGCACCAACTTCCAGCTTTGGATCATTAAGAATTGTATGAAGTTTTATTGGGGAACTTGTGATGCAATCTTGAGTTAAATTACAGCGAAGTGCCCAGCGTCCCCACCTAAAATTATTGATTTAAATTTTTAAATTTATTTACATTGAATTATTGCAAGTTTTAGCTAAATAGCGTAATCCTTCATTCCTTGCTATTTTTGAAGGATCAAGCGTAATACCATATTCTTTTTGATTTTTCACAATAAAATCATTTTTGAGTCTTTCTTCATTTTCAAGATTTTCCGGAGACAAAGCACTGCTGGGCCAACCGCTTGCCTAAGTTAATACGTATGAATATCAAAACTAATGTTAAAACCTCAATTTTTAGACGCATCATGTCCTGAACATATGGACGTAGTAATTCATCAGACCATTCTTCCCAATGATAGATGCTATAAACTTTTGTTGCACGATAACCTCTGCTCAAAGCAAGTTCAAGTTCTACAGAGCAAGTTGTGCTTACAAATCCGCGCTGTCTATCATTATGTTGACACCATTTTCTACCATAGCGATAACTAGTTTGTTTACGTTTAGCCACGCCGGGTTCTATTTCTATTGCACATTGATGACATAGGTGAAATATCTAGGAAATTTTTTAATATGGATTAAAATCAAAATACCAATTTTCCGTGTATTCTTTCTGGAATTACAGGTAAATATAAGTCGTCGGGTGGAATAATGAATAATTTAAATATTCCACGATAAGGCCTCAAGTCTTCAGGTTTTGTCCAATTTATATCTAAATTGAGATCCAATAATTCTGGATGGCCTAAATAAGGATATATTTACAAATTTTAATTAAGTCTCACCAATGGGGTAAAAGGCATAGAAATTAACAGCCGGATATAGACTAACAACATCATAACATGAGATTTCGAATTCATTTTCTGTAGAGTCATCAAGATGGCATTTAAGAGATAATGGTCCTGTTCTTCCACCTAGATATTACATAATTATATGAATCAAAATAATAAAACCGTGAAAAGCATCTCGAGGGAATAGAGGTCCGATATCGGGCAATTCATCAAAGAAAAGTGACATTTTTTTATTATTCTCCAATGCCTTGACTACCTCACATTCCCAAAATATGTAGGTTCGTATGTGTTCGTTCTTCAGTAAATTGATGCGTTCATTTAAAGTGTCGTCATTATATAGTGCTGTTTTACCATTTAGACATATTTCGTGAGGACGATAAAGACTAAATTTATAAGTAAGAAAATGAAGCTTATTTTACCATTTATGTCCATGCCATGCACATCCTAGGAACTCAATAGCTATATTCTTTTCTTTAATGAATCCATCAAGTCGTAAAACACTTCCATTTGAAACAGTAATTCTATATTCGCCTTCTGCACTTTGTCTGTTTTGAATTTGAAGTCCTGTTTTATGTTCAAGCCATTTAATAAATTTGATGGAGATTGCAGAGTAGTTTGTATCTTTGTGATACCCATTGTCTGGAATAATACCTATCTGATTGTTTTTTAGATAGTTAATGCCTAAAAATAAAACTATATTGGTTTTAATATTGAATTTACAAAAATGACGAAGACATGCACTAGCAAGTGTCATTGAAGATACAAGAACATCATCTCTCTTTGATGGTTCTGTAGCGAGTTCAAAGAATAGCTTTTGCAGTTTAACAAGCGCATGTGTGAGTATGCGGACATCTTGCTCACAGTAATCGACTATTTCTTTGCATAGCAAAAAAGACTTGCCCTTGTGCAAATCGTACCATTCTTCAAAATCTTTCCTTCTTTGTTTTCCCATTACCTCAGGATAATAATACTTTTTATCAGGCAGTCCTTTCAACAAAACTTCCATATTTTTGTTATGATTCCATCCATGAGGAAAAAATGATTTTCCTCCTTCATCAATATCTAGACCAAGAGCCTTTGGTAATTGATCCAACTTGAGCATCATCCAATTAAAAGAATCGCGAAAAGAAATATAAGGATAAAATCCATCTTTCTTCTTAATTAGAACTTCGTATAGTTTGTTTCCGGTTCTAGTTATATTTGGTTCAATTCCAAAATGCTTGATCAATTCGCCCAAAAGTAAATGCATATCATAACGTCTGAAAAAATATTAAAAATAAAAAGGTAAAGTACAAACCCTCCATAATGTGAAATTGCAAGAGTTCTTCCTTTCCTCTCTTTACCAAGTCCAAAAATTATCCATTCAAGAAATTCACGCAAGGGGTTATCGTAATTTGCACCAGTCCAGCTTCTCATTCTTGGAATTCCTGGTCCACAAGTTTTACAAGCTCCTGTATATTTTTCTTTCCAATTATTATTTTGCATACAATTTGAGCATAATAACATTGCCTAATTTGTATTTTAGATGTTAAAATAATTTAAATTACCGAAACACAATTCACATGATGTAATTGATAATTTTCATCGTGAGATGAACTATCATTTGTATTTTTTGATGATGATATAAGTTCACATTCAAAATCAAATACAACCTAAAGAATTTTAACAGTTATTAATGCTAAAATTTACCATAAGATAAGATCGTGATGTCCTAGGAACAATCGGTTGAACATAGCATTGTTCGTCGTGTCTATGTCTGGAGCGGCAGAGAGAACAGAAACGAATATAACACACATGTCCTTCATTTTCCTCCTTGTTATTCACTTTGTATATTTGACCGCATTCTTTGCATCTATTTGAATTTTATTTTAAATTACAAGCTTTTAATTTACCTCTTAAAAATCTGACAGATTCCTTTTTCTATATGTCGTTCGTAACAATCAGGATTTCTAAATAAATTAAAACAGTTGGAACAATTCATTTCAAAATTTTCAATCTCTTTGCATGGAAAATCTGCGCCCATCCCACAACATCGTGGGCATTTTGCTGCACATGTTTGTCTATGTTCCAGTTTGCTGTGGAAGGTTGCTTCACATTCAAGGCAATAATACATATGTTTGCCAAAAAATGTATTTAATTTTCTTATACCATAATAATGTCCATCCTTTAAATAGAGACTGATATCTTTCTCAGCACGATCTGGTCCCTTCCATAATGGTTTCATTTGGCCATGTTCTCCAAATACAGATAAACGATATTCACCCGGATGTTTCTCATTAAGATATTTTTGTATTAAAGGAACATGTTCTTCCACAGTATATTGTTGTAATTTTAAAGGATATCGTATTCCGTGTCGTTTCATTTGAATTAACATATCCTTGATCAATGTAAATCTTTGAGTCCTGGATTTTGCACCTTTTCCGGTAATAATTCTGTGAAAATTCATTTTTTCTTTTGGTGTATTATCCATATTTATATACATCAATGTCAGTTGAACAGCCAACAAGAGACAATGATATTTGGCAGGTTCGCCTAGATCATCATTGCGAACCTAAAATATTTAATTTTCATTTATGATTTAAAAAAACCTCAATAAGATTGTTGAGGTCTGTTCCTTTCATAATATATCTAGTTTTTCTGCCACTTCCACTATTTCCTTTTTCTATCAATGCTAAAGCCTCTTCGTGGAAAGGTCCCATAACAATCTAGATAAAAAAAGTTTTTTTTACTTTTATAGAGATCAACCTCGATATGTATTGGTTGGCTGTAAAGTGATGGTCTTCCCATTCTTTTCCCACTTTGATCTACAGAATCAAGTTGCTCCATAACTACTTGTGGTGTATTTTGTGCAAAACCTCTGTATGGAATTTGAATAGGTTTTTCAAGAACCGCACTACGTATAATTATTGAATATTTTTCTGCTTTTGCACCCGTTTTCTTATCAGCCTTTGAAATAAAGTAATCAATTAAATCTTCTAAAAGTTGATCGCTTCCTTCTGGCGCATCTTCAATATTTTTAACAGTGAATACATTTCTAAAAATAAACAGGATTTCGATATATAAATTTGAGTTTACCTGAAAACACCTATTTTGAATTTTGTACTGTTAATAGTCTCAGCTGCCTCTTCTTTATAAAAATGTTTAACAGAATATTCTCCAAAATTTCTAATATGACGACTCATCTAAATGCTATAAGAAAAATTAATAATGGTTATTTAGATATTAACGTTAAAACGTATTTTTTAATAAAAATATAAGTAAATTTTAAATATTTATTGAAAAAGTATTGTTATAGTCAGTTGTTATATCCATTTACTATTCGTTTAATTTTTCAGTTTCAGCAGTAACGACACGGTCTTCTGAAGAATTTTCAGTTTGCACACACTTCTCCTCTGTGTTGGGTTTAATAGTACTACATGAATCCGTGTGAGCTCTCATGAATATTATTGGTGAATCTAAAAAATTTAAAATACGTTAACATTTTTGTCAAACCTTCTCTCATAATTGGTCCATGAATACTTCCGTGTTTGTTGAAGATCTTAATTGCCATTTCAAGATCAATTTGACCCCAGAATTTGCTAAATGGGTTATGAAGCTCAAAATACAACTCATCCTTCACGACTTCAGTAATAGCCTTAAGTAATATATTTGATAAATTATACGAATAAAAATATACAATTTTTGCCAGCGCATTCAACTCCCTTAGTAGATATTCATGTATTTGACATTTTGCTAGAGGATAGCGTTTTTCATGAAATTGCATAAAAGCATCGTATAACTCATTTTTTAGCATTTTGTTATCTTGGCGCACATACTCAAGCGTCCTTATTTGTCGAGAGAATCGTATAACGCTTTCTTTGAGACCTTCAATAACATGTTCATACATTTGTTGATCCATCTTAATATATTTATTAAAGATTTTAAAAATTTTAATACCTCTATTTTGAAGAGAATATTACAGGAACTGAAACTTTTTTTGAGAAAATTGATTAATTAAAATATAAGAATTATAAATCGTAAATTTAACGATTATTTTTTGTATTTAATGTTGATTTAAATTTTATTATTCAACAATATTAATCATATAAGCGGTGTTTAATTTTCCTTTTAATTCTTCTTATTTAATGTGCCATAGGTTTTTTGCTGGTGCTCGATGTTGGCTGTTGTGCAGTGAGAGCAAACCTTAAACAAAATTATTTAATCATTTGGGAAATTTTCTTACAGGAAAGCTGAGCTCGTAGATGTTGCCATTTTTCTGAATGAAAAGCTCATTGGCCAGTTTTTTTGTAAGCTCGCTACATTGTGTGCACTAAAATTATGTATAAAAAATATTTAACTCTTTTAATTACCTGGTGAAGAATCCAACAATATTTGCCCAAGTTTAGGAGCTTCTTATCCTTTCCTTTTGTAATGCTAGCACCTCTGGAAAATTCAAGCTCATCGTCATCTAAATAAAATATTCATAATTTAAGAAATACTATTACCAAGATCAAGCATTGACATTTTCGAGCCTGATTGCCGTCCATTATTAGAATGTCCTAAAATATTTTCGATTTTCGTAATAAATTTAAACTTACCAAAATATCCAGAGTAATGCATTCCTAAAGAGATATTTTTGTCAAGATCCTCAGCACATAATTCTATAGTCAATACAGATAGTCCTTCTATTCCTGTACTGAATAGATAATATTCCCTTTTTTTCTGTTTTTCGCGACATGATTCGCATTGGTAGACAAAGATCCCCTGTCGTTGATGTTTAAGAAGCTGTGCTCGATCGATCAGAGCCGCTGGCACCGTGAATCTCTTATGATAATTTCCTAAAATTGTTTTATTTTAAAATTTCAAATATAAAATTACTATCAATGCGCATTCTTTTGCTGACCGCTTCGTTTAATTTCATAGGATTGTCTTCTTCATCTTCTGATAAATCTCCATTATAATTGAGGATAGCCTGATGCAATTCATCGTCTTCCTTTTTTTCCTTGTCTGACATTTGGTTTGTATCTCCATCATTTGCCTGCTTGATTATATTTAGATATAAAATGATAGATAAGTATACCTGCGTCTCAGATGAATGTTTGTTTATTTTCTTCTCGGGTGTTTTAGTCTTTTTTGCTGGTGTTTTGTCTGGTGACGATGTACAACTTGACTTTGACTTTCTTCTTCTATTTTCCGCCGCTTCTTTCTTTTTTTGTTGTTTTGAAATAAATCCACGAAAAAGCTCTATTTCCTCGGTAGTTATTGAACCTTAAACCTTAAAATTTTATATCAGGAATTGCTTACCTTGTGAGCCGTTGTTTTGAGTTTCATCATCATCAAGAGTGATTGATTGAACTAAATAAGTTAAAATAATCAATTTTAAAAAATTAATGTTTTTACCATCTTTTGCGTGGGAGTTCATTTTATATAGAAAAATATTTTTTTAATATCTAAATCTTTGAAAATTTCAAATTTATTTGAATTTTTTTTTTAAATTTAATGTGAAGAGTAGGTAGGCTTTTAGTAATAAGTGATTGTTGATAAATATTATGAATGATATACACGGCGAAAAACGATCTTCTTTTATACGCACCAGAAATGCTTCTAGAACATTCTAGAATAGATAATTACTATAAAAAAACTTGTTTTTTGCTCAATCATGTTAAAGTCTACCCTTTGTGTTTTTAACTTTTAATTGTTATAAGTAATTTTGGTCAATTAAGTTGGCAATTTTTTGTGCAATTATTGTGAAATATTTTTTTTGTGGAGCAATTATGTGGGCATTATTGCGAAATATTTCTTTGTGGAGCAATTATGTGGGCATTATTGCGAAATATTTCTTTGTGGAGCAATTATGTGGGCATTATTGCGAAATATTTTTTGTGCAATTAAATGGTTATTTTCTTTGTACATATTGCGAAATAAATTGGTGTGACATTTTTTAGTATGACTAGAAATGAGTGGCCAATTATTTTTGTATACATTCATTTTAATTATTTTTGTTCGATTTTGTTTAATTTTTAGTTATTATCCGTGCTCAATGCTAATCATTCATATATTTTTAGATTTCAAATTATTTTTGCGACTACTATATTAATTTTATAACCCGAAAACCTCGCTTTTCAACGAATTGACCTCTGCATAATTTTTTTAATTTTTAAATTTGCTTTATCACAAATTTCTCCATTTATATGAATATTCAATTCATAAGTTCTTAATTTTATGTTGTTAAGTGGTTAAATTTTATGCAAAAATTTGTATTTTATAGATTAATACATGGTTCGAATTTTAGTGAAGAATGATACAAGACGCCTTTACATTTCTTAAAAAACTATTGACTTTTTTCCATCAATAGCCTAGCAATGTTTCCAAAAAAATTTTTACGATGTTGCAAGGTTCAAAAATTTGTACACAATTACAAAATATTTTGTCTAAATATTTTATCACATCTTATTATTTTGTAAAATTTTTGTTTGCAAAATTTTTTAATTTATTTACACTAATTGCTTTTTACGCAATCAAAAAGAAAATTGCCTTTTTCAAAAAAAATTTTTACACTATTGTATTTACAAGTTTTGTATATTAAATTTTTGCAAAGATAATTATTGCGCCTTAAAATAAAATTTTTCGGTAATTATCAGTCGCTAAAATATAATTATCTGCAATATGAAGAGAAAATTTTGCAAATACAAGTTTGAATCACTTTATAAAAAAATGTTCGTCTAGGCATAGGCTTTTAAAATGTTTTTGTCAAATTTCCTTCAATTATACGCATTTTAGAAAATAAATTTAAAAAAATAAATATACTCTGGTTTTATAACACTTTTTTCCAAAAAGTGTTATAAAAATGGAGTATATACTACTAAAATCTTGATGCACTTAAACGATATGCTAAAATCTTCATCAAACAAATCATTCTAAAAAGAAATTGAAAGGTTACTACGGATCAAAAGAGCATTCTGCTATTGAAAGAAGTATATCTAAAAACAGACAGGAGCAATTACAAATTATTGAAAAGCTCAACGACATTCAAAATTATTTAGGTCATTTTTATGAAATTTAACTAAACGTTATTATGATAGAGCAAATAAAGTTCGAGAAAATAACGCAATTATAGGGTCTAATGGAGGTGTCTTGTCGAGCAATAACCCAATAAATCTTATTAATTTATATTAGTGCTTCGTAAGAAGTTCCATTCCAGGTTAACTAGAACTTCCAAGTTTCTTGCTCAAGCTTCTGGTTCCGCTCCTTTCTTTCTAACTGGGATGAATTGTTGTTTATTTTATTCATTAAAATAGTATAATCCGAAAATATTCCAAAGACATAATGATAAATGCGCCTTTATAAAATCTTTTTATCATTATTTTTGTGGATCGTCTTTTGCAATTTTATTGTTATTAATTCAAGGTCAAGAACATTCTGAACAACCGACTTTAAACATTAACACAATGGAAAATTTAACTGCTAATCACAATTTAAATTTGCAAAATATTAGTCTAAACTCAAATTCAGCCGGTCATGGTGAGATATCGATAAATTAATATATTATATCTTGTGGAAAAGACTTTGTTCGACTTTTGTTCCAATTTCTTGACTCAAGAGTCCTGTCATCAGTCCTTTCTCTTTCAAATTTTACCCCTAATGTCTCCGTTATCTGAGTTGCTAAACAATTGTTAAATTTAGATCATATCTCGAGACAAAACATGAACACTTTTGGATTTCGTCCATATGTTGGCACTTCACAAAGTCTGATAAATCATGACGTCCAACAATTTGTTAACACATCACAATTTTCTCAAAATGCTAATCTTCAAAACGGAAGCATTATTCATAAACCACAACCACTTCGTCCTCGTTCAGTTAAGCTTCGAATTGTGTCTGATTTAGGCAATCAAGCTGGTAATAAAAATTATTTAAATGAACTATAATTAAAAGTTAATTTGGTGTAGTTATAATACATATGGGTCTCACAAGTTGCTAAAACTAAGAGCTCTTTATTAAAATTTTAAAATCAAAACAAATTATATTCTTTTTAAGGACATTGAGTTTGATGGATAGACAGACAGACGTCAACGGAAAAACATTTCCCTAAGAACATTTCAAAATTTTTACAAAATTATTATTTTTAAAAAACGAGATCAAGAGAATTTGGGAAAAGCTTTATTTTAAATTTAGCCCCATTATTTCTCACTTCTATATAAAATTTAAAAAGTTTGATTGGTTTAAATATTATCTTATACTGAGGGTCGACATAATCCTTATGTGTACTGCCGAATATATATATTTTTAATAAACTTAAGACGTCATCGTGGTTGCGCTCATAGTTGAGCCAAACACAAGATATGAGAGGTCCACGTCTCCGAAATTCTTTATCTAAATATCTGGTATACGTCAAAATTCTGTTATTCCTCATAATCCACATTCCTAATATTTCCTAATATGGAAGTCCTAGGCGGATCTTGGTCCCGGATGATTTTATTTTCCATAAAATTTAAATGTAATAGAACCTAGCCGTTAGATGGAATTTTATGTATTTATCCGTCTTGTTTCATATTCTATTTTTTATTTTAAGAAGTACGTACCTAAAAATGTCTGGCATTTGCGGAATCCCACGAGATATGTTCGTAAAAGATTCTGGAAAATTATTGATAGCGGATTCAGCAAAATATTTCTCATGTTTTGAAAAAAGGAGCAATTCGCTTGATTTAAAAAGTTATAATAATAAAATATAAATTATGATAATTTGTCAAATTTTAACAGTTTAAATTAGATCTATTAGTAAATATTTAATTTATTTAATTAATTTATCACATTAACAAAACTAATCGAAACAATAAACAAATCGGAAGAACGCAAGGCGCCGGCGTTTGACGACGAGCGGTTGTTTACAGGGTATTGAATAATGAATTGATAGCTATGAATGGAGTATGAGGAGGTGAAGAGGTGGCGTTAGGGCTAAAGCCTGGGTCTTGCGCAGAAAATAAAATTCACAATGAGTGGCGCGTGCTATTTTCCTCTCTCCCCACAAGACTCGCGGTTGTTTATATAGGCACGCACATCTTAAAAAGGGAGATATAGAAAATAAAGGGGATTTTTTTAAGATTATTAATAAACAGGCAAGGAATTGACAAAGAATTGCATAGCTTTTCTTTAGCAATTTCAATAGAATAAAAAGTAAAATAATAAAATTAAAATAATAATAAAAAAATTAAAAAAATTAAATAAAAAATAAAATAATAGCCCATGTGAAGCGCGGGATTTTGCACAAGAGCCTCTCCAACGTACAATAGGTTTATGTTGCTTGTTTTTGTGTCGTAACTTTGTCTAATTTTGTTCAATCACGGTGATTTTGGTGGAGCTCTTTCGAATGAGCAATTATTTGTATATTGAATTTTTACCCCAAAATCCATCCAAGTATTTGACCATTTCAAGCCCTATATCTCAGCTCACAGTTGAGTACGCCGGCTAATTTTTAAAATGACGTTCGAGCCAGCTAGACGAGCTTTTTCGAATGACATATAAATCATCCATATCTGGATCAGAATTGTAAAACGAACTTAGAACGATTCTATTTTTCAACATTAAAGATAAATATTTGTTTGCTGAATAACTATTGGGTTTTTCTAGTATATTTTTTTTTAATTTTACTTTGAATTTTTTCGGTCATATGGTTCAGTAAAACTTTAAATTGTCAACCTGAATATAACTAAGCACAATAATTTCGCTAAAGAGTATGAATTCAGGTAGATTCTGAGCATATTATTACCAAAAATTTTTGTCAGCGAACTAAAATATTTGGCATGTTTGTAATTTCAAGTTGCGAAATGCTGTTGCGTAACATTTATTCGGTTGTAAACAGCCCTAATAAAATTCCTTATAAAAAATCAATAATTTTTTAAATGGCTGATAGATTTGGAGCTAGTGTCATTCAATAGCCTAGGCAAAGCAGGCGCATTCCTTCTAACTACTTTAAATTTATTAGCCTTCATTTATTAAATGCTTTTTCTCTAATTTTCTCGTCTAATTCCACTCTAAAATTTATTTTCTAGATTCAGCAATCAATTCCCTCAACTTCATAATTTTAAAAGTTTATATTTTATATAATACTTTAAATTATTATATTTTATTGACGACATTCTGCTGACAAACACACTTAAAACAATAATAATATATTATAGTTTTTAAATTTCACTGTGAATTTTTTCGGTCATATGGTTAAGTTCTAATTTTAAACTGTCAACCTTAACATAAATTAGACACTTTCATAAAATAAAGTCGCTAAAAATTAGATTCATGTATAGATTGTGAGCATATTATCACTAAAAAATTTTGTCAGAAACTTAAAAATGGTGTTTTGTATTCGCATGGTGATTGTAATTACAAGTTAAGATTGCTGTTGCGTAAAATAAATTGTTTTGTTGTAAAAGCCCTGATAGAATTCCTTATAAATAATCAATAATTTTTTACATGGTTGATAGATTTGGCGCTAGTATCATAGACGAGGCAAAGCGCGCGCATGCCTTCTTTCTATTTTAAATTTATTTGCCTTCCAATTTATTATATGCCTTTTCTCTAATTTTCTTGTCTAATTTCACTCTATAATATATTGGCTAGATTCATTAATCAATTATTTTACCTCCCTAACTTTAAAAAAATATTTTTATAATAATTTAAATTTTTTAAATTTTATTTAATATTTTAAAAATACATTTTAATTATTATAAAACTAAAGCTTTTTATTAATTAATAATTTATATTCATAAATGTAAATTATATTTATCTTTTAAAAATATATACATAATTTATTAACATTTATTGTTTAAAAAATTTATTACTCACAGCTTCAAAAACTATTTTTTAAATTAAGATGAATTTAACAATTACTATTTATTTCCCTTACAAAAAAGATATTTCTAAGATTAGAAAAAATCTACAAAAATTCTAGCAAAGATACATAATGATATTATAAAAAAATAAAAAAAACTCAACCCATATCTACACCCGGAGCCGAAGGTGGGAATTACCTAAGGTGGGATTAGATTATCAAATTAGATTACTTTTTTACTACTTTATTACTTTTCTACTTTTATTACTGTCAATTATCATCAAAATTTTGTAAAAAATGTGGGAAAGTAAAAAAATTTAGCTTTGAAAATGATTATTCATTTTAATAATTGTATAAACTGCTAATAAGATTAAATTTATTTTTTCCGTGTTTGCTCAGAATTTTACTAAAATTTTTCTTAATTTATTTTTTATATTTTAATTAATGCGATTTTTAATTAGATTTTTTAAATTTTTCGCTTAAAAATTTTCTGTCTGAAATGAAACTAATACATATTAACATTTGACTTGATATTTTTTGGTATAATTTTTCTTTGATATCATCCAATTGTGATTCGGGAGGTTTTTTGAATTTTTGATTTAATTCGCTTACTTAAAATTTGCGAATCCATCCGTGACAAAAAATTATATGATAATTTTTATTAATGTTAGATTTTAATAATGTTAGCTTGTTTTAGTTATATGTAATCCATCTTTTTCTTATCTTTTATGTATTGTTTCAAGTTTATCTTATTATTTTTATTTTACTCAACTCTCCGAATCTCCCCCCCCCCCTCCTATAACTCTATCATTTCTACTCTTACATAAAATTTGAAACTTTTTTTTAAATTTAAGCTAAATTATAATAAAAATCAGATTAAATTTGATATAAATTAAATATACTTTTATCATGGAGGAAAACAACATTACAACAACTAGAACATTAAAGAAATTTAAAAAAACAAAACCTGAAAATTGCACTCTGGATCATAAACATAATTTAATAAAAGATCTATTGAGAAATCAGAAAAGAATGTACAATAAATTGTAAATTTAATTTATTTTATATTTAACGCTATCAATTTACCAGTTTCTGAAGAGACGATAAACGTGAAAAATATATATACATTGTAGATTGTCCCCGCAATGATATCGGCCCTAGATTCCCTATTTTATGTGATCAATAATATTCATTGCTGTTTACTCTCCACATTTTTGGTAGATCGGAATCTTTTTCGTTCTAAAAAATAACATGCAGATAAAGGGATTTTGTAGAATACTAATATTCCATTATTATCAAAATAAAAATTTTTGCACACTTCTCATGCTTCATAGTGTACTGCAAACATACAATCTTCAGAATCTGGCAATAAATATAGAATTAATGATTTTAATATTTAACAGATATACTAATGAAATAGGGCAAATTCTTTTTTGCGTGCCTTTTGAAAATATAACATGCCAAGGATGCGGCATAGTAACTCGGTTCTTTTTTGTCAAATTTGAAGGATTTGATGAAGATACTGTCTTTGACAAATACTTGGAGGGCAATAATTGTGAAATCCCTATAACATTCAGAAATATCCTTCCAAAGTCCGGATGGATTTTGCTCGAAGCGGCGGAATTGGTTGGTTGATAATATTAAAATTTATTAAATAAAAAAAGCAAAAAAGTATGGAAGCGAGACTAAAAAAGTAAATTCTCAATTTCCAGGCTGGGCTTTCCACCAGGGCTGGGCTTATTTCGCAATTTTGCATTTCGCATCTTTCGCATTCTCGCATTTTATTTTTTCATTTCGCCCAGCCCTGGTACAAACCCTAAAACATTTCATGTTTATTATAAAAAAGTCTTATAATTAAAAGAAAATATGTAGAAACAACTTTTATTTAGAATTTATCTTTTTTAATTGACGCAAGTAAACAAGTTAAATTTTGAGCGGAAAAAAGTTCAGGGACAAAATATTTATAAAATTTTAATGAAAAAAGACGAAAAACTTTTTAGCTCTTGCTACATAGAAATTTTGATGAAATGCAAATTAGAAATTAAATGCAAAATAGAAATTAAGGCATATTTTAAAAATTGGCAAAAAAGGATATTTTGTAATCATACGATATATACTATATATATTAAATTTTTTATATTTCGTTCGTCTCGACGATCTGAGTTGAATTAATACAAAATTTGCTAGATTTGACGATTCTTAACAAAGTTATGATCGTATTAGTTATGATCCGCTGAGATCCGCAATTATAGGAGCGAATATATGTTACTATTGCAGAATCCTGCGATCGTTGACTCCCCGCGAGACGCATGCCTCAAACCCCGAAACGCTAGGCTTTACACAAGCTTCTCACCGAGGTCAGTTCATCGAGACGAATAGAACTTTAATTAGCTGTTCTGAAAAGCTTAAACTAATATTTAAATTGTTAATAAAATTTCTTTTTTAAATATTTTGTACTGTAAATAGCCTAGCTTTAATTACAGGGTGAGGGCTGCACACGTGCACTTGATGAATATTATAGAGCAAAGATCGATGAAGTTGAGAGAGCAATAGATAAACGAGATAAAAACTATTGTGAGAAGGTGATTTAATATAATCGTTTCAATAAGTATAAATCTATGTTGTGTAGTGGGTCACTATATTATAAAAGCCATTGTAAGCGTAGGTCTAGTGGATCATACTTTCACGGATATTCACTGATCTCCTTTGTTTGTTCCGGCTACATTAACTTTGTCTACATTGTACATATCTATTCGGGCAACTGCTGATCTTTCACGTCGATAACGGTAAATATCGGGCAATTCTAGGACATAACACCTTATATCTGTATTAAAAGCCATTGTACCTTATTATGTTTAGTTGAAGATAGTTAAAGAGTTAATGAATGAAAATGAGTTGTTAAAAAATGAATTAGAAAAAGAAAAAACAATTCCAAAAGAAGTGGGAATAGATATGGCTATTGCTACTAATTCTAGTAAAAGAAAATGGTCTAAAGCGCACGTTAATATGGTATCAGTTACTTATTTTAAATCACTAATAAAATTATGAAAACTAATTACTAGGGTCTAGGGTTTATGATAGGAAATAGATTGAAAATTTTCAAATTTAGTAAGGTTTAAATTGCGTGATTTTGATTTCCATATATTTTTATAGTTTATGTTTAATCGAATACTAGGTTCTTGTATGTGGCAAGATATAGGAATCGAAAGCCTGAAAAATTAGAAAAATTTAATTGTGTCGATTATGCAAAATTTGTTATTAGTATAAATTAAAAAAAATTATATAAATAATCATTTTGATATAATTATATTAATTATCTAGGTATATAATTTGATACCGCGTGATGTTGATTTTGTAAATGAAGATAATGAGGAAATTGATGATAATGATAAAAAATTATCAAAAGTCGCAAGAAGAACTCATAGACGTATAAGAAAAATTAAAAAATATGGAATAAAATGTTGTGAAATATGCGATGAATGCGAGATGATTCATCAAATGCATGTTTAATAATAGAATTTTTGTAATCTTTTGAATATTATTGAATTAAAAAAAGTCTTTTTAATTTGATAAAATATGTTATCAATGTTAAAATATATGTTATTAATGTTATATGTATATGTTATTAATGTTAGCTTGAGATATTTTTTCTACTTTGTTATTTTTTATTAAATCATAAAAATTTGTAGAAGGTATTTTGACTTTACTTTGAAAGTTGCTTCTTTTTTAATTTTAAAAAATTATAAAATAAGACTCATGTATGATGCCGTTAGTTCATGCCAATTTCCATAATATAAGACCCAAAAAAATTAACTGTATCAAATTACTAAAACAATTTTAAATTTATTCTAATTTAGTATGAATAAATAGTTAACTTAATTTTACATTTATTTTTCTTTTCTTGCGACTGACTATTTTATATTTTTCCCATTAATGATTGTTTGTTGATTGTTGTAACTGAGATAGTACAATTTTTACCCCATAGAATGCCCTGATACGTTATTTGTTGTTTAACAGTCTGCATAATCAGGGCCTCAGTTATATAAAAATCTAGCATTTTTGTTTAAATTACCTTTTCTTATAGGTTATTCATCTTATTTCCGTTTTCGGGGGTTTTTTATTTTATTTTTCTGTAAATTTAACAATTGCCAATTATTAATATATATAACAAATCTGAAATATACTATAATAAGTATTACATATTTCTAAAATTATTCGATTATTTTTCACCGCTTTTATTAACCTATTAATGCTTAAATTTAGTTTATAAATTTCATTGAATTATTAATATTTTTATAAATTAATGGTTGGCGGTTCCGGGTATCCGGAACCGAAAAAACCTCGGATATCCTGAACTTTTCGGTTCGGATACCGGTTCCGGATCCGGATATCCGAAATCTTCGGTTCGGATACCGGTTCCGGATATCCGAAGGTTTCGGTTCGGATACCGGTTCCGGTTCCGGATATTCGAAATTTTCGGTTCGGTTCCTAGAACTAGGGAAAAAGGAAGAAATCTTCCCCAATGGCCTTTCAAACTTTTCAATTTTTCGCCTGCGGCGCCGAAAAGGGAAGAATCCTGTCTTAAGTATCTTCTAAAATTCTCAAAATTTGCGCCTGCGGCGCAAAAAGAGGAAAAGTTTTGGCCCCTGGACCTTCCAAAATTATAAAATTTTCGCCTGCAGCTCTGAAAAATCAAAGAAAACTGACTTAAGAACCTCCAAAATTCTTAAAATTTTCGCCAGTTTCAGTATAAGAATTTATATAATCTTAGCGTATATATTTAGCAATTTAATTAACTTTGGAAAATAGATTTTCGCTAAATTTTCTTATTGTAAGTGGTCTTGCGTTTTGTTAGACTACTTTCATTTTAAAAATTTAATATAGTTTAACTACTATATATCTAGCAATTTTGTTTAAATCTATTTTTGGAAAATAGATTTTTGACTAAATTTTCTTATTTTAAGTGGTCTTGCGTTTTGTTAGACTACTTTCAGTTTTGACGTAAAATATCGAAAAATCAATCAGTAGTTCTTAATCATCTTCAACAGAAAATTGTAATATACGACAAAATCTATTACCATTATTATATATAATGATAAATTTATATATACAAATTGATATATGTATATACAAATTTATATATACAAATTTAACAAAATTTTCCTTATTTTTTAACACCCGCAACCCATTCTTACAAATATTTATAAATTTATATTTCTATTACTAAATCTATAATTCAAGACATAATTTAAACAAATTTATATTTGTATGAGAACTGACAATAATCTAATTTTAATAAACTTTTACAACAACAAATGAACAAAACAATTACATTATATACTGAGGGGTTCAATAAATTAAATCGTTTTAATATCAAAGTAGAAATAATCATTCAGATAATAAATCAATGATTAAGAATGAAAATTATTTAATCTTTTCTAGTAAGGATTCCAACAAATGTAGACAGTTTGTAAATATTTATGTATTGTAAAGTAAATATGAATTAGGGTTTCACCGGAAGTTCCGGTTCCGGTTCCGGTTCCGGAAAGTTCCGGCCTTCTTTTGGTTCCGGTTCCGGTTCCGGGAACCGGAACTCAAATTGGTTCCGGTTCCGGTTCCGGCTCCGGTTTACAAATTGGTTCCGGGCAAACCGGAACTTTTTTACACCCCTAACGATCCCTTTTTTAAAAAATATTACTAAACTACTCGCACTCTCGGTCTTTGTATTAATGGAAAAATCGAAAGAAATATGTTTAATTTCTTTAAATCTCCTCATGTAAGCTGGTGGCCGACTGGTTAAGAGCTTAGTCTTCACCCAAAGCATTAATAATCTAAAGGTAGGTTCGATTCCCTGTTATAGGACATTAAATTTTGATGTTTTTCTTTCCATAAATAAGTTATTTTATAATTTTTATTTTGTTTTAAAAATAATTATATTTTTACAAGGAGAAATTAGCGCCTTTTTTCTCTCCAAAATTCTTAAAAATTTCTCGTTTGACTAAAAAATGTTTTCTTCTGAAAAAATTTCTTCTGAAAAAGACGAAATTTGGTTCTTTAGCCGTCCATAATTCTCAAAATTTTCGCCTGCGGCGCTGTAAATAGAAATTGAATGGTACATCCTTGATAGGTAATATCGAGGTATTTGGTTGTGATATCAAGAGATTGAGTGGTGTAAGGAAGATATCAGAGATTGGATATCTGGGGATTTGCAGTGAAATTGGGGGATGTCGATGAATCAGGATTTATATTTATATCGGTGATTTGATATCTATGGATCTGGTAGGATTAAGGATAATTCGAAGAAATTCTGGGATCAAAGGGGATATATATAATTGGTGGGATATCGGGCATATCATGGGATTTGGGTAGTTCTGTTCGTGTTTTCGGTTCGGTTTTGGTTAACCGAAAGTTTCGATTCGGTTAGTTTGATGAAACTGACAACCTTACTTAAAATAAAAATTCTTTTTTAATTTGCTAGCAAATTTTTTTAAAGTTCCGGTTCCGGTTCCGGTTCCGGGAAAAATTTTTTTTTTTTAAAAATTTTTTTAAAGTTCCGGAACTTAGAAAAGTTCCGGTTCCGGTTCCGGGAACCGGAACTCAAATTGGATCCGGTTCCGGTTCCGGTTCCGGTCAAAATTTCGGTTCCGGTGAAACCCTAATATGAATGTAAATGGAGAATATAATTTACATAAGATATATTCAAAATAATTTAATAATATCAAAATATAAAAATTGTATTATAAAAAATTTATTATTTAAGAAAATTTGAATATGATATTTATTATTTATAAAAGATATTTCATATAAATAAAATCAAAAAAATTTTTAATAAATTTAAATGAAAACATATTTATCAATCAAAGACAAAATGAATTTTTAAAAATTTTCGTAAATTTTTTTGCAAATTACATATAAAAATAAGCCTATTAGAAATGCCAAAGCTAACATTTGAAAAGTAAAACATTAAAATTTTCATCTTTAACATCTTTAGAAATAGCTCTGGTAAAAAATTGAATTAAGTTCAATTATGTATATATAAAAAGATATGACTATGTAACATAAAAATATAATAAAAATATACAATACAAAAATAATAATTAAATATCTATGGATAAAACATCTATTGAAATATGCATATGTTTTAAACTTATACAATTATATATATTTTATGCATTATTGTTGTAAAGACAGGAGAACAATTGGTTTTGGACCTAATTATGAAAAAGCTTGTAGACTTTTGAAACGCTCGTTTGTTAGGGTGGCGTGTTATTATAAAAGACGAAGCCTTTTAGTAGTCGGGGAATTAGTCAGTTTCCGAGTCAGTTAGTCTACAGCCAACGCATAGTCTCGTCATTTCTGTTGTATTGTTGCCTTGTGATAAACCTTTGGTTGTTAGTCAGCTAGTTAGTCTCTCTGTTAGTATCGGACACAACCGCAAGTCGATACATAACAGTGGCGCGGTCGAACAGCTAAACTCGTATAAAATCGAGTAGTCAAATACCAAGTCTAAAATGAGTTTTGCAAATCAATTCATGAGTGGTACAAGTCCAGATTCGAAAAGAGAGAAACAGTAGAAATCTTTTCAGTTGGAACAGTACAGAAATTCGATTGGCTTAAAAAAGATGTTGTATTAAACGGAGTGAATGTTGAATTTATTCTTGATTCAGGGGCACAAATTAGCTGTATCACTGAAGATACATGGAAGTTAGCGTGAGAAATAATTTTGTTTCTCTTAAACTTCTTTTTATTTTAACTCTCTTCTTTAAATCAATTCAAGTCCGAATACACGACAATCCAATATTTATTTAAATTAAAGGGGCAATACAATTTTCCACAAATAAATTATACGAATAAATAAAAAGGGGAAGGGAACACTCAAAGAACAAACTTAATAGAATGAACGAATTTGGGGAGAGAGAATTTTCTTTTATAGGAACATAAATGGGATAAAATGTCATTTATTTATTTAAATTAAAATTAAAGTCATTTGAGTCGGGGCGTCACCACATCTCCACCTTCTAAGAAGACGAGTCCCTCGGCTTGGCTATTCGGCTACGAAAGGTGTGGTTCACAAACAGGCTCGAGATCGGCTCTATCATAACGTCTAATTCTCTCGAAGACAGAGGTCCTAGGGGTTCGGTCGCCTAGACCTCGTCCCCTTCGATTTTCAATTCCATGCCAACGGCTTCTAGGAGTTTGATCGCCTAGATCGCGCTCCCTCCAATTTTCATTGTCACTCCCCAGACTTCTAGGGGTCTGGTCACCTAGACCGCGCCTCCACGAATCATTTCTCATTGAGTTCCTTCCACTTCTTTCAATTCTCGGAACAACAACTTTTGATTTAACATTTCGAACGCCTAGTTCAACAATTGGCATTTGGGTTGCCTTCAATGTTTCAATTTCGTTCATTTTCGAACGTTTGGCTATCAACCGGCTCTCAACCGCATCACCTCTCCCCTCCTCATATTTAGATAATTCCGTCCTCGGAATTGTTTCAAGAGTTTTTCTTTTAAATTCTCCTTTTGGTTTCCAACATTTTTCAACTCCTTTTATCAAATTCGGCGGTTTCAAATTTAAATTTTCATCTTTGTCTCTCATCTTTGCCAGCTTTTTCTTTTCATAAATTCTAGAAATCCTTAATTTTCTTCCTTCAAAAGACAATTCATTTAATTCAAACGCACTTTTAATTGAAGTCGGATCACTAAATTCGATGTAACCAACTCCTTTGCAAAGTCCCGTTTGCTTATTTCGAAGTAAACGGACACCTGTAATTTTTCCACATTTCGAAAAGTGTGTCCTAACTGATTCGTTAATTATTTTATAAGGAAGATTTCCTACAAAAATTGACCTTTTCGTGTCAAATTTTCGTTTTTGTTCCATATCATTTCGAAGAAAGTTGCTGTTTAACATTCTACTATTTTTATTGGCAGTCTCAGCCTTTTCTTTTCTAAAAACACTACCCTTTTCTTCAAATTCAACTTTCTTTTCATCTTCTTTCAGATTTTCTTCAAATTTCTTCTCCTTAATTTTATTCAACTTTTCATTCTCTTCCTTTTTATCACTTCCAGCTTTATTTTCAAGGACGTTGAGTTCTTTTCCCACGGATCCTACATCATCAAATTCAACACTTAATGTTTGGATCCGTGTTCTATAAATGACTCTTTCTGCATCGTTATTTTGGTCTCCCTTTTCGTTTCCAAAATCAATTAAATCATTATTTGGATGGATAGTTATGCAACCGGTTTTAAGTTGATTGTTTGATGGCGGGAGTGCTCTGCTTTTACCATTTCCTCGCCAGACTGCTGTGTTTCTAGTTGGCTCATTAATATTATTTTTATCATTTAGAAATGTTCGATTAGCTCCAGTAGCAGCTGCCACGTTGTCTTCCGCCCTATATTGATTATTTCGATTAGAGAAGCAATCACGTGAGAGGTGTCCTGGCTTTCCACAGTTAAAGCAGGTAATTTCGTTTCGAGGGGTAAAATTGTTATTACGCTGTGAGAATTGCTGGACAGGAGGTTTAGATTGGAAGTTAATATGCCGAGTCGCTTTCTGTGTCGATTCCGCTCTAGCTGCCAGAGACACGAAACTGTCGAAACTCATTCCGTCTTGTCGAGCTATTTCAAGATTGAGTGCCAGGTTTGAGTCACCGATACTTCTTATCAAATGCTTTATTGAGTACTCATCCAACAAATTATTTGTCATCCCTGGGTAAGCTCGTTTTACTAAAGATGCAATTCTATTGGCGAGTGAATCAATATTTTCATTCTCTCGCCTCTTAACACCAGACATAAGTTCGTCGAAAGCACAAATTTCTTTTGTGTCTGTCGTTTCAAGAATACGAAGCATTTCGCGTCGAACTGATGAATAAATAAAAGGAGAATTTCCTAACGCGGTATTGAAAGCTCTTTCAGCTCTTCCGCTGATTTTAGATTCCAATGCTTTTAATCTCACAACATCTGATATTCCTTCAGTAGCAGAATCAAATTTTTTAAAAAATGTCTTAATCTGATCGACACCTTCAGGTCCTTTCAAATCAGGAATTTTGTCTAATGCCCACGACAAAGACATCCTATCAAAACTGTGCATGAACCCAGCAAAATCAGTAGTGGTTCTTTGATTGTTTTCATTATTGATTGTTGGCTGCGCCACATGTGTAAATGGCTGTTGGAAATTCTGTTGAGGCTGAGCTTCGTGAACAGAGTTCATTTGAGACGAAAAATTCTGCGGATTATTCGTAGTCATTTGTGGGTACTGCAAGAACTGTGGGGGGTACATAGGCATTAACATAGGCATTTGACAATTAGGAAATTGTGTATACATTTGCTGATTTGGAAACTGCCGAGTCATAACAGGCATATTCGGAATTTGGAAAGGAAAACAAACGTTCTGTGCCATGTGTGGGACATTGTTTTGTGCTGGAGAAGTTTGAGTTTCATTCGTTCTCATAATATTTTCTCCCCTTTCACTTTCATCAAGAATATCGTCCATTCCTGAATTTTCAATATTGGAAGTTGGATTTTCAGAAGCTTCGTTCTCCATAGCTTTATCCTTTGCCCTACTTCTTGTTAAAACAGGAGAACGGGTTATCATTCAATTTCTTTATTAACTTTGTTTACGCTCACCTAGAGCCTTTCGTGAGTCACAAAACAAAAATCAATTCAAACAGTTTTCAAAATTGTGCCCGCCTAGGGTCTTTTTGTTGAGTCAATTTGTTTGCAGCAATTGAATCGATTGCCTGCCAAGGTCAAAGAGATTAAAAATTTTCTCTTTCTTGTTTGTTTCTTTTTATACCCACCTAGGGTCTTTTGCAGATTCAAAAAAAATCGATTTTTCACCCGCCTAGGGTTTTTGTTGAAAAAATTAAATTAAAGTTTTCAAGCTCGCTAGAGCTGTAGATGCTCGCCTAGAGCTTTAAATTCAATAAAATAAAAATTTTGGTGTTGCTCGCCTAGAGCCCTCAAATCACAAAAATCCAAAATTGATCTCGAGACCGTTGAAAAATTTGAGAAAATTTTTCGTCCACAGGAGCGCCACGTGAGAAATAATTTTGTTTCTCTTAAACTTCTTTTTATTTTAACTCTCTTCTTTAAATCAATTCAAGTCCGAATACACGACAATCCAATATTTATTTAAATTAAAGGGGCAATACAATTTTCCACAAATAAATTATACGAATAAATAAAAAGGGGAAGGGAACACTCAAAGAACAAACTTAATAGAATGAACGAATTTGGGGAGAGAGAATTTTCTTTTATAGGAACATAAATGGGATAAAATGTCATTTATTTATTTAAATTAAAATTAAAGTCATTTGAGTCGGGGTTTTTATTTTAACTCTCTTCGGGGTTAAATTGAGTCGGGGTTTTTATTTTAACTCTTTAGAGCAAGACCAGTCCCTCTCGGAGTCACGAATTATCGTCAATTAATTATGATATCAGCCAATTAAATTTATTTCTTTCATTATGCTAGCCCAACGTCTACTCGTCAATTTTTAGTCAGAATAAATGTTAGTCGAAAGCCCAGTCTTCCCAGTCTTCCCAGTTTTCCCAGTTAGTCGAAAGCCCAGTCTTGTCAGAAGTCGAATTTTCTGGGAAAAGCTATACAGGACATGAGTTTACAATTCTTGGGAATTTTGAATGCACAGTCAGACTTAACGAAGTCGAAGAAAAGATGGTAGTTTATGTAACTATGGCAAAGATGAATCTCTTTGGTCTGCCATGGATAGTTGCATTCGAAAACAAATTAGGATTCCCAATAGTTACAAGCCTAAACAAAGCTGAACCTACAGGCATAGTCGGGGAAGAAAATGAAGTATTTATGGTCCATGACAATAAAAAAAGTATAGAAGGGGAATTGAAGGCGAAATTTAGTCGCGTATTCGGACCAGAGTTAGGCAATTGCAGTAAAATGAAAGCACACTTCCATTTGAAAAAAGGAGCGAAACCAGTCTTTATTAGAGCAAGACCAGTCCCTCTCGGAGTCACGAATTATCGTCAATTAATTATGATATCAGCCAATTAAATTTATTTCTTTCATTATGCTAGCCCAACGTCTACTCGTCAATTTTTAGTCAGAATAAAGGTAAATCATTTTATTCCTATTTTTTATTTGATTTTTAAATAAAAATCACAAATCGGACCAGGCTCTTAAAATGGGTGTGGACAAGAAATTGAGATGGTTTGTCAGATTTTCTATGTGAACAGTTAGTTTATTTAAAATTTAACAATGATCTTGCTTTTTAATTTCCCGCCCCTCTCTATTTAATCAGAATAACCTTTCTTTTATTTTTTAGTATAAATAAATCAATAACTTGACTATTTATGAAGTTACATGTAAAATGGGAGTGTTAAGGATTTCATATACTTGCTAGTAGTAGTCAATACCTTGTTGCCTCGGGATTTACAATCAAAGCTGTTATTGTTAATTATTTTTCCTAAATTATTAGATGACGTGTGGTTAGGAGAGTCAGAATTTATGAGCATGATAGATGTATAAGTTGTAATGATGCTCTTCCCACACGATTCTTAATATGTGGCCACCTGGTCTATTTTCACAGCTGCTCAAGATGTCGATGAAGGCTGCTGCATCGGCAGAAATCAGATGCCACTATGCCGCCATCGAAGCCGACTATTTTCTACCCATTAAATTAATTACTCTGTCTCAATTATACAATTGGGGTTGGAAATTGTAAGTGTATTTTTAGGGTTATTCTCGCTGGGGGAGAAAGTAATAGCAGTAATTGAATCGTATCTAATATTGGGAGTGCGTGAAAATTGAGGTTCGAAGTAAAAAAGCCACCAAAAAATAGTTTGTAAAAGATCAAGGATGGGATCGATTCAATTTTTCACTATCTAAATAACTCAAAAAAATTTTTTGGCTTTGAAACCTAGTTCTTGTAAAACCTGTTTTGAAGGATTAACCCGATAACCCAAGAATCTTTGGGTTAATTCTACATCTGGCAAATAAAAATGCAGGACGGAAACCCGAAAATTCAAAAGATGATTCAGTCCTCAATGTCACATTAAAGTTCACGCAATTAAAGTTTTTATGAAGAATTTGTGCAGGATTCTTGACGCATTTTGATGTCGATATTATGCTGACGGCGACCGCTTAACCTGAAAATTAAGGAAAATTACAAATGTGCAAAGCTATCCGAAAGTCCTATTTTCAGTTTTTCGGTGGTTAAGATTTGACTGACTATGTGAGAATAAATAACCTCATTTGTACGTCGGGGGTTCGTTAGTCAATCGCCAGTTAGTCTACTTCCGCACATAGTCTCGCTTATTCTATTGTATTATTAGCTTCGTGATAAATCTTGTTAGATAGTTTTTCTGTTAGTACAAAGATTAGTGAATGTGTTGAACTAAATATGCCTCGAGTCCGAAGTCAAAAATGAAAAAGTTGGAACAAATTTTTAAATAAATGTAGAGAAGGAGGATCAAAACAGCAAAATGCGACAGATAGGCACTGATTCACACAATACACAAGTGCTTTTAATTTTTATATTATTTATTTTTTAACGGTAATGTTTGTTGGACACTCCCAGCAAATTCCAGCAAATTTTTCTTCTATAATATGGAATATATTCTGGTTTAATTTTTATATCTATTCCTTTTACTTCTTTTGTAGCGAACAACATTGTGTAGAAACCACAATCGTTGCAATTAGTTTGTTTTTTGTCAATAAATATTTCAGTATTTTTCCATTCTTCTTTTCCCAGATTTAATTTTTCATTTTTTGGCATTTGAATTATAAAATCTTCGAATATTAATTTTTTTATACTTAATTACCGGTACTTTCGCATTTTGGGTGGCTTTTTATTATTTTCTTACATTTCTCAACTCGGTTCATTTCTAAGAATATTTTAGGTGGATAGTTTTATAAAAAGATTATTTAAAATCAAAAACCGCCGTATTTATGTAACCGTAAATTTTGAATTTTGTAGAAAAAGTATAAAAATTAATCGCCAAAAACAATAAAAATACCAGACCGATTTGCGATAGTACCTAAATTAACTTACTCAATGAGTTTCATAAAATCTTTTTGTCTTTATCTGTTGTTCCATCATTTAACGAGTCTCTTATTGTGATTAATTTTTTCTTAAAATCTGCCACGACAAGGCACCAGCGATTTTGTTTTATGTGGGCTGGTACGATTATTTTTCGTACATTTTTTAGTTTCCTTACTAGGTCTATTTTTTTGCCTTTTATAGCGTTCTATTTGATAGCTAGGAAGAAATTTGATTTTTTTAAAATGACATAAAAAAATTTGGGGATGGTCTAGTTTTGGCTCTAGTTTAGGACATACGTCCCATGAGCGTTTATGCGTCCCATGAGCTTTTATGCGTCCCATCAGAGAGTATGCGTCCCAAAAATACTATAGGCGTCCCATCAGAGTATATGCGTCCCAAAATTAGTACAAGCGTCCCATCAAAGAAAAAGCGTCCCATAAATAGTATAGGCGTCCCAAAGATCCAGTCATATGTTCTTCATAACATATCTTCTCGATTACATTTAGCATGAAATATCTTTGACTCGTCTATTTTTAGAGAAAAGTAAATACAATTTTGCACAGCTTATAGTAAAATTATCTATAATGTTGCCGGACCTCCCAATATTTCGTAAATTTTATTCTAAACCTGACATGTCGTCGCCGTCGAACTCCGATTCCCGACACTTCTGACACCGAAGGCTCGGGGAGTTACCTACTTATTAATAATCGATTAATGCTAGAACAACATTTAATCTTCTGCTTGTTGTTCCTTGAGCAAGGAAGCATAATAATGTGTTTAGTTGTCATTTTTATTTATAAAATATAAAAAGTAGTTTTGGGACGCACATACTTTGATGGGACGCCTATACTATTTTTGGGACGCTTTACTTTGATAGGACGCTTGTACTATTTTTGGGACGCATATACTCTGAAGGGACGCTTATAGTATTTTTGGGACTCATAAAAGCTCATGGGACGCATAAACTCTCATGGGACGCATGTCCTAAACTAGAGCCCTAGTTTTTGCGTTTAATAGAAAATTATGAGTTCAATCAAAATTTTTGATCCAATTTTAATAGGTCAATTTTTAAGAGCTACACAAACAAACCATAATGCCCTGAAAACATGCAACATTATGATCAATCCAAATTTTTCATTAAGTGATTTGCAGGGATTGAGAGGGATAATAAGAAATTTAGATGGATTAACGGGTATATCGTTTGATTTGAAGGGACTGAACACAGATATACATATCTTTTATTGTATATACGCATAATTTTTCATTTGACGCATAAATAGACCAGCGCCAAAAATTTTTATTACTTTAGATGATAGTGAGATATCTCTAAAATTTTATTCATATTCTCATCGATCTTTTCAGTCTGCTGAACTTTTATGGGTTTTTTTGAAGTTTTTTTAGAATAAACATGTTGCAATATCATCCCATTGTTGCAGCCTGAAAATATTTTAACTATAAATTTTTAGTTTTGTTATTTTTTGCCTGTATTATTTCATTTTTTAGGCGAATAAGTTGAAATTATTCAATTGATCCTCATTTTTGTTTATTTGTTTATTTCAAACATTTCTGCATATTTTCTTGACTTGTCGATTATAGAAAGAAAGTTGAGTGTCTTAAAATTTTTAAATGCCATAAAAAACTACGACACTGAAACAATTAGTCTCTAATATTGCTTAAGTTTGCTATTTCTAAAATCATTTTTATGGAATGAAATAGATGTCGTCTGTTTGAATAGATTATACATATATTTAACTCGTCGAAGACATCATTTAACTTCGTATCCAATTGGGGAAAAGAATAATTATTTATTATAAAATATTTATATATTTATATTCATACTTGTAGATTTATTATTACTTTTACATTTAGTACTTGTTTTCATGCTGTAATCTTATTTAAAATAAAATTTTCACCATTTTTTATAAATTCCTTTACTATTCTGTTATGAAAATTTTCTGAAAAATAGCTAAAACATGCCGCTTTGTAAAATTATTCTAGTGTTTTACAAGTAATTTCTTTAAATTTTTATAAAAACCTAGTTTTAATCTTATTTTAAATAATCACAAAATATAAATTTTTATTTTTAAAAATTATTAAATATAACTTAAATCAATAAAAATTTATAATTAATCTCTTTAATGTAGTTGAGGTAATAATTATTATTAAATATAAAAATCCAATTATTTCTATAGAATCTCAATAATTCTTCTAAAAATACTGTGTTAATTACATTATTTTAAACTTATTTATACATTTAAGAAATTTCATCTAGCAGTTTTTAATAAAATTCAATTTTAAATTTCATATTTCAGTTAAAATCCTTTTCATAGCGTAATTTTCATTTTAGTTCAATATCATAATAATTGAACCAAAAAAACACATCATTTTCGAGGGCTTCATAGCCTCATCCAATTTTACAATAGTTTTTTTTAATTTTACATCCAATTTTACAATACTCATCCAATTTTACAATAGTTACATTTCATTTTTATAAACCTAACTTTTTATATTTATTTTAATTCTTCATGTTATTTTATTGATTTTTATGCTTTAGAAATCTATATAGATAACTACTTTACTTTAAACTACTTTTGGAATTTTTAACAATTATTTGAAATGAGTTTGAAAAAAATATTTGAAAAAAACCTCTAAAAAATTGCATAGTTAAATGTAAAGCAATTGGAAATAATCAGTTTAATCGGAATTGATAGAATTAAATGGGAATTTAAAGTTATAATTGGAACATTGTATAAACACTTTTCAATTAAAAGTTATTTTTCAGAGATTCAGAGATTTTTCAGAGACTATTAATAAATATTTTTATTATATTTTTAACCAGACCGTATTTTAGTCTTATTTTTAGTATTACATTTTTATTTTATTTAGAATCTATAAATATTTATGAATCTATAAAAAATTATACTACACATTTGCTTTATGATTAATTTCATTGTGTACTTGATAATGACCAGCTCTTTTAATAAAGCCATGTTGCAAATATATTTATGCGTAAATTAAGAAAATTGTTGAATTATGTAAAATCTACTTAATTAATTTAAGTATAGGATTAATATTACAGTTTGAGCATATTACACTAAATAATTTTTTTATTGTTAATTTCAAAATGTGGAAATTTTTCTGAAATTAAAATTTTTTGATTAAGATCATTTGCTCATAAAATTTCTTATACTAGGCAAGTGCTAAATCAAAAATTCCGCAGTTAATCTTAAATTAATAATAAATAGTAATAATAATAGTGATAATAATAGAGAAATTATTAATAATTAATAGTAGTTAATAGCAATAATATTGAAAATATAGGTAAAAATATGTTTTGCTAATAATTTAAATATTTTACTAAATTTTAAAATCCTATATTAATTAGAATAAAGATATATAATTAAGAAAAATTAATTTGATTTACATATTATTAAACTACCTTTATAGTAAAATGAGTTACAATATAATTCGATATTTGTAAATATTTAATATATGTAATTTTAATTTCATTTTATTATTTTTTAGTTTTATCATTAATTAAATTTCGTTCGCTTTAGTCAAGTGAGTGGAATGGCCAATTCCTAACCGCTTTACACCAAGCCTAAATTATATAATATAATAATTTATTCACTAAAATGGGTGTAACAAGTACGTCTCTTAAATTTAGTACAATAAGAATAAAGTCAAAGCATAAAAAACAAAGTCAATTAAAAATTACTATGAAAATTTAAATGGGTGTGCAAAAACATGATTGAGGAAATTCGTATATGTATATCATAAGTTAAACTATAAAAATGAAATGGAATAAAGTATTTGTTGTTTTTTAGTTAGAGGTGAATTTGTGGAAGAGTCCTCCATATAATTAGAATTTCCTCCAATAGAATATGGACGTTTGCTTGTCATAGTAAGAAATGTCAAAAATAATATTACCCAAAGTCGAAAATTATAAATGCCTTAAAATGGAAAAAAAAATGAAAAATTAAATAAAAAAAAATAAATTACATAAAACATATAAAACTCGTATAAAACGGAGGAAAGAAAAATGTCTTAATTTGTAAGCAAAATTAAAAGGACGGAAGAGTCTCAAAAAACATTAAAATTAATTGCACTAAAATTGGCCAATAAAGTCCTTAATTAAGTCTTGATTCTGTATTAAATAACTTCTTAGGTTTATCCAGAAGGATTTAGGATTTGGAGAATTGATAATTTGTAGAGGGAGAATGTTCCATAAATTTAAAGATCTATTTATAATCCAATGTTCAGTCTTTGATATCTTTTTAGGAATTAAAAATAAATTATTTTATAAATTAAAAATTTGTCATATTATCTTTAATTAAATTATAATATTCTATTTCATTAAATAAAAAATATTTTAATTAATAAACAAAATTAAATATATTATAATAAAAATTTTAATCTTATGTAGAAAGAGTCTCAAATTTACCTTTTATATTCAGTTATCTTAATCGATATCTCATTTCGTTATTTTTTCAATTTTTATTTAAACGTTCTGAAGGCATTCTAGTCCAATTTCGTTTGAAATACAACAAAATAACAATATAATAAAGAAACATTTAAGTTTATCAATGAATTTGTGCGTCACTCTGTGAAGATTGGAGAATATAATATATATTATTATAAGCTAACATAAAAAATTGTATATTAGCACCGAACTACTTGCAAATAATAGAAATTTGGTTGAAAGTCATTAAAAGTAAGTTTGCATTTTAAAAATTCTAAAACAAAAGCTCATTTGAGGCAGGCTATAAAATAATATTACGATAATAATATCAAACAACTAAAATACAAATGTATATTATAACATCGACAAAAACATAAAAATAGGAACTAAATTACGCACACAGATCGCACGGATTCAAAATATTTACGCTAAAAGCTGCTAAAATATTTTAATTTAATATAAATTTTATATAATTCTCATGTGCATATTTACAAATAATATTCCATAGATTTTCAAATCAATACATTGTATAAAATAAAAATTTTTAATATAAAATTAAAATATAAATTAATATATTTCAATTAATAAATTTTAATTAATAGCTATTATTTAAGCTTGGCGGGAACGGACTTAGCTCGAAGCTCTTAAATACATAACAGTAATATTTTCAGTTTATTTCAGTATTCAGAAATCAACTGAGGATTATCAAAAATGATTATCAAATGAACAACAAGAGGATTATCAAATGAAGAAATCCATATTATTAGAAGATCGATACGAAATTGCCGCAACAATAGCCTACCTTGATGTAATTAAGGAAGTGATTAAAGTTTGCTTTCCAAAAATGTACATTGAGCTAGTTAAAATACAATTCTTATTTTTCTAAAATTAATATAGGATAATATATAAAATAAAATATTTTATTTAATAAGCCGAGCCTTGACCAAAAATTTTTAAATGAAAAGTAAAAATAAAAAAGCGATTAAATATTTATTATTTTTAAGAGTATAAACAACAATTTTTCAGACGGTAAAGTGCTAGGATAAAAAAATATAAAAAATCATTTTTATATATTTTTTAATATTTTAAAATTATTACGGGTTTATTGATATAAAGATTCGCAAAATTTAATACGATTTAATTGTAAATATAATTTAGATTATAATCAAACTATTGAGAGATTATAATCAAACAACGAAAAATAAATCCAGAAATAAGAAGCTATACAGCTGAATAAGTTAAATAATGAATGAGTCTAAAGAATACTACTTGTATTGCTTAATTATTTTAAATTAAGTTATATGCATATAAACCCACTCATCCTATAAACCAAATCAAACGCTTTGCGTACATTTCTTGACTCATGCCTTAGTTGAAGAACTTCAACAGTTCTTGGATGCGAGTCCAGACAGACCAGACCCAAAAAGATTTACATGTTTATAATAAATTATAATTAATAAAATAAAGTGTAAAACTTGATCCAATCAAGTGGGTTCCATTTTTCTTTTAAGAATACATGACACAACTTTGTTAGCATTATATATAATATTTTATAGCAAATTTTGGATTCTGATTTAATTTTATATGAATTTAAAAGTCAACATATTTTGCTTGAACTTGTTTTATCTTTATTTAATTTTTTAAAAATTATATAAATAGAAATCTAAATTAAATTTAAGTGTTGTAAAATGGCATATATATATTGGCTGACAGAGTAATAACACATTAAAGCCTTGTTGCGGATATCTGAATTGGGATTACAAAATAATCTATAAGGGGTCGACAAAGTGAAAGGACAGAAAATAAACAAATATTAGAGGAGTTATAAAATTTTTGGATTTTAAACAGTTTAAATTGATTTAAAATTAATGGCTAATTGTTAAAACAAAAAATATTGTAAACGAAATTAAAAAACATCTAACAAAAGTGAACTTTATTCACAAAAGGGACTAAAATAAATAAGTGGAATAGAAAGAACTGATTCTCTAATTGCGATGCGAGAGAGAATAAAATTTGAAAATTATATAACTTTGTAAATATAAAAAATAGTTCTGAATTTTAATCAAAATATTTTAATTATATTCAATCAATTATTTAGTTATATCAATCGCATTATGAATATTGAGTGAAACACATTTTAAATATTCGTTTATAATCTCTAAAAGACTTAAAAATGACAGTATATTGTTAATTTTTGATTATTTTTCTAAAGGAAACTGTCTTGGATGGTAATAAATGATTCAAGAGAAAATTTGTCGCTAAAATAATAATATTTAAATATAATATATATGCATATAAAAAATCTAACTTCATCATCTTTTAATCAGAATAATCAAGAAAATATGTTAAATTTAAAATAAATATTTTACAATTTTAGAAGTATGCTTTTTAAATTTAATAAACTTATGATATAAATAATTTTAAAAAATAAATCATAGATGGCGTGAAACTCTCATGTTAATCCAAATTAGTTAGATTAAATGCGTATAAAATATTCAATTATCTCATTAATTGAGGTAAGAAATGGACAAACGACAGGTCATACTTACATTAACAATATGGTAAACTTTCCACCGCTTTCATCCACAATGTTTATAAATTAATAAATAAGATAACTATAAAAATTTTATGCATTTTTATAATTTTATAAATTTTATTAATATAGATCTATTTATAAAACTAATATGTTTTAGTAATATTTTATTAAAATTTAAAATTAATTCATAAAATGTGAGACAGCAACATAAAATGAAGTCTATGCAAAAAATTTTGATTGATTTTGAGTAATTTTGATTTGATTAATTTTGATTGAAATTTTAGATTATTGAATAACTAAAAAATGTATAATTTAATTTTTAAGGGTTTAGTACGATTTTTTGCCAATTTAATAGTCCAAATTATTCAAGGATCATATTGTTATATCGTCTATTTGATTAAAATGCTATTATTTTTTAAATATATTCAAAATGTTTAAATGTATAGTTAATAATTTTTATTCAAAAATTTTTATTAACTAAATTATTTATAAGGTCATGTCATGTAGCGATAATTTGTGTAAATCGGTTAATTGGAAGAATTTTTTAATTATTTAATTCATGGTCTCGGCGATGATAATGTAGTCGTAATTATTAATTTTAATAATTTCATTAATCTGTTCGATGATTCAATTGGTCTCTTTGTCTACTTTTCTCTTAATTTACACTCCATTGCTGATATCACAATAATTTTTTTGTATGTTTAGGTATTAAAAACTGTTTAATAACGTAAAATTTAAAAAGGCTTATTAAAAGATTTATTTAAAAAATTTTTATTTTCAATAAGTTAAAATTAATTTTGAATTCATCTATTTCAAGTTTAAATTTGATTTCTTTATTTTTCGGGAATTATCGCATAAATTCTGCTAGAATAAATTCTGCTTAGAAATGGTTATATTTACAAATTTTATTTTGTTAGAATTTAATTGATGTCAGTATTACTTAATGTCAGTTATTTCAGTTATAAATAATAGTTTAATTCTTTTTTACTTTACATAATAATAAAAATTGTCAAAATTTTAATTATCATTAATACTGCTGAAATAAGGGTTGTCATTCCATCATCCTTGTTTTCTACTATCCAAGATAATAATCCTCCGTTCCCTTCTTCTGAGTTATTGCTCTGAAAACTTAGTCGTGCTTCAATTTTGGAACAAAGTACTATGCCAACTTGTTCCTCATTACAGTCCAATTTACCATAACAATATTCTGTAAATAATATTGATGAATTTTCATTATTTTCGTGTAAAAATTATAGAAAGTGAATCCTTTATCACTAAGGCTGTGATTTATAGGCAAATGCCTTTTTTTCTGCGAGCTTGGCATGATGTAATACGTCCAAAAAACGTGTTTTTAGCTTGGTCCGAATAGTTTAGCATGACTTTTAGTTTGCTTATTTTTGCCTATTTCGGACTTTTTGAGCCTTTTTGCCTATTTTGGAATTTTCGGTACTATTTTTACCTTTTTTAGTATTTTTACTCTGTTCAACAAATCAGTGAAAAATCTAAAAAATCATTCCCAGATTTAAAAAAATCAGTGTCAACTCCCATTTTTAATTTATAGTTCGACAAATTGAGTATTTTTACTCTGTTGGACATTTTGAGATTAGACGTTTTGGTATTGGGACATTTTGGGGTGGGACGTTTTGTGGGTTGGGCAAGATTTGCTTTTTGTCAATTATCGACATTTTTAAAAAATTACACCATTTTTGTTCAAAAAATGATTGAAAATGGCGAATAAATGGCAAAATGGTAAAAAAACGACGAAAAAGTGGTTATTTTCTTGTTTTTATCTTAATTTTTAAGGCAGATAAACTTTTTTACCTGCCTATTTTTGTGCCTTTTTTGGCTTTTTGGTGCCTATTTTAGGCGCCTATTTCACTGATTTTACGTGCCTAACTATCACAGCTTTATTTATCACGAATAATGGTTGTTATATTCACATTTCTTACAAATCTTTCTATATCTTTCTTTTCACTTTTTCACACAAAGAAATAATAAGTTGAATAAAAATATTTCCATTTACCTCAAATTGGTAAATCCATTGGTAAATCCAAAAAATCAATTTACCTCAATTTCACTTTTCCTTCACAATACACTACACTAATTCCATTTATCTTCCGCTTTTTGCAATAGTTAATTTATAAATAATATCATAGGAAATAATATGTTTATTAATATATGATTGTTGTAATATATTTTTTAATTAATTTAAAATGACAAAATATTATTTTTTTAACTATTTAAAAAACTATGTTTTATATATTTGAATACTCAAAATAATACATACTATATCTTAATTCTGAATGTTACGAGTAGGAAGAGCTACTTTAATTATACGTTTTTAATTCTACGAAGACCAACATTTCTTTTGTTATTTAATACATATTTATTATATTCATAATATAAATAATTTCTTCTCAATATCATTCACCGATGTAGATTGGTTTCCTATAATTTAATATCATGATTAATTTATTTCTGATCGTAAATTATTATTTTACTTTAAATTTATTTAGTGTTTTGCTTGAAACCCTGCCAGAATTGTACTATAGTAACCTAAATCTATTCATTTAAAAAACCTCAATCTATTCATTTAAAAAATTAAAATTTTTGACTATTTTATTAGAACTACATATATGTAATATTAACATTAAATTTGAATAATTCTTCTCAATGTTTTATGATTCATTTTGTAATAATTTTTACTTATAATTAATTTAAAAATATAATTTTTATTACATCTTTTTTGATAGCAGGTTTGTAAGGGATTTTAATTGTAATAAATAAAAATAACAAATATAAAACTCAACTTTAATTATTTGATTCATAAATTTATTAATCTTTTCATTTTTAATAAATTTTTTAAAACAATTTTATTTATTAATATAACATTTTTGCCATTTATGATACGTTATAATATTTTCAATTTTCTAATAAAACCTTATGATATTATTTTCTAAGTGGTGATTTAGTTTATTAAAGCAATAAGATGTTTTTTGTAAAGCAAGTAATTCATAAAATCATGACCCTTTACTTGGTACTTGGGAAAACGATAATTTATGAATAGTTTTTAAAACTAATCTTTAAAACCAGGGCGTTATGTCATTAATGTTTTCTTATTCATTATCATTGTTATGTCATTCTGTCATCACTTGTTTACCAACAATATTCCAAACACCAATCACTTATTTTTAAAAATTCAGCTCTACTATCGATTCTAGAAAAAGAATTCTTGATTTGAAGTAATTTAAAAAAATTAAATTTTTTTTTATTTTTAACAAAATTTTCCCCTTTAAACGGAAAAATGATAGCTCATTTTCTTTATTTGCTCCAACTAATAACCGTTTATTGTGCAAACATTTGCAAAAAGACTTTAACTAACCCGAGATTGTTTTCCTTCAAATTACACGTAAATTTTGGCGAACTTATGTATTTTACCTACTACTTATGTATATTTACCTACTACTTCTTATGTATTTTACCTACTACTCTTATGTATTTTACCTACTATTAAAGCGATAATTTTTCATGTTTTCTTCATTCTCTACAATTTCTAAATTTTAATGATTTTTTTAAAATTGAATTTCTCCCTTTTTCCTAGTGCTTCCATTTAATGATTTATCCTTGACTTGTCGGTGCTAGCCATTGTTAGATTATTAGTTAATTATACGTAAAATTGATTGTTTTATAACGTTCTTATAATAAAAATTAATTAATACAATTTTACAATTTTACAATACATAATACAATTTTTAAAAATATTTAATTTCATAAAATTAATTATATAATTTAAGCCCACTATATATCTTATTATTAGAGCCCGGATTTTTATGCAAATGCATATTTTTTTGCAAACTTTTCATGATGTGTAATGCACAAAAAACACTGTTTCCGCAAGTTTTGAAAACTTTAGAAGGGGTTTCTATTTGCATATAATGCATATTTTTGCATATTCCGGACTTTGTTGCATGATGCATATTTTACTGCATATTTTGAGGTTTTTTGGGAAAATATTGCGAAAATTGCCTAAAATCCTGCCAAAAAGTGAAAATTTAGTAAAAATTTAGGAAAAAATTTGTAAAAATTACAAATTTTGTAAAAAAATTTTTTGTGTTTATTGGTTTCGCCAGAAAATGGCCCACCCCCATAATGTCTCAGCCCCAAAACGTCGCACCCCAAGATGTCCCACCACCAAAATGCCTCATCTCAAAATGCCCAACACCGTAAAGATGCTCAATTTGTCGAACTATACATTTAAAATAGAAAAAATCTTAATAAAAAAATGTATTTTAAATCATTTTGACTAAAATTATGTAAAATTTTAGGTGTAAATGGTATTTTTCATGCATATATGCGTGTATAGTTTGGTTTACTTGCATATTTTTGTGCATATTTTGGCAATTTTTTATGCATATTATAGTGCATATTTTGCATTTTTTAATGCATAGAAATCCGGGCTCTACTTATTATTAAACGTTGCTTTTTTGTACGTTGCTTTTTTTTAAATTACATGCTTAAAGGAAAAAATAGAAATCTGCGGAAAGCGATACGTAATATGGGAAAAGTGCCATAGGTTTTTGTTGTTCTCATATTAATTATTTATAAAAGCTCAATAATAATAAAATAAACATCTGGATAAAAATAACTATCGTTATTTTTGAATGTCGAATATTTGTATGTAGTAAACACGATTAAAATTTCAGTATATATATTAATGTATCTATATATTTTATTAACAATCTACCTAATTCAATATTATTCACAAAAATATTATATATGAAAAATTATTAATCAAAAATCGATTTAATCTTTTTATTTATTATAATAAATTTATTAATATTCTGTAACGCGTAAATGGGTCTATCGGTGGCAAGAAATTAAAATCTCTGGTTTATTTGAACATAAACGCTATTGACGTTTTTTCAAAATTTAATAAATTTATTTTTTCGTATAAATACTAAATTTATAAATTTTATTATTTTTTACTTGGGAGATTTACATGCTTTATAGGATTTACATTTTGTTGCCAAAATTTGACTAATAATAGTCCTGGAAAAATGATTAGAGAATGCCTTGATTTATATATTATATTGTCGTAAATATTATATTGTCGGTAAAATAAATCATATAAACATCAATAAGTAATCATTATTTTATAAGATATTTTTAATTAAAAAAATTTAAAATTTAATATTTAAATAATAATATTTAAAGTTGGTAGAGATTTTTTATAGTTTTTTATAACATATTATTTAAATATTTAATTTATATTTCTTAATTTAAGAGTAGAAATAAAGGTTTAATAAAAATTTTATAGTTTAACCATATCCATTTAATTCCATAATTTTTTGTAAGCAATCTGTGCATTTATCCGATTTTCAATAATTTTTTAAGCTTCATTATTTTAATATTTTATATTTTTCAGTTGTCTATTCTTGAATTATTAGCGCTTGCTTGGTTAAGTTAAAATTTGGACATACTCTTCCTCTTGCCGAAGATTTTGTCATGTTTCATTTTTTAATTAATATTATGTAAAATTTTACATTTCTAACCTTATTTTTTACTTTAAAATAACGTGAATTTAAAAAAATTATTATAATATTCCTATAACCTAGAAAATCTGTTTCCAGCATACTACTTTTTATTTTTTTCTGATATTACTTTAAGCTAAATAGACCTATAAATTTTTAAATTAAATAAAATCGATGAAATTGTGTCTTTAATCAGATTTTTTCTTGCTAAAGTTGATAAACTTGATTTTTTAAAATAGTTTATTTATGTTTTTCTTATTTTGTAATTTTCTCGTCTAGTAATTTGGATTCTGGTACTATTCTTTTTTAATGCATACTTCATTGTTTTAATGAGATATATTTTAATATCTTAATAATATTATCCTATATAAATTTATTTAAACTTTGTTTTATTGAAATACTTTAATTAGAGGCATTCATCTCAATTTTTAGTTAGTTTGAATAAATTTAATCATATTTTAAAGTCATTATTAAATTTTTGTTTATAATTTTGCTGGAAAATAGAAGTAGATAAAAGTAATGTCTTTTCGGAAATGTTCTATTTAAAAATATTTTGTAAATTGATTGAATTGTTTATTTTCTGAAGGTAATATTAGAAATATTATAATTAGATTTTTTACATTATAGCAGGTTCGCAATGAAAACTTGTCCATGAATTAATACGTAAGTTGTCCTAAAATCAACATTGTATCAACCTCATTTTCAACCTCATTTTCTTTATCTTTGCTTATTGTTCTAAATGCCGATTTAATGATTCGGTTTATAAATTTAATGACCTTATCTTTCTCAGTGAACATTTCCCATTTTAATTAAATAGTATTATTCCATTAACATATTAATTGTTAATAAATAATTTAATTTGTATTATTTTTTAAACATTTTAACATTAAATATCCTTGGGTAATTAAAAATTTTTCTATATTTTGAAATGTTTTTTCGCATTAAGAAGCATTTATACCTTATTATTTTAATTTATATTTCAAATCTTTTCTTCATTATTTTTCTTCATCTTTTAATGCCACTATTACATTATATAGCTTATTTTATAAAAATTCTTGATTAACTGAGTATCAAAAATTTGATGGAGTGAATATATTTTATTATAAATAAAACACAATTCATATTATTATGTAGATTAAATGAATAAATTTAAATATTCTTAGCTTTATTAACATAACTGTATTTGTGAATCTATATAATTAATTTTTTAAAGTTGGCAATTGTCATTACTAATATGCAAATTTTAAACAATTTTACAGTGTCATGTCCTCTCAAATGGGAGCCCTCCTTTTTATATCCCCAGCTACATGACAGTTAAATATTTGTTGTGAATATCTTCATTTCCAGAAATTATTGCTTTCCATTGCATATAATATTGTTCAGTTGAAGAATAATTTATATCCTCGATAACAAAAGAACAACTTTAGTGATTAAAAAATGTAGCGCTTTGTAAAAATGGCGCCAATTATAAGATTTCACTTGAACAAACATTAATTTAAGATTTAGATCTATTATTATTTCTTAAATTTTAATTTTTTTGAAATGACAAGGGAATAAATACGATTTTCCAGTTTAAATTTATAGTTTTTTCATTTTGTTGTCTAATTCAGTTTTTAATCAATATTTAAAACATTAAAATATTTTATTTGTTTATCAAAAAAACAAAAACTAATAATTTAATTAATTAATCAAAAATTTTATACAAATCTTAATTCCTTGAGTAGATTTCTTTACTGAAACATTAATTTATTAATATAATTAATGCCCTTATTCTAGTTTTTTATTTTATATTTTAAAGAACTTTATAGAGTTATTTATTTTAGTCGCAAATAAATTATAAATAGTAAACTCATAAACCTATAATTTTTTTTAATTGTAGGTTTAATTGTATTTTTTAATTGTAATTTTTTTAATTGTAGGTTAAAATTTTGCTTTTTGTATATTAATTATTATGCTGAATTTTTGAATAGATTTAAAGAAATTTTTATAAAGAACAAAAAATACCTTGAAGAAATAATGCACTGGTAAGTCATAAATACAGTCAAAGTGTACGAAGCGAGGTGTCGATAAACAAGTACAATATATTGTTACCCCCTCTTTTGTAACAATAAAATATAATCCAACTTCAGTGCTCTTACACTCTCGACGGCGGCCACCATGTTAAAAGGAATAAATCGAGGGTTTTCTTATAAATTTTTATTTTATTTTACAAATTTTTATACTAACTTTAGTTAAATTTTATATCTTATTGATTTAAATAAAATAATATTAATTATTATATTCATCTTAGTTATAATACAATCAATTTCATCGAGTTTAAGCAATTTAAATAAATGGATCCAGTTATTAAGTTTAAATAAATCACTTTCTACATTATAGCGCACGTAAACAATGATCAACTGTATTAATTAAACTGTATTAATTATCAACTGTATTAATCAACAAATTTGTAATAAAAAACGAAAAACACATTAAAGATATCAATATTCACTGTAAAAAAGCTATTAATAAAGAAAAAGATGAAAAGGAATTAGAAAACAAAGCTAAAAAACAAAAAAAGAGGAAAATTATTTTTAAAAAATCATTATATTAAAAAAATTATTATAAAATTTAAAAAATGCTTATAATCTTTACATTTATATTAATAATGATATAGTACCAATAAAAGACTACATAAAGGAATTAATCCACGTAATAAATAATATTGAATATTTTTACTTCATATTTATAACTATTGGATCAACTGTATTAAGAGCGAAACATGAAAGGTATTAAGAACTAACATGAACATCAATCGAATTTACAGTCTACGTTAGTTGCTTCTTAGAATAAGACTACCAAAGTATACTAATTGGAAAAATAGTATTGTTAATTAATTCAGCAAAAAACTTATTTGTTCAGTAAATTAAACATAATACAAATATGAATTTATTAAGCCAGAGCGTTTTATGGAGCAAATATTGATATTATGAAGTCTTGAAATATGATTATTTTTTAATAGTTACACATTTATATTGAAATTAGAATTTGAATGGAAAATACAAAATTGAAAATACAAAGCAAGTCTTAAATATTATCTTAAAATTTTTAAAAAGTTTATTTTTTATTAAAAATTTTTTGAATTCAAATTTAATATTTTTAATTTATGATATTTTTTAATTTTAGATGTTTGAAGTTTAAATATATTATTTTTAAGATGGTAGCTATCGCTATAGCTTCAGAAGTATTTGTTTAATAAAAAATTATAAAGAAATACATCTAACAATCCCTGAAGTTAATTTATATTATAAAAATAATTAAGTTAATTTTTGTGGCAAATGAATTTGCCACTCTGTCAAGTCTGCCTAGAATCAATTTTCGTCGCGTTTCCTCCAGAAGTTCGATATTAGGTTGCCGTAGTATTTGGGGAATTTATCGGCCACCTTCTTAAAATTATAATTATAAATCCGACATTTAAGTAAATTTTTATTTATCACAATTTAATTTTACTAAACATTTTAATCTTAATATAATTTATTACAATTTAAGTTATTTTTATGATTCAAACAATTTACATATTAAATTAGCATTCTTTTAAAAATTTTCTGATATTTTTTATTAATTTCTGTTTATTAAATTATTATAGATGTGAAGAATTTTATAGTTTCGATGCGACATTTTGCATTTAAATTGAAAATGACATTTATTTTGCGAAATAAGATCATTGTACATGATAATTTTTTAGCCTAAGCATTGGACAAAGAGTGTCTGCTGATTTTCTAAATGATTAATATTATATTTTTTAAAGAAAAAGTTCTTTTATGTAATTTTAATTTTTTAAATATTTTTAGGAAAATGACTAACATATTTTAAAAATACTAAGAGAAAATTTGAATTTTTTAAATAAAAGAGAATGTTTAACATAATTAGTTTGACTAGTTTTTTTAATAATGAAGTTATATTTGATAAGCAGGTGTGCTTAAAAATTTTTAAATGAAAAGAAAATTTAAATTTTTTTATGTAAGAGAATATACCTATATTTTTTTAATTATTAATTAATACAATGTTAGTACACATTTTTATTATACACATTTTTACCTTTTTCTCAAATTTATCAAAGGTAAATTTATTAATTTTAATTCATGTTTGTCTAGTGAATCTCTAATTTTTGATAAATAATTCCCAAATGTTTGATTTTTTCAAATGCATTTAAATAATCAACCATTTGTAGTCATACATATTATCATTACATTTATAAAATTAACTGTTGAATCATTTTAAAAAAAGGTATTTCTTTAAAGAGGGACGAAAGATATTTCTTTAATTCATTGTTTCTATTTAGAAATTTCAATTAGTATTTTACTTTGATAATTAAATATTATAGCTTATTTAGATATTTTTTATAAAATTTTTTTATTTGACGTAATTTACCTAAGATTTATATTATATTAAATGCAGCAAAGCATGAATCAGACGCAATTTTCAAATGCAATCTCAGCTTATGTTTTTTTCTCATATGTTGTATTAATGGTGGAGATAAGGCGTTCAGATTCTGAGGAAGTTGCCGGCGCACAGCAGAATTTAATATATGTAGTATATAAACAAATATAAATTTCAATCAAAAGTTCAAGTAAAACAAAAATTTTCAATGCTACGTATTGATATACGATTGAGGGATTCCTTTTTCACAAACTTTTGCTTAAACTTTTCACGAGTCCATTATGATATGTAATCACTACATATATGAAAATGTTGTAATAGAAAATTCTGAAAATTAAAAAAAAATTTCACTTTTTTTAAATAAAATTTTAAACAGATTTTAACCACCTCTTTGGCTGAACTTATTTAGTTACCCGGCGTGTTAATCTGCTAAACTGTTCTGTAGTAATTCGCTAGTGATATCTTAATATTTTATCTTAAAATTTATTTTGTGCACATATAATCTTGCTTTTTCGGATCTATTTTAATGGTTTAGAACTTAACAGCTTATTTTCTAAAAATGATTTAGGTTTAAATAAAACTTCTCGTTAAAGTATCATCTATTAATATACAGGGTGCGGCAAATTTAGAGCACGTTTTATTTTTGCTATATCTTTTTTCAAAATTGATTAAAACGGATATTTTTTTATTTTATTCATAACACTTTAGCAAAACTATTGATACCAAGATTCTTTTGCATTTTATAATATAAACTGAATAATTTTGCCGTCAAAGTCTGAGCAAAATTTTTCTGATAAAAATAGGTCTAGCTTCAATGATATTATATTGATATGGGAGATCTTTATATCATTCAAATCTGCACTTCAATCCAATTTGAATGGCCTAAAAAAAGCGGCTACCACTTAAATGAACCGAGATATGATACATAAATTTAAAAGCACATATAAAATCTTTGGGTAAAATTTTCAAAAATGGGATTATCATCTATTTCAATGCTTCTGAACGAGTGGAGTCGTTTGGTACCAAAATCATTGGGATTGGATGATTTTGAATAAAGTTATGGTCAGTTAAAGTTTGACATGAAAAATGTTTTTAAATTTCTATACGTCGGAATCTCTTATCTACTATCAATGAACCAAATTTTCGATATTTGGTATTATTAGGTTTGCTAAAGTGTTAGGAAAAATAAAAAAAAAATCAATTTTCATCAATTTCGAATAAAGTTATGGCAAAAAGAAAAAGTGCTCTAAATTTGCCTCACCCTGTATATTTATTCGATTAAAATTTTTTATATTTTCAAACTATATAATCTAATCATGAATAAACATATTTTTCTATACTAGTTTTAATATTTTATCAAACAAAATTTTATTTTAAATTTTTGTCCATTTATTTTTATAAGAGATTTCCACGCCTAGAAAAATTAAACTATTATTATTTTTTTGTAAAAGTTTAATTATGACTACTAAAAATTAAAATCTATTTTAATTTATTTAAGTGAATTAGAATACAACTTAAATATTTTTATAAAATTTTATCGATTTTTTTATTATAGAAAATAAATTAATACTAATGTGTTTATCATTCTTTTCGAATATTGTTACTTTTCATTTTTTCACAATTTTGTTTCAATGATTTGTTGTAAATTATTTAATATTTATGAGTATAATGCCCATTTTAGGGATCCTAGGATAACCGGCCGATTAGTACACAGTCGATAAGTAAATGATTTCAAACATAGTACATATTAGTTTTGCTGAATATTTAGTTTATTTACATCCTGAGATTTGATTGCCCCTTCGCAACTCACCTGTTTAACTATATACATATAAGAATTGCTTTGTTTTCTAAAAATTATCAACTGTTCGGAGTTTAATTATTTTGTTAAGTTTATCGGGGCTTGTTTTCTAACATATCCAAATCTCTATACACATTCGCATTCTAATAATCCATATACAACTTTATTATTCCTTTAAAATTTAGAATAAGCAATTTTTTATATTAAATTATCCTTCTACTGTTCTGTTTATTAAACAGTTTATTAAAAAGAACAGTTTATTATATTAATACAGCATATTTGCAATAAAATTGAATATAATATCAGTGGTAAATACATCTAATATAGCAAAACCAGCAACAGCTAAACCTTGTACAATATTCTTGCTTTTTCTGCTATGAATTGAATTGGTTATCTAAAAATGTAAATAAAAAATTACATTAATGGTGTATATTTTAATTAGTATCATAAATTTTCTAATACATTACTTTTCCTTATCAAGTATTTTTCTAGTTAGTTTTTCTATCTATTAAATTCCAATCCATATATGCGACAACACAATCAACCACCCTCATTGAAAAGCGTAAATCCTATTACAAATCCCCCCATTTCTCATTTCGAAAATAAATCTTTTGTTTCCTCTCCTTCTCCACAATTTAATATGCCTCGATCTTTTAATCCCCCAAATTTTATTGATTTTAATTTCTCTCAATTTTCTCCCCAACCTCAAATTCCACCTAATTTGTATTCAAATTACAATACCCCCTCTACTTACAATATCCCCAAAATTTTTCAAATATAAAATTCTTTAATAATTCTTTTTGGCAATGGGACAATGTCGAGAAAAAATGGTATCAAGTCCCCCTCCACCATCCCTCTAAACCCCCCTCACCCCTTTAACCCTTGAAAAGTTAGTAGAGAGTAAAAACTCTATAAACTTTTCAACTAGCTTCTTCACCTTCCCACCTTCTACACCATCCCCCTTCTTCACCATCCCTTTTTATACACCATCCCCCTTCTACACCACCCCCTTTTCAACCCTTCTCCACCCCCACTAATTAACCCTCCCCCAACCCCTGTGAGTAAGGTCTTTCAGATGGCCAAAAAAGAATTGGTAACCATTTGATCGAGTACAGCGCTATGCCCTAATTTTCAGACAAACGGGGACCAATTAAGTTAACGTCACCATTTGTAACCTCCCGTTCTCTTTCCTGTCCCCCCTCACCTCCTCCTACCCCCCCCCCCCCCCCTACAAGAAAATCTCGTCAAACACTCTTTTAAGCGCATGGTCGCGCTTATTAGAGGTTGGGAGATGTAACGGACCCGGCCCCGACGACTCGATACTAGTGATGTTCGAAACTCTCGGTCTCGACTCTCGAGTCGAGAAATTTTTCGGGTTTTTTGAGCTCTCGGTCTCGGTCTCGGTGTTTTGGTCTCGGAAAACGAGACTAAATTTACACCCCTAATGACGGAAATTTTTTGAACTTTACTCGGACCTTGCGTACTTTGATATTAAAATTTTTAAGGAAAAGTCTCCAAAATTCCCAAAATTTTGCCTGCGGCGCTGAAGAAATCTGGCTTCTTGAGCTCCAAAATTCTCAAAATTTTCGCCTGCGGCGCTGAAAAATGGAGGAAATTTGGCTTCTTGATCTCCAAAATTCAAAAAATTTTCGCCTGCGGCGCCAAAAATGCAGCAAAAATTTTAATTTAATAAGATTAAAGGATTAGATTTTGTGGTTTGTGGTATATTAGATACTGTGGATTCTGAAGGATAAAATTTAATATCAAGGGATGGGTGCATCGATGGATCAAAAAGATATTGTTGGATTTGTAGGGATATGGAAGGATATGAGGGGATTTTAAGAGATTAATGTGAATATCATTGAATATATATTGTGGACAAGGGGATTCAAGCGAGTATGAGGATTTTGAGGTATATCAAGGGATTTTTGGGGATTAGGAGAAACATCAAGTGATATCCCTCTTAATCTCTCGGTCTCGACTCTCGGTCTCGACTCTCGACTCTCGTTTTGGTCTCGGTCTCGGGGTTGATTCTCGGTCTCGACTCTCGACTCTCGGGATTTTTTGACTCTCGAACATCACTACTCGATACACACCATTTCTCGACATTTCCAACTCTGCCCCCGGACTCAATAGACTTTAAGCTTTTTCCCAAGCTCTCATTTTATTCTTTCTCTCCTCCCCCACACATATCCATTTTGTATTTTATTTTTGTTAAACTCCTCCCCCTTTCTTTCAACACAAACCAACAACTCTTCAGTTGTTGTGAATTGAAGAGTTGTTGTTAAAGGCGTTTTGGATTTTGATGGATCGATGAAAAAGAAATAATTATTTTTAAATATATTTTCCCGTTTGTATTTTTGAATGGCCTTTCGCTTAAATATATTTTGCTCTTGTATTTTTGGAATTAATCACTTTTATTTATTTTTACTTTAATTTATATTATTTGGACGTTTTAATTTTAATTCAATAAATGTTTTTCTCTTAAATGGTCCAATTGATTTGAATTAGGGAGAGTAATGAGTTAAGAAATTCCCTGCGCCTCCCCGATTCGGCCTGTCGTTCTCGTCTTCTTGCCCTCCACCCCAGACCTCAAACCGGCGCTCTGAATACCAGGCGGATGGTTGGGAAGTAATAATCCCGACTATCCGGCCTGCGCTACTATGGTAAATAGCTAAATTAACAATAATTTTAAAGATTTACAATAAAATTAATCTTAACATATAATTTTAGATAAATTTAATAAGAATTTGCATTTATGCAAATAATTGAAACAAGGTTTAGCTAAATACAATCTTATTGTTATAATTATATTATTTATTTTTAATATAAAAACATAATTGTATAAAAAAGTTTTAAGAGTATTTATGAGATAACCAAGTAAAACCATTTGAGTCTACGGGGGCTGGGTCTGGGCTCGTAACATAAACTTATTCCTATCTCCCTTGCTCTGGACGTATTTGGAGCCTCCGTAGCGCTAAAAATCTCCACAGATCCCATAGGTAAGGAGCTAAAATAAAAGATCATAACTTTGAAGATCATAACTTACATAAAGATCATAACTTAAGCCAGATTTCGTACATAACATAAAGATCATAACTTAAGCCAGATTTCGTTGATTTTGGTGTCATTCGACTCAGCTCGACGAGCTCTCTCGAATGAGGTATAATTTGCATATTCGAATTTTTCACCCCAAAAAAGTGCTTACTCCCCCCTTTGGTTTTTCGATTTTTCGGGACCTATAACTCGGTCCAGAATCATTTCCTGAAATTGGGAGTGGTACCGTTCGACTCAGCTCGCCGAGACGAATCGAATGACATATGTCTCGTCCCGAACTTTTACCTCCGTTGAACTACACTACAGCCTATTATTAAAGTTCTAATTTTAGTTTTTGACAATATTCAGAAATTTTATTTAACTTTAAATATGAAATTTAATTTAAATTTTGATATTGAGGAATTTTTTATACCCATATTTGATCGCCTGTATCATGGGCTTGTGATACAATGTACAAATCATTTTCAATATATTACTGCCCGATAATTCGGTCTCTGTACAATCTTTAACTTATATATTATGAAGAGTTCATAGGAAATACAAATTTTGAATAGTTGTACTAAAACCTCGTGTAGCAACCTCCACTTATTAAAATCTTTTGACATGCCTATTTTTAAAATTAAACTTTACCATATAATCGAATTTAACATTAATATTATTAATTTATAAATAAATTAATTTGCTTCAGCATCTGCATTAACATAATGTACTTCAGTCAATTAACGTTGTGCATCTACTATTATTTTATGAAATATATATGAATTAGTATATAAACTTTAATTAATTTTTATTATTTTAAACATATTTTTATAATCAAAATAATCAATATAATATTATGTTATTTATACTAATGAGTATAAAGCTCTTAACACTCATTCTGCACTTCGGGTTGATTTTGACGTGCAGGTTTAATTTAAAATAATAAAAGTTTTCTTTTAATGATTTGGCAATTAATCTATTAATAATTTTAATCTATTACACATTAAGAATTTTCAAATTATCTAAACATATTTTAACCATAATGCATAGATATAATAGGGTTTTTATTTAAACAAGCTACACAACTCGCTTTTCTCTAAGTCGAAAAGTTGTTTTTCCTCATTAAAAATTTAATCTCAATAATATTTATCTATTTTCAAAATATAATTATAAAATAGTAAGATCATAAAATATCGAATATTTATTATCAACAAATTAAATGTTTATAGATTTATATGTCACTTTATATAATCACTTTATATAATTAATAAATAATAGTTGTTATGAAATATTTAACAATTGTAAATGTTACTAATTATAGTTAATACTGTTTTTGTAATCTATTTCATGAAATCACAAATCACACAATTTTAAATCACTAATTAAGTTTTTATAATCATTAAAGTTTTTAATTTTTATTATTATAAATTTAACTAAAAAATTTCAATAATATTTAAATTAAAATTAAATTTAAAATAAGTCAAATATAGAAACAGTATTTAATCTAGTTTTGTCTTTAGTTTTTCAAGTTTATTAGTTTGTATATTAATCAAAGAATTACTAATCGAAACGACGTTCGGTACGAGTAAATCTGTTAGACGGTACGAGTAAATCTATTACCATGCATTTCTTCTTTACATAATTCATACATAGATCAAAGTTTACATCAAAAATATATCATTTGTTAGTTATAACTTAATCTTGAATTTTATCAGACGATCTTGGCGTAAGAAGCACGATAAGAATGTTAAGGAAATTTTACGCGAAAGAATTACAAAAGAGCTTGTTTTAGAGCATTTAACTTTTTAAATTCAGATGATTCTCTTTGATATTTTAACCTTAGATAAAATATATAATGTGTTAGCATATAAAAATAAAAATTAAAATTTTGTGATTATTAACTCTGGACGAAAAGCACTTGTGCGCATGGCCTCGCCATTACCTTATCAAAAAATTCGGCCCTATCATATAATGAATGTTCTATAAGTTCTTGTTGGAATTTTTTAAAATATATTTTTTACATCAGAATGGATTTAATTTCTGTTTAATTAATTTTCCATCCTAAAAAAGTTCGCCAAAATTTTAAATTGAATTCTTCATTAAAATTGTTGTATGTAGATAATTGTAGCATAATTATTTTAGTATAATCGATTTATTAAAATAGTAATATTATAATGATGCTTTGAATTTAAAAATTTCAAAAATCTTGAATACCACATTCTTAAGAATAATTTAATAAAATGAAAATAAAATTATTAGAAAATTTCAATAAAACAAACATGTTTATGATATTATACATCAGTTGTGTAGTTTTAGTAAATTTGTATGATTTTATGTATTCATAGTCATCCTCATCTATGGCATATAGAATTTCTAGTTTAATTGAGTCATTTTAAAATTAAAATGACATAATGTTTAACTATAATTACTATATTACTTCATTTATAAAAGCAATTTTTAATTTAATGTAAGTTTATTCCATTTAAAAAATATTTATGGAATATTTTTATATATTTTGTGTAAATTACTTTTTATTTTTATAATTCGACAATATCTCCAAAAATTGTTATAGCAATTTTTAAAATTTCAATCTATTTTAATATTTTTGATCAATTTAATTTATGCTTAACTCAAACAAATAAAAACTCAAACTTACAATTTTTTATAATAAATTTTAAATTTTATTAATTAATTTTATAAAAAGCACATTGATTTTAGTAGTAAGGGTTCTGGAGATATCGGGAGCTTGTGCTCATGATTTTCACTTCGCGCAAAAGTCAGCCCATTAAAGACACATCTTCGTTATGTATTTAAGAATTTTCTGTGTTGTGAACAGAAAAATAAATAGGATAATGAACTCTAAGAATTATTTAACTCTAAGAATTATTTTTGAAACTAAAAAAGTGGTGTATTTACGTTAATTGTTAATATGTTAATGTTAATAATAATTAATATGTTAATTCTTTAATCTTGCCCTCATTTTTCTTTTTTTTCTGTATAACATTTTATTTTCAATTAATTGAAATTTTTTGTCATTAAATTTATTTGTTGTTTTAACAAATAAATGTAATTTTTATAAACTAAATTATTATTTGTTATATGATCTTTTATTTGTTGTTGAACTTCTTCATTTTTTAAAGTTGTTGTATGATCATTTAACTAAAAAAATTTTTTTTTAAATTTTAAAAATTAGAATATTTATCATTTTTCCATCATTCTCTCCTATTATTTTTCATTAATATTCTACCATTATTCTTAAAAAAATGGTAGAATAATTTTTCTACCATTTTTCTTAAAAAAATGGTAGAATAATTAATAAGTTCCAATGCTAAATATATTATAACTTCTATAAAAATTTAATTTTCACTGATTAATATATTGCATTAATATATTGCGTTATTATTTGATTCAAATTATTTTTACAATAACTCGTTCTCTGCCCAGCAACAGATTATAATTCTTTAACTTGATAAATATTTGGGCGATTTTTAACTTAGTCAAAATTTTATAAGTTCCAATGATTTATAAAGTTAATGATAATATACTTCATATATTATAATTTTCATAATTTAATTATTTTTATAATTTTCAACGACTTATTTATTATTTAGAAAATAAGTTATTGTTAATATCTTTTCAATTTCAATTTCTAATCTATATTATCCTTAACTTTTTTAAATGTAAAGCATTTTGGAAATACGTTTATTTATTTTTTTAAAAATGTTATTTTTTTATTTTATTTTTTTATCTTCAATTTTGGCAATGTTATTTAGTCAAATTTCAACATATGTATCTGTTATAGAATTATAAAAAAATTTTACAATTAGTGCGAGTAGCATTTGAATGATTCATCATAGTCCACTATCTGTTGTGTTTGATATCAGTTCTGACATATGTTATTGCCATATCAGCGCCTTTCATTGAATATTTAACACATATTTAGCAAAACCGAACCAGAATCAAATCATAATTAATCAACATCATTAAAATTTGAATTATTAATTCACATTTTTCACAAATAAATTATAAATAAACATTTATAAAAAATTTGATCAAGTAATTATATACATTTTGAAAGGCTTCATATTTATAGATTAAAATAATTCAAAACGAATCATTTTTTATTAATGTAAATGTATTTTTTTACTTTTTATCATGTATGATTTTTAGCCATAATTCTATTTAAGGCAGAATGCTTTTAATCATGCGTAGATTTTTTCTGGCTGTTTTAATTTTAATCTATCTTTAGAAAGTTAGTGCTTTATTATTTTATTATTCATTAATATTGATAAAATCTGTATGTTCTGATCTTTTATCTTATTGTTTAATCGTTCTAAAAAATATCTTAATCGGATAAATTAAATTTAATTTTATTATTTTTGAAGTAATTTACAATTATCCTTGTTATAGAATACATTAATGGAACTCAATTTTCGTACAAATTCTCCATTCAACATAAAACATTCCTCCGTATTGTATTTAGCTAGAAAATTTCTAATATTATGTTGTAGCTTTTAATAATTATCGGTACGGAAGGTGTTTATTTTAGCAATATTCAAGCAAGATTTGTTTAATTATTATTTATTTTTATATATTTAATTTATTTTATATATCATTTACTCAACATTTAAGTTAAAGAATGTAGTTTTAATTTATAAAATACATTTAATTTTGATAATTGTGTATTTGAAATTATACATAAATTTTGCTGCTGGAGTTTGAACTCTTCTCAAAATAATGGTAGCTAAACTTGTTACTATGATTTTCTTAAATTTTTATAATAAATAATTTCATTTAAACTTATTTATTAGTTAATAAATTTCAAGAAAATTTTCTAAATAAAATTAAATAAAAGATTCTGAAGAAAACTTCAAAGCAAATATTTATAAAGCTGAATTTAGATCATTTGCATTCACTTGATTTCCATTCATTTCCATTCATTTGCCTTAGAAAATTATCTTGCAATAATTATATGATTTCAATGCAAGCTCCATTAAATATAGCAACTTTTCTTTTCAGTTGTCGAACAATTTTTTTGATATACAATTTTTTTTCTTATTATTATATATTTTAATGGAATATTATATGGCATGAATAGTTTTATGTTTAGACATTTGATGAGTTCATAAAATTATTAATTATAAATCATTATTAAATTATAATATTATTTTTTATTAAATTATATATATTATAAAAACTTACCAAAGTAAGTTTTACAAAAAAATTTCCATTTATTTAAAATTGATTATTTTTACTTAAATTATATAATTCTCTAAGTAATTTTTATTTACACCATATTATTAGGCTTCATTTTTTCCCATTCAAAGATATACCTAATAGTTTATTTACTTTTTATAATTTGTTAGATTCCTAACGTTAGAAAATTGGTAGCATTAAGGAGCAACCAGCTGATCATGTTGTTCGTCCCAAGTGGGTTTTTTGTCCCAAATAGTGATTAATAATTTTTAAAATAGCCAAAAATTGTTCAAATTAAATATCATAGCAAATTTCAAAATATTTAATTCTAAAATTTTAGCTATTTTATTTACAAATTTTTATAGTTAAAAAATTTTTCATATTGTAACTGATAATTTTTAAAATTAAATTATATGATTTAAATTTCGATTAGCCCAAAGCAGATACGCGCTTCTCAAGTGCATGCTAAATGGATTCTTTTTCCATCTTTTCTAAAATCTTTACTTTTCGGGTTTTGTTATTTCAATAATCTTTTATGGAAATATAAATACTCTATTATTATTTTTTATTAAATTTAGAATTAATATTTAATTTAACTTTTTTCTCAATTTTTAATAGTTATTACGATATTGTCTACAAAATTTTGATAATATTTCTATAATTTTTATGATTAATTTACTTGTTTTTATATTCTATTTTAATAACGCCTTAAGATCCGTACCATTTAACTATCTAGTGTGGCCATCTCCTCATTGATAGTTGATATAATAATATATAATATATTTGAATATCTAATTTAGAATTTATTTTTTCATCAATAATTAAACATTATTCGATGTGAATAAATTGATTTTTAATAATTTTTAATTTTAATGAATACATTAATCAAGTTTCTTATTTAAGTATGTATATAGCTAATTATGTACACAAATTTATCTAATCTCACTGAAAAATTAAAACAATATCAAATTATTAATAAACGATTTCGAATAATGAAAATAAGAATTAAAATTTAAATTCACATATCGAAACAGTTAAAAATAAAAAAAATTATTTGAGATAATTTAATTAAAAGACTTAAAAAAATCAATTTTTATATAAAATTTCTGATTTAAAAAGAGTACGTATTAATTTTTATATTATTTATTAAAAATTATTACTACCGAATTAATTTTATTAGAATTTTACAAATTATTAAAAAGGATTTAGTTGAATTATCGTCCTTATTATTAAATTCAATCTTTGATTATAACAGCCTTCTTTTGGAACTAGTTGTAGAATTCATTGTTAATTAAATTAATTAAGCATATTTTTAATTGACCATCTCTCTATGAGTTATTCATTTTTTCAATTTATATTTAATATTTGCTCTTGTAATTCTTATTAATTAATTATATAATTTGAAGTTACTCATCTTAATTTAAATTTTTAAATAAAATCTTACTTTTTAAATAATAGACAAATAAATAAAATATTATTTAGTTTTTCTTGCTTTATTTTAGCCTCTATCATTTGTTAACAATATGAAGTTTCTGTAGAAATTTTTCAAACAATGTTGAAAAACATTGTATGACTTGATAAAGTAATATATACTTTAAATTCACGTGTTATTATTTTCATTATTGATTTTATTGAAATTTGTGTATAGTTTTAGTAAAGCTTTTAACAATTATGTTAGGATTATGGACAGTCAGTATCTACTTTTTATATTTAAGCAATTCTTTAGAGTTTTTTTCATAAATTTTATTTAAATAGAATGTTAATTGAAATGCATACCTCTCATCAAAAACTTTGTAAATCGGAATCAACCAAGAAATTTTCCTGTTGATAAATCCTCATCAATGCTAACAGGAATAAAAGCAGGAATAATAATATGATTTAAAATTTTAAACATTTTTTATATAAAAAATTTTATAAATAAAATTCGTCTTTCATCTTTCGCTTTTTAAAAATACCGTAATTTTCCATTTTCAAAAAGCAAATATATTTTAATTAACGGATAAATGAAAAATAACTGAAAAAATAATTTAAATTTAAACTTTACTAGTATTTTATTACTGGAATTTATTTTTAACTAAAATTGAATTGTATAAATTATAAAATTTTATTTATAAAAACTATATTGAACTATATTCTGAAAAACATTCTTGCATGCATATATATCGAAGAAAGATTTTTTTCTGATAAAACAGCATGATGGCTTAAAAATAATTTAATACGATCAGAATATAAAAAAATATTATTAATTTTAAATCATAAATTTTCAACCTTATTTTAATATATTTCCAAAAATTTAAATTATTTATTTTTTATAAAAAAATTATTTATCTTTTATATATTAAATTTATTCTGATTGTAGGAATTTCTCTGCAAGACTACAGGGAATGCTGAACTTCACACAGGAACTTGCTGAACTTACACAAAATTAAAAATTGAAATTCTTATTAATATTTATTTTAAAATGATTAGTCTATTTATAAATGGCCAAGAAAATCAAAAATAACAAAAAAAAATTTATAATAATTCGAAATTAAAATATTTTTCCGTCAGAATTTCAAAATTGAAGCTACATTATACTTTAGGTTTAATCTTCGTTGAACGAAGATTAGGTTAATCTTGTAATATATTTTTGTCTACTTTTGAAAACACATCTAACACTTCAGCATGTAGTCCAGTTATAATAATTACCTATACAATAAACTCAATCATTATATAATAATGAATATCATCTAATAAAATTTTATTAGTATTTTGCTTATTATTTTCCAGATAATTACTTATAAATAATAGATGAAAGTATAAAATCTTTTGATTATTATTTACGAAAAATTAATTAAAATAATGCTTGAAAAAGTTTACATATATTATTATTAAAATTTTTCGTTTTTCTTCTTTTTCGTTTTTTCTATAACATAATTTATTATTTGGATACTCTTTCTATTTCCTTTTGTTATCTGTATTTATATTTAATAATTTAATTTTAACTAAATGTTATTTTTTGACATCTATAAATTAATAGAGGCTGCATCTTTCCGTATTTCAATTCAATATTTTTAAAATCTTAATTTAATTAGGCACTTGGGTTTATACTCATTTTTATTTTAATAATTTACTATTATAGTTTTATTTTTAATTAAATAAAATCTTAATTACTATTATAGCTGAAGAATAAACTAACTGACGGTAATGTAACTGCTCCCCTAACTTTGTTTAGATTTTAATTGTTATTTTATTCCTTCGTTGCTTTTTTGGCTTGTCAACAAAATTCTTATTATCTTTTTGGCCTATCTTTGATTTACTTAGAATTTGTCCTCCTTTTTTCTAATTTTAAGCCAATAGTGAACTTTTTTTAACGATATTTTCTTTTAAGGGAATGAGATATAAAAATAAAAATGAAAAATAAACAAGTATTATTATGTAATTATTTAATTTTTAAATTATGTATATATTTTCTACTAGACAAATTTTAAAAACTTAATTTTTTAATAAACTGGAAAAATATTAATTCTTAGTTATCGACATTTAATTTATATTATTATTTAATCACATTATTAGAATTCTTTAACGAAAAATTTACTATACGGTATGATAATATTTAAAAAGTTTAGCCAATTGATTGTTTGTTTTTTGTTTAAAAATAGATTTTATGAAGTCTAATTCTCTCTCTTTTCAGCAGATTTTAACCATCTTTTTCATTTACTTTGTAATAAATTAATTTCGCAATCATGTGAACTCTCAGATGTAAACTACTAGAAAATATTTTGATTTTGATACACAAAAGATACAAAATATTATTAGTTCCGACAATACTGTATAGCTTTCTCATGTGGACTACATATTTTCAACAGATACACAACTTATGTGCATACATTATACCGAATTAGATTAATAATTTCTGGTTAATAATTTTAAATTGGTTAATTTTAAATTTATTTTTTGTTAAAATGTTTATTTTTTCTGCCCAAAATTAATAATAATATTTTATAAGCTAGTTTATATTATTGTTCATAAGACAGTATATAAATGAATTTATATTGATTATTATAAATTATCTATAGAATAATAGTTTTTTAAATTGAAAAATTGGGCAAACTAAGTTGTTAATTTAACATTTATGTAATTAAATTAATTAATATAAAAACAATTAAATAAACATTATTCTATTTGACTAATATTGATTGTACGACACTTGCGGACCGACTTTTGCGGACCGACCTTTGCGGACGGACATTTGCGGATTGCGGATAGACATTTGCGGACGACATTTGCGGATTGCGGATAGACATTTGCGGATCGGACATTTGCGGACCGTTTTGTGAAAAAAAATTTTAAAAATTAAATTTAATTTTCAAAAACGAAAAAAAATATTTAAGTTTATTTTAATATCTTTTCGATGGGCAACTTTTTTATCAAAATGGTCAACGTAAACCTATGGAGATTAGGCGTGGCGCTTGTGCAAAACCCTGCGCTTCGCGCAGGGTTTTGCGGCACGCGCCTCGCGGGGAGTCAACGGTCGCTGGGTTCTGGGCTCGTAACTTAATCCTATTCATATCATCGATGACATGGTCATGCCCAGCTTCCCCCGCAGCAGCAAAAACTCCACGGATGCAATAGGTAAGGAGCTAAAATAAACGATCATAACTTTGTCTAACTTGTTAGATCGAAAAGATATTAAAATAAACTTACCTAAATATTTTTTTCGTTTTCGAAAATTAAATTTAATTTTGTAAATTTTTTTCCCAAAAACGGTCCGCAAATGTCCGATCCGCAAAAGTCGGTCCGCAATCCGCAAATGTCGTCCGCAAATGTCTGATCCGCAAATGTCTATCCGCAATCCGCAAATTTCCGTCCGCACAGGTCGGTCCGCAAGTGTCACACTACGGTTGTAGATATTTGTTAAGGTTAAACTTTTGCTACTTAATTAATCGGCCTAGGCTCCACTAATATTAAATACATGATTTTTTATATATCACTTTGCAATTAATTTTATATTTTAAGAAATTATTAGACAATTTTTACTTCCAATTAATTTTTTCTTTTTTAAATTATTAATTAAAAGGATTTGAAAAAAATTATTAAATATACAAAATTTAATTCATTTACTTAAATACATACATATAACTATCATATTTGTTTAAATTTTCATATACAAAATATATTAATAATTATTTTTAGTAATTATTTATTGATTCTTTATCTTTCAACACATCTTTCTTTATGTGTTATGATCATTAATTATTGAATAAATCACAAATTATTTTGCAAATTTTTAGCATACATGTATATCTAAAGCATCCTTATAAATATCTGACGCATCCTTGTTTTTATGTAAATAATATTTTGTTATTTTTAAGTTATTTTTAAGTCCCTTAAGCCATGGTAAGCTCGGAATTTAATAACATCTATTATCCAATTTAACACATTTTCTGTATCATTTTATTTGTATTATTAAAATAAACAAAAAGATTAAATTATTAAATAAAAAATCTAATTAAATTAAAAATATTAATTAATTATAATTTGTTTTGGTGTAATGAAATATTCAAGAGTACACAGTGAAACAAATTTTTCATATTTACTTAATAACTAAAATGAATTAGAATAGGAATAAACTTAATTAGTCTCAAGTTATATTGAATATTATCAATATAAAATTTTATTGATTAAAAATATTTTATGTAATGAAAACCCTCGGCCGCACGTAATTTTTAAATTTTGTGCTTTTAATAAATAAAATGTACTTTAAATTTTTATTAGGAGGGAGTTAAAATCTAGGAAAGAGTAATATGTATATTGTCTGATACTTCCCTTTTCTTTCTATGTGTGATTGGACCTAGGCCCTCTAAAAGAAACATTTATTTAGAACTCATCATTAGAAATTAAATTTTCTATAAGGAATTTCAAAGACCAAAAATTCTCCAAGTCTCAAAATTTTTTATTCACGTGAATTTTTCTATTCTCTTTCTACATATCATATAAATATTACATCATTAGTTGTATACAATTTAAATTAGTTTTGTTTCTTGGTACAGTTATGATATTCCCGGATGGGCTAATATTTTAATTATAATATATTCTTAATTATCTTTTCTGAGCAACATTTTTTTAACTTTATTAGGAAATGTGTTCAAAATGTGTTTCAAATTCTCTGCAGAGCCTTTATTAATTTTAACAGTATTTAATATTTTACTTAAAATTTTAATTATTTATAATAATAATTAGAGTTGTTAGTAGTATAAATACGATTTTTAAGACATTTTTTAAAAAATGTCTTAAAACATCGTATTTGAAAATGTGTTAAAAATATATTTATACATTTTTACATACTACATAATAATCTCGATATTTATTAAAATATAGTAAAACCTAAACCTACAGGGCAATTTAAAATAAATGAAGGGTAAAAAATTTAAAAAAATAAATTTTATGTATTTTTTGTTATTTTTTATTTTAGTATTTTTTTGGAATTTTATATTTATTTTATTATTTTTTTTTGTATTTTATATCTATATTAATTTTTTGGTTTTTTATTTATTGTTTTTTTGATTTTATTACTTTTTAATAAGATTTCATATTCTATATGGGTATAAGCTTACGACCTAGGTAAAATGTAAGTTTCGCCGATTCAATGACAAATGATTTTACAGCAACAACAATATCTGAGCATGTCTCTTTTACAAAGGACCAAGCAGAAGTAAACACACCTGGTTCGTGGTAAACTACTGTAAATGTTGGTCTGTATACCTGTTTCCATTCTTTCTCTTTCTCATCGTAAATAAACCATACATGACCAGTCGGGGTCCAAGTTATATTTGTAAAATTTGGTTGAGGGGGTAAATGTAAAACATGTTGGAAAGTGCTCGGTTTGGGCGTTCGTCGAAATAATGAAACTTTCGCCTCCTGAACTTTCCATATTCTTCGATATTCACAGTATACATACCCAAAAATAAAAATAAAAATAATTTTATTAAACATTTTTTAATAACAATAATATAAAATAGAACATATCACTTATATATTTTCATAAATTTTCGGATTGTTCAACTGCTTCCAGTACATCTATACATTCAATTGGGTAAAAATATTGATGTCTTCTTCCTCCAGCAACACAAATAAGTGGTAATTGCGGATATGCAATATCAATTCGATGTCGAACATAAAAATATTGTCTTATTGTAACACGTAAATATCCACGTAGAGCAAATATCTGATCAGCCCCCATTTTCGTTAACTTGCTTGGATAAATTTCCATCTGTTGATGCTTTAGATGGTTTGTGAGTAGAGCTTTCTTTCTAGGTTCAGTAAAATCTCTTTGACCAATTCCTGAAATGGCAACATCATCATTTGTCATGCTAGTAAGAGTCTGCAAGTAATTGATATTTTCATTAAATTTTTTCCGTAGTTCGCGATGAAGTGATTCTGGGGCACATCCTCCATTGAAACGACAAAGTATTTGAATAAGTGGTGTTAATTGAACTCCATGTGTAGGACTTATAGGTTCAGTCATGTTGTCGCTAGTACGCATTTTTTAATAGCAAACTGTTTTGTAATAAATAACTATGCCTCTTATATACCAAGAGGGCCTTTAGCAAATCGAATACTTGTCATCGCATCCTTTCCTTTCTTACGGATATTTGTATGTAGTTTGAATAATAAAGCCAAGACAAATAATAAACCCAAATCCAAAATATATGCTATTATAAGAAGAATATCTTTATTAGGAGTTATAGCAGGACCGATAGAAAGTGCATGCCCCCCGTCAATAGCAAAACAAGCATTTACATTTGGAGGAAAGGGTCCATGCAAGGGAAATAGTATATTACTGTCATTTTGTGATAATATTACACAAAATAGTGGAAATAATATTAAAATTGAATATATCATTTTAGTAACTAAATTATAATATTAATTCTTATCTTATATACGAAAGATGCTGAATAAATCGTCTTAAAAAGGCATCACGGCCTTCTGGGGGAATTGAATGTAATTTTTGTAATGTTGAAGAGAAATTATTTTTTGAACGCAATACAAGAAAATATATACAATAATGGCCACAAGTATCTGACAAAGGGGATTGCAAAGAAAATTTATTTTGTTTCACTTTAGAAAACTTGCCAAGCATAGATTGTCTCATGTCACAATTTGGTTCTTCTGCAAATGAGTCAAAGTATTCCACCGTACTCGGATTATCAGAATAACAAGCAATCCAATGTTCGCCAACTGTTCCTTTTCGCATATTATTTACAATAAAACAAAAAGGCTTAGTCCATTCTTTATTTGGTATATTATCAGAAGAAAACACACCAAGAAACTTATTTTTTAGAGGTTTATATTTTTTGAGTAGATTTTCGATTTGGAGAGAATTCATTATTAGACAGATCCATCGGTACTTAACACACGATCTGCATTTATGGACATTATTGCATCGAATTCACCCATGATTATCATTTCATATCCTTCATCCTTTACAGGATGATTGAACAAGCAACGGACCGTTGTTGTTCCTTGTCTAATAAGTTCCAGCCCGTTAGTGTCTTCGAGCGTTGAAGTCATAGGTATAACAAAGAAACAAGATGATTGTGAAAATTCCTTCATCCCTATACTTAAAGTTCTTTGATCAGAATTTGGCCAAGCATCTAAGTCCATACCTACATACATATCAACAAAAGCACGCACAAAGCTGTCATTCGAAAAATCAAGATCATATGGCACCGCTGGAAACTGGAAGCCGCCAAATTCGGCTGAAACAGTTCGCAGGTTCGCATGCTCAAATGTGAACGGTGACAACGAAGTATTTCCCGTATATGCAGGCGAGCTTACAAAACAAATCACTAACCGTCTCGGACACGTACTTGTGAACGCGGCATGTGTAATTTCCTGGCGACCTTTTCCAAGAAAAACGCTCCTAATTTCAATCTTTCTATAGGCATATTTTGCAGGAGACTGTTCTAAATGTCTAGCAATAGCATTATTTAGTGACATACTTAAATCAACTTGTTTAACAAAAATTCTCATATCATGAAGTCGTAGGCGGTATGTGCTTGTATTATTTAATAATTCTTCACCAGCTTTTTTGCGATATTTTGGAGCATGAATAAGAAATTCATCGGTATTTCTGTAAAATGTCCAAAGCACATCACTATTAGGAATTAAAAGCTGATTTTGTCTTGCCATATCATAATCCAAATGTGAAAGTAATCTGCAAGTCTGACCATTAGCAAATCTAGATGCCCGCGATTTAAATCCTGAACCTTCAAAATCATTCTTATCAACAGCATCTTTATAATAAAGTGCTGCTTCATAAAGACCTTTGCTGACCTCTCTATCTGATCCTAGCTCATGAAGAAGTATACATCTGTATGCATAATGGATTCCCGAGTCATAGCATTGAATACCATTAATAGATAGAGTTAAACGACGAATCCATGTTAATCCTAAATATTGAGCAACACTTGTAAAACTATCACCCGCGAAATTTCCTGACAAGTCTTTAACAATTGGGACCCATTCACCTGTTGCATCAACCTTACGTTCAAGAGATAACACAAGACTCAAATATGTTTTACTTAAATCAAGGTAGAGAGAGTCACCAAAATAGCGAAAAATAAACGGACCTGCAGATTGATTTAGAGCATTAAGGGGAAGCAATTCTTTATACGCCGAACGTTGAATACCAACATTTGTTGACGGTATAGAAAAGAATGTTAGGCGATTATCAACCCCTTCAGTACTGTTTTTGTCAATTTTCTTAATAGTCGTCATTTTGATTAATGAATAATAATAAGCTAATACTTATATACTCAGATATCATCAAAGCTGAGTTGGTCTCTATATCTTCTTCGTTTCTTTCCTAAATTATCCATAATAACATTCTGTTTTTTCTTTCGTCTTCTTTTGCCTTTCCCACATTGTTCAAGTTTTTTCCCTACTTTTTGAAGACCTTCGCTTCCATGCTGTTTCAATGCTTCACTCACTGAGCGACCTTGTGAAACATCTTCGAGAATATTTTTTCCAACATTTACAGCTTCATTTCCTGCAGTTGTGGCTATATTTTTAACAATAGGCATTAAAAAACGCCCTACAGCCCCAAGTACACCAAATCCTCTTTGATACCTAGTTCCTTGGAAATAACGATTATCTTCAAGTAATCTTCCTCCTCCGTCTTGAGCACTCAAAAATGGCTCCCAGTCAATTTTATCTATGTCTAAACTAACGTGTGTCATGCTTTAAAATAGTGAGCGTTGAAAGTGTAATGTTAATATACAAGTTCCCCAATGGAATTTTACTAGATTTCCAGTTAAGGTTCGAATTTCAATAGTAATGTCTGGATGGCGTTTACCTAATAAACGATGATGATGTTCGGTCATATATACTTCTGAAACACTTTCTCCAGGTTCACCAGATACATTAACAACACGTAATAAGGGTGCAGTTACGTTACCTATTATGCTATTTTCAACAAGTTTTGGTGCATAAACTAAAAATTGACGCACACCTCCAGATATATCAGGCATATACTTTGCGACTTGTCCACTATGAACTTTTTCTGAATCGAAACCAAGAGTATAAGCTAGTTGACGACTTAATTTAATAAATTGTACGTTTCCTTGCAAGAAGACATGAAAACGCTTATGCACTTTATCGTATAGTATGGAAACCCATTGATATTTTGGATCAGCGAGTTGTATATTGGAAAAGCTAAGAAGCATTTTTAGATATTCAGGAGGATAAGCATATTCAGCTAGATGTATTTTCTTAGGCTCCGAGTCAATTAACTCTTCAGATTCTTTTTGCGGGTGAACTTTTTGTTGATAAACATTTTCTTGTTGTGGAAGTTCTTTGGTTTTATCATCAACATGCCTACCTCCATCACCAAAGAAGCTTTTCCAAAAGGAAGGACGTTCAGGAGGGTCAGCAATTAACATTTCAGGACGCGGGAGCTCAGGCAGCGAGCTTAGATCCTCAGGTTGAATTTCTTCTTGCTCTGGTTCTTCTTCAATTGTGGGAAGATTATTCAATTTTTCAGGAGGAGTCCAACCCACTTCCTTATTAATTATTGCTGGAGATTCCTGTGGCTTTCCTAAGCCTTCTTTTTCAGGGGACCATGGTTCTACAGCGTCTTCTTCACTTATTGTTGGTAATTCATGCGACTCATTATCTTCAAGAGTGTCCATTGAATTAGGTACAGGCCCTTCTAAGGGGGGAGTCAAAGGCTCTTCATCTTCATCAATAACTCCTGGAAATTCCTGAATCTTTCCTTTAGAAGATTCTACATGCTCCTCAGTGACTTTTTGTTCAATTTCCTCATGAGGTTCAATATTTTTTTCATCTTCGTGTGTCGTAGACTCTTGAACATTTTCCAATATTTCTTCAGAAGTCTCTTCAGGCGTTTCAGTGACTTCTTGTTCATGTTCGTCGTCGGCATTTTCATCTTCTACAATTGTCGTAGTATCTTCATCCTTTTCTTGGGCAGAAGTTTCTTCAGGCGTTTCAGTGTCCTTTTCATTTATTGTTTCATGTTCCTCACGGGATTCAATATTTTCATCTTCTTCTATGATTGTAGAATTATCTTCATCCTTTTCTTGCGTATTTTCATCATTTTCTTCAGGAGTGTCAGCGACTGCTTGCTCATGTTCCTCATGAGGTTCAATATTTTCACCTTCTACTATAGTCGAAGGATCTTCATCCTTTTCTTGCGTATCTTCAGATTGCTCTTCAGCCATTTCATCGGTTGATTCAGCTTTATCCTCAATATTTTCCTCTTCATGTGTAGAAGGCTCTTTAGCATTTTCTTGCGTATCTTCAGATGTTCCTTGAGGTTCTTCAAAGTCTTCTTGTTCATGTTCTTCGTCAGCATTTTCTTTTTCTGCATGTGCTGAAGGTTCTTCATCCTCTTCATACTTATTTTCAGATGGCTCCTCAGCGACTTTATCTATTGACCCAGCTTCTTCCTCCATATTTTCCTCTTCGTGTGGCTCTTTAGCATTTTCTTGCTTATCTTCAGAGGGTTCTTTAGGCTCTTCTTCATTTATTGATTCATGTTCGCCTTTATTTTCACTATTTTCCTCTTTATGTGTCGAAGACTCTTCAGAATCAGGAGTTGTTATTTTTGATGATGAGGTTTCATCATCTTGTTTCGAAAGTTCAGCCTCAACTTTACTTAAAATTTCTTCCGATAATATTTTTTGTCCTGCTATAGCTTCATCAACTTGATTAGCTAATTCCTTAACCTTTTGTTCTGAGGCCTTAGCACGATCTGCAGCTTTTCGTGCCTCAGTAACATCGCCTCGTGACTCTGAATTTTTAGTTTCTTTTTGTGCTTCTGAGACCCTATCTTTTGCCTCTAAACATTCTTGTATCCATTTGTCTATTTCATTTCTTCGACCAACCAATAATTTTAATTGTGCTATAACCCATTTTATAATAGTTGCAGGTATTTTTCTCTTAGGTATTACTCCAGCTGTTACCTCTGCATCTATTAGTGCATACTTATAACGAGTATCTTCCCAATATTTCTGATTAAGTTCTTTATTTAGTTGTGATTGTTGCTTTGCCAATTCTTCACTATTAGTCAATGATCTTGTAGCTGCACGAACAGCCATATCTATTAAAGTTTTTTGTTCATCTGTTAGGGTTGGCAAAGTATCAGAAAGAGGTGTTATCTTTCCGTCTAAAGGAGTTTTGTCCTTTTGCTTTTCAGTGTCTTGTTGTGTATCATCAAATTTTTCTTCAGAAGCTACTGGAGCTTCAGTAGGGGCATCTGATACAGGAGACTTTGGAATAGGAGGACCATCAGTTATAGAACTATCAGATTTTGTGGAACTTTCTGTTTTTCCATTATGTAGGTTTTTAATTGTACTCTGAGAAGGAGCAGGCGTGTTTGTTTCAGGATTTTCATCAGCATTATCAACTAAACTTGCTTCTTGTAAAGGATTTTCAGATTTAGGCGCGGAAGGTGATTCAAAAAGTTTAATTGCATTAATTATTATATCTTTTTGCTCAGTTTGCGGCTTTAATCGAACAGTTTCAACAGAGCTGTCCGGAACCGAAGATAGAACTGGAAGTTTTGCCCCCTTAATTTCTTTATTTAAATATTGTATAAATTTATAAGCACGATCCTTTGGCATATCGAAGTAACCTTCCGTTTCTAATTGTTGAATGAAACTCTCATACTCAGCAGCAGGCAATATTGTTTTTTGTTCAACTTCGTGCTGTGTTTGTGGAGTAGATTCACGTGTTTTTTCCATAGGAGTAACATTCGAGTGTTCTTCTTCAGTTTGATTGGCTGAGGGAGGATTAGTAAATTCATCAAGTGCCTGTTTGATCCGCTCTATTTGATCCTGATTTGGAGTGAAACGAACCATTGCTATACCATCTACTTCATGAGGCCTTATAGGAGGCATACGAATTCCTTGTTTCCCTAAAAATTTCATGAAATTAAATGCAATTTCCTTTGATAAATCAAAATAACCATTTTTAACTAATTGTTCGCCTATAGTCTCAACAGCTCGTCTTCTACGTAAATTCCCATAAATTCTTTTTTTATTCTCTTCAAGTCTCATTTCCTCTCGCTCGCGATCCAATTCCTTTTTCCAAGCATCAAGCAAAACAGCATTTATGGCCTCTTCCAATGCCTCCTCTGAGGCGAAAGACAAATCTGGAAGTTCGATACGAACAGATAGAAGTTCCTTTCCATATCGGCGATAAATTGTAATAGATTCCTGCTCATCGGAATCTCCAAGTAAAGAGAATGAAAATGGGTAAATAATGTTTGAAAGTGCAACAGTCCAGCTTGAATCTAACTCGAGAGTATCAGGCATTCTTACTGTGAATTTTGAAGTAGTATTTCCTTCAACATCGCCAGAATTCGAAGGTAAAACAACATAAAATGAATCCATTGTCAATGTCTAACTATATCGCTGTCGTTTACCCAACTGTTATGAATATCTTTATAACCAACCCAACGCACAAAGTGTTGCTTTAGCCCTGTACGTGTTGTACGAGTCTTTAAAATTTCGGCAATACGATGTGTAGTATCCTCTTGTGTAGGCACCAACTCTTCTCTATAGAATATTCCTTCAATTAGGTTGTCTTCAAAATCTTTTAACCTATATGTTATAGGAGTACGTGTGTCGTTCGTTGTATGTACAAGAAAAAGTTCGTCAGTATAGTTAGGTAAATATCCTTTTTCAAATTTTCCCTTTTCTTTTGAAATGCGGACAACTTGTCCAGGCTCGAGTTTAGAAGTTATTTTAATAAGTGTACCATTGCCCTTATATAGCCTCTCAAATAATTTTCGAGAATTCTTAAAAGTAACTGAATTAGGTGTAACACCTGTAACACGGTTTACGCTAGAATTTATTCCAGAAACAATTTTCTGAATAGCCTCAACCCACCGCAGTGTGTTTTTTTCACTGAAATATCGATATAATCTTTCCTTTATTGTACGATTTGCCCTTTCTGCCATTGAAGCATGCACATCAGGACTATAAACTACACGCTTATCAATATCCTTTGATATAAAATAATCCCTCATTTTTTTAGCTTCAAATTCTAATCCGCGATCAGTGTATAGTTTATGAGGCAAGATACCATTAGAAAGTTTGAAAATTTTTTCAAATGCCTCAATCATATCTTCTGATCTCTTTGTCTTGACCGGCGCAGCAAAAATCATTCGACTTAGAACATCAATACATACTAAAAGGTACCTGTTACTATCATTATGTTTAGCTATCTGATCAAATATTGCTAAATCTGCTTGCCAATCAGTGTGAAAACCACTTGGACGTGTAACTAGCCTTGGAAAATTTTTTCTGGAGGGTCTATGCATGGTATACACTCTTTGCTTATGCAAAAAATTATAAACATCCTGAAATTTTATCTTTGGATATTTGCGCTTCGCTTCTTCATAAACGCGATTTATTCCTGCATAGGAAGCAGGAGAATTTAACGAATAATATATTTTTGATAAAAAGTTATCTAAAGCTTTTCCCATATTTGTGGAATAAATTTACTTTTCTTTTGCAAATTTATAGGCAGGACTTTTACCAAGACTCTTTTCTTTCTTTTTCCGCTACCTGATTGATTACCAGAACTTTCCTCAGTACTACTTTCTCCTTGCGTCTCTTTGATCATTTCTTTTACTAATGGGTCTTTGGATAATCGATTAAATAGAAAACTAAAACCTTTAGGGGGTGACGATATATCACCTTGTACATATTCGAGCACTTCAGTGAAATTACTATTCTTTACAATTCTTCCTTTGACATTAGATTCAAAGCTTCCATTCTTAAGTATTCTAAATTTTTCAGCATTATCTTTGACATAATTTTCTAAATCCTTAGAATATCTCTTTGAAATAATTCCATTAAAAGGTGTTGTTTTTCTTCTTTTCATTAGTTTTGGCGATGTAAATTCTGAATCTGTTTGATATTCTGAACTTGATTGTACAGGCATTACCTGTACTTTAGGGGCTGCAGTTTCCTTTAGGTAAGGAGCAACTTCTGTAGCTCTCGCTGTTTCATCGATTATCACCTTTTGAGGCCTATTTTCTAATTCATGTTTGAGTTGTCTTCTTTTTTTATATAACAATTTATATTTTTGTGCCTTTACATCTTCACTTAAATTTGGATCAGTAAGAGTCTGTTTAATTTTTGAGTCGGTTTGTACCTTTTCATTTTGAAGAAAATCTACGCCTTTAATCATGCTTAGAAGTGCAAGATATTCACTTTCAGGAACCATAATCATTTTCTTTGTATGTTTCATTCTTGTGTGAATCTATGAATAATATGTTCCGCCAAAGCTCCAAGCACTGGTACAAGTATAGCTGCTAGAGCGGCACTACCTCCTTGTTGTATTCGATTTCTGGCGCTTTTTTCTGTACGTGTTCGAGCGATAGCCCTATAAAACTCAGCAAATTGAGCTAATTTTTTGCGCTGTCTTCTATTTAATATAAAATTATTTTTTAAAATATTAGCACAGATTTCAACTATTGCTAATATTTGATCCGCGCTTGCTGATAGAATTAAGGCGTTTTTCTTTTTATCGGAAGATGTTTTAGATAAACGCTGTAAAAATTCAAAATTTTCTTTAACGTATGGACTATAGTTATACATGTTTCAATTTAGTAGTTTTTTTCAAGTACTTATATATTATAGAGGCAAATATATAGTCTGTTTTTCACCTGGAAATATTTTAGTAGAAAGTCTCAAATTCTCTTCCGTACTTGGATGCATATTAATTAGTAAATAGGAAAATTTATCACTAGTAGCATCACGATAAGCCTCGAGAAAATAGTTTAACATTTTTGGAAAAAGTTGAGATCCTAATGTACGTACCTGGAGAAGTCCTTGAGGATTTTTGGTTAAAAGAATATAATGTGCATTTGCACGAGCAGTCCTGATATCTTGTCCGTAAAGTGATTGCGTTACAAAGATTACGCTTATACACCAATTATGCGATCCCCGAGTGAACAGTAAATCTAAAAATTCCGCAGGGATATTCAGCATTAAATCATCTAGTACTATTAATTGGTGTTGTTTAATTAGATCAACTTCTGGAACCCCATTATAAGTTGTAATTCCCATATTTTTTAGTTTAAATATATTTTCGTTCATTTCGCCAAAACAATATAAAATTTTATTTGGCGGAGGTTCAACTAATTCTTCAAAATTGTTTAGAAATTTCATTATCCATTGGGTTTTTCCGGTGCCTGTGGCACCGGAAATAACCATAGTGAAAGGTGCTTTGAACATTTTTTATTTTTAAAAATATTTTGCTTGACTTATATATTTAGATGTTTCCTAAGGCAATCATACAAAATGTTGTATCTACGGCACAACTACTTGATAAAAATAATAAATTCGATCTATATACAATTGAAACTATTATTAAAAATTCAAAATATTCTCCAGAACGTTTCTCAGCACTTATAATTAAAGTTGAACAACCCATTAGGTCTACTGCTCTGGTATTTTCTAACGGAAAGATTGTATGTGTTGGAACAAAATCGGTTAATGAATCAGAAATTGGTATTAGGAATTTTGTTCACCTCTTATCCTCTGCATGTGACTTAGCAATAAATATGCGGGCTTTTAAAATACAAAATATTGTATCTTCATTTGAATTTCCCGGTCATCTTAACTTACCAGGTTGTTTAATTTATAACTATTTATTATTTTTAGTTTTGTATGATACGATGCGAATTGCTCCACCAAAATGGTTAGCTCGATATATTTCTTACTACCCAGAATTTTTCCCGGGAATGTGCCTAAGGATGAATGATTCACGTTCAGTTGTCATAGTTTTTACAACAGGAAAATGTATAATTACAGGCGCAAAGACAGAGAAAGAAGTTTATTATGTTCAAAATAAAGTTTACAATTCAATTTTAATGTTTTTAAAAAATTAATAAATACTTGTATTAATTTCGCTTCTTAATTCCATTAAAAGCTTGCCAAGTATATTATCACCTTCCCATTGACTAGGACCTTTAAGTCGAGCACTTTTTGGACTTACACCGTTGCTCCAGTGTAGTTCTGATGTTGAAGCCTGGGTAATAAGACCATCGCCTGTGGCACGTAACTGGTTGAATAGTTGCGTGTTCTGCGTGAATTTTGCCCAAAGACCTGTGTACATAACCTGATAATTTAAACATAAGATTAGCCAAGATAAAATTTTACTATTTTACTTTATTACGAACAGAATTCCATTCATCATGATTATATTGACGGATACGTTTACCGATTCGTCGTATAGTCAAAGGATTATCGGACAGTAAAACATGACTAGCAATTTCCAAGTCTCCAAAAAAGCGCGCCTTCTGCCATATAAAGTATTGTTCTATTGAACTAAATGTTCTTCCAAGCAATGTGAAATTGGCTCTAAATCGATTATCAAAGCCAAAACGTTGCGAATAGAATACAAATATATTTTGTTGTTGATCTCCAAGAATTTCTTCAGGAGGATACGATTTTGCTTCGTGATTTAAATGTAATCGCTCAAGAATGCATGCTGTCGTTTCTATAAATTTTAAATTAATACTTTAGTAATTGATTACCTATTTTATTATCACTAATCATACTTCACTTTACTTAAATAAAATTAAAAATTAAAGTAATTTAAAGTAATATATAAAGTTGAAAACAAATAAAATACAGATTTTAAAAATGTGTATATTTATGCAAGAATATTTATTCTGTAGGATCAATAATGGGATTTCCTCTGTAACCATAAGGATAGCAGTCAAAATTTGCATCAACTATTCCTTTATCATAGATCGGAGCGTAGCGTCTGCAAATATTTCTTTTAAAAATTCTATTTTACTAATACCTTGTTTGAGAACGACTTGTTACTTCACCTTGTCGCCAGCTTGGTTGAAAATGAGTTCTTTTTAGGACAACTGGGTCCTGATCATCTCCGTAAGACTCTACCATTCTCTAGAAATTAAACTTGAATTAAAAATTAAAAAATTATACTAGAAATTGGTTAAAATCTAATGGAGAGTCAACACTATCCCAACATCCACGGCATTTGATAATATATTTAATTTCGCCACTTTCCCTATGTTTCATCTTCATTGCGTACTAAGAATTTTTTGTTAATTAAAAATTAAATATTTATACCTGTTTACAGCCGCCCGTATAAAAAGCTACAATAGACCAGTCTTCATATTCGCGACTCATCATTCCAAGCATATCTCCCACACGAAATGGTGCATTTTTATTTAGTTTTTTGACAAAGAAACAACTATCTGTATCCGTGTAGAGGAGTTTACATTTGTTTTCCTTAACAATTCGATCCATATAATCATAAAGCATAACTCTTGCAGTTGCAGTTGTTATTAAAGCCAAAATAATATTGTATTTGTCATGAGGTCGGACAAATTCACTTCGATTCCGATAAGGGATAGCAAAGAGATTCGGTGCCAACATTTCAATTGCTCCTACTTCCAGCTTAGGATCATTAAGAATTGTGTGGAATTTTATAGGAGAGCTAGTTATACAATCTTGAGTTAAATTGCATCTAAGTGCCCATCGTCCCCACCTAAAATTTAGATATAAGAAGTAATAATATTTTCTTACATTGAATTATTACAGGTTTTAGCTAAATAACGCAATCCTTCGTTTTTGGCAATTCGTGAAGGTACAAGTTTTATGCCATATTCCTTCTGATTGCGATGGATAAAATCATTTTTGAGCTTTTCCTCTAATTCTGGATTTTCTGGGGAGAGAACGCTGCTGGGCCAACCGCTTGCCTTTAAAAAAGTTAATAATCTTTTCTTAAATTAAACCTCAATTTTTAAGCGCATCATGTCTTGAACGTATGGGCGTAGTAACGTATCAGACCACTCATCCCAGTGATAAATGCTAAAAACTTTTGTTGCGCGATAGCCCATTCTCAAGGCTAACTCGAGTTCCACTGAACAAGTAGTGCTTACAAATCCCCGTTGTTTGTCGTTATGTGTACACCATCTTCTACCATTTACTCTGTCATACTTATTTTCTTTTCGCTTCGCTACTCCCGGTTCCATTTCGATTGCGCAGCGGTGGCATAAATGGAATATCTTTACATATACAGAAAAATTAAAAGAATGACTCACTAATTTTCCGTTAATTCTTTCTGGAATTACAGGTAAATATAAATTGTCAGGTGGAATGATAAATATTTTAAATAGTCCTCGATAAGGATGAACATCTTCAGGTTTCGTCCAATTTATTTCAAGATTCAAATCTAATACTTCTGGATGTCCTAAAAATATGTATTATTTAAAATTAAGAGACTAACCAATAGGATAAAAAGCGTAAAAGTTCACGGCTGGGTAAAGACTAACGACGTCATAGCACACTATTTCAAATTTATTTTCTGCAATATCTTCAAGATTGCATTTAAGCGATAATGGACCAGTTCTTCCACCTAGAGTAGCAAGATTATAATTGTAAAAAAATTCACAACCGTGGAATGCATCACGTGGAAATAAAGGACCAATGTCTGGCAATTCAGAAAAGTAAAGTGACATTAAGGGATCTTCTTCTAACGCTTTGCTTACTTCGCACTCCCAAAATATGTAAGTATATATTCCTTCGTTTTTCAATAAATCTATTCTTTCATTTAATTTGTCTTTATTGTACAACGATGTTTTACCATTCAGACAGATTTCATGAGGACGGTAGAGGCTTAATCGATATATAAATATAAATAAAAATATATTAACCATTCATGACCATGCCATGCACATCCGAGAAACTCTATAGCTATATCATCACCACCATTTTTGCCTTCGATATATCCATCAAGTCGTAGAAGACTTCCATCTGAAACTTTAATTCTAAATTCGCCTTCAGCAGATTCTCGGTTTTGTATTTTAAGGCCTGTTTTATATTCGAGCCATCGAATAAATTTTAAGGCGATTGCAGACTGATTAGTATCTCTGTGATATCCATTGTCAGGAATAATACCAATTTGGTTATTTTTCAAATAATTTATGCCTAAATAAAAATATTTTAGATTTATTTTAAAAAATTACAAAAATGTCGTAGACATGCACTAGCCAAAGTCATTGAAGAAACGATGATATCATCTCTTTTAGATGGTTCAGGAGCGAGTTCAAAGAAAAGTCTTTGAAGTTTAACAAGCGCATGTGCCAGTATTCTTACATCCTGTTCGCAATATTCAACTATTTTTTCCCGAAGACAGAATGGCTCGTTCTTGTTTAGATTGTACCATTCTTCAAACATTTTTCTTCTATCTTTTCCCATAGAATCGGGGTAATAATAATGACGATCAGTATACGGGCAAAATCCAGCTTTTTTCTTCAAAAGAACCTCGTAAAGTTTGTTTCCTGTCCTGGTTATATTTGGTTCGATTGAAAAATGCCTTATCAATTCTCCAAGAAGCAAATGCATATCATAACGTCTAATGTAAAAAATAAATTTTATCAAATAGAATACAAACCCTCCATAATGTGAGATTGCATATGTGCGACCGGCCCGCTCTCTACCCAATCCATCTATTAACCATTCGAGAAATACACGTAAAGGATTTTCATATTTAGCGCCTGACCAACTTTGCATTCTTGATCTTCCAGGACCGCAATTTTTACATTCACCCGTATTCTCGTCTTTCCATTCATCGTTTTTCATACAAATCGAGCATAACAAAAGTGCCTAGTTGAAATTTTTATTTGTATTATTGATTTAAATAACCGAAACACAATTCACGTGATGCAACCGATAATTTTCGTCTTCAGGTAAGTCATTTATGTCCTTTTCAAGCTTACACCATTCATCTATATTTTTTAAGGGTGACATAAGCTCACATTCAAAATCAAATACAACCTAAATAATTTATCTATATAAAATAAAATACTCCCACCAAAAGATAATCTCTTTGTTTTTGACTAGGAACAATAGTTTGAACAAAACATTTCTCATCACGATTGTGCCAGGATCGACATAGAGAACAGAAATGAACATAGCACATATGATGCCCTTCATTATATTTAACACTATAGATTTGGCCACATTCCTTGCATCTATATATTCTTTTATATTTTACTTTATTTTAAATATGACCTTTTGAAAATCCTACAAATTCCTTTATCTACATGTCGTTTGTAACATAATGGATTACGGAACAAATTATAACATTTTAAGCACTTTAATTCAAAATTATCAACTTCTTTACATGGAAAATCTGGACCCATCCCACAGCAACGTGGACATTTTGCTGCACATATTTGTCTATGTTTAATATTATTTTGGTATGTAGCTTCACAGTCTAAGCAATAATATATATTTTTGCCAAAAAATGTATTTAATCTCCTTATGCCATAGTAATGACCATCCTTTAAGTAAAGACTAATATCTTTTTGTGCTCGGTTAGGTCCTTTCCAAATAGGACGAGTCTGGCCATTTTCACCAAAAACCGATAATCTGTATTGCCCAGGAAATCGTGCATTTAAAAATTTTTGTATCAATGGAACATGTTCTTCCACACTATAATGTTGTAAATTTGCAGGATATCTGATTCCGTGCCTCTTCATTTGTGTAAGTATATCCTTGATATACGCGCAGCGATGTAATTTAGCGCTTGCTCCTATGCCATTTACAAGTCTTTGAAATGTTTTATTTGCTTTGACTGTCTTAGACATGTTGACGTAAAGTATTGTAAGCTGTACAGCCAATAGAAGGCAATGATATTTGTAGTGTTCTCCGAGATTTTCATTTTGAACCTATCTTAATATAAATTATTCTTTAAATGGAAAAACCTCTATTAGATTGTTTGTATCTATTCCATGCTTGATTTCCCGTGATTTTCTACCACTTCCACTTTGACCTTTTTGTATCAATTCTAAAGCCTCCTCATGAGAAGGCCCCATAACAATCTTAATAAAAAATAGGCTTTATAACTAATTTTCGAATACCTCAATATGGATTGGTTGACTGTAAAGAGATGGCCTTCCCATTCTTTTACCACTTTGGTCCACAGAATCTAATTGCTCCATAACAACTTGTGGCGTATTTTGAGCTAGTCCACGGTATGGAATTTGAATGGGCTTCTCAAGGACTGTGCTTCTTATAATTATAGAGCACTTCTCTGCTTTTGCACCTGTCGCTTTGTCTGCCTTTGCGATAAAATAGTCAATTAAATCCTCCATTAACTGATCGCTCCCTTCGGGTGCATCTTCTATGTTTGTAACAGTGAACACATTTCTAAAAGATATTTAAATTAAAACAAAATTTATATTTTACCTGAAAACTCCTATTTTGAATTTAGCGCTTTTAATAGTCTCTGATGCATCTTCTCTGTAAAAATGATTGACAGAATATTTTCCAAATTTTTTAGAATAATTCATCTAAAAACTAGATTAAAATTTGTAAAATTGTTAGGTAACAAAAGAATAAACATTTTAAGAAAAAAACATTTTATATTAATTGTTTATTCTACGATTTAATTTTACTTATAAAACGTTCATCGTTTAATCTGTTTTTTCTGCCATTTCAGGTACAACTTGTTGTTCAAATCTTCCTTCAGTTTGTACTTCTTTGTCCTCTTTGATGGTTTGAATCGTGGTCAAACTATCCGCATGCTCTCTCATAAATATTATTGGAGAATCTAATTTTTAAAAATATAATATATTAGTTTTTTGTTTAACCTTCTCTCGCGATTGGTCCGTGAATGCTTGCGTGCTTGTTAAATATCTTGACTGCCATATCTAAATCTATTTTCGACCAGAATTTGCTAAACGGATTATGAAGCTCAAGATATAACTCCTCCTTGACAACTTCAGTAATTGCCTAAATTTAAATTATAAGTTATAAATTAAAATATATACAATTTTTGCCAAAGCATTCCTCTCTCTAAGTAGATATTCATGCACTTGACCTTTCGAAAGTGGATATCGCTTTTCGTGAAAATTAATAAAAGCATCGTAGAGTTCATTTTTTAGCATATTGTCGTCTTTGCGCACATATTCCAAAGTGTTTAGTTGACGTGAGAAACGTATAACGCTTTCTTTTAGACCATCAATTGCTTGTTCATACATTTCCTGATCCATCTTAATTTAAGATGTGACTAATTCAAATTAAGCTATTACCTTGATTTTTTAAAATTTTATTGTAGTTGCCTAAATTAAATAAGAAATTGATTAATTAATTTAAATATGTAAATCGAAATGACGATTTAATAATTAATTTGTTAAAAAATGATTTTATTCAAAAGTTAATATTTAATATTAATATCAATTTAATCGTTGTCTATCTTAATTTTTGCTTTTATTATCGTAGTTTTTTGTTGGTAGTCTATGTTAGACGAAGAGCAAACAGAACAAACCTTAATTACAATGGTTGGTTTCATTAAGTTTAAAAAATACCATGAAGCTAAGTTCATATTTTTCACCACTCTTCTGAAGAAAAAGATCACTAGCCATTTTCTTTGTAAGGTCAGAACATTGCGAACACTAATGGAATATTATTTAAATAAATAATTACAAAGTACCTGGTGGAGTATCCAGCAATATTTCATAAGGTTTAACAATTTCTTCTCATTTCCTTTTGTAATTCCCTCAAGTCGACGAAATTTCAATGTCTTCTCATCTTAAACTTAATTGTTTCATGTTCTATTATATAATAATACCGTTATCGAATTTTGTCGACTGCGCGCCTGATAACAAATAATTTGGTGAATTACCTGAAAAAATATACAATTATAATAATTAATTTTTTACCAAAGTATCCATTGTAGTGCATTCCTAATGAAATGTTTTTGTCCAGATCATCGGCACATAATTCTACTGTTAAAATTGACAATCCTGGATGTCCAATTTTAAATAAAAAATAGGGCCTTTTCTTCTGATGGTTGCGGCAAGATTCACACTGATATACGAATATACCACGACGTTGGTCCTTAAGGATTTGGGCTCGGTTAAGTAGTGCTGTTGGCACAACGAAATTCTTTCGTAGTTTTCCTAAAATTATTTTAATTAAGTAAAAATATTAAAATTACGACTGAGGCGCTTATCCTTATATTCTTCCTCATTTTCTCCTAATTCAATTTCTTCGTCTGAATCAGGATCACTTGATTCATCCTCTTCCTCATAATAATTGAGTATTGCCTGGTGTAAGTCTTCATCATCTTGTTTTTCCTTTTCAGACTGTCCACTTGCTTTTTCAGCAATTGACTGTTTAATTAATGAAACATTACTAATGGATAATGTACTTACACTAATAGAACTATTAAAATCATTTTTTGTAGCAATAGTTTTTTTCTCCGTAGTTTTAGCTTTCTTTGGTGTAGGTGTTTTATTTGATGACGCAGATGTTTTTGTCGTTGATCTTCTTCTTCTAGCCTCCGCTGCATCTTTTTTCTTTCTCTGCTCATTGATAAAAGCCCGAACTTGCTCCATCTCTTCTGCAGTAATTGAAGCTAAAGAAATAAATATTAAAAATATAGATGTGAATCAAACTTTCAACGGTTGAGTTCTTTTGAGTATCATCTTTCACGACAGTTTCAGTCTCTAAAAATAAGTCTATTAAAATAAGCGATTTGTGACTAACCGTTACCACGTGAATCATCATCTAATATGATTGGTTCATCTAATATAAATTTTTTAATAAATTATTATAATTACCTTTTTTAGCAACAGCCTTTGAGTTAGTATTCATTTTTTGCTAATAATATCGATTATTAAGTATTACTGTAATTAAAGCTTTTAAGTTAAAGAATTATTTAAATTATTTAAAATAAAGATGGATTTTTCGTTAAGACTTTAATCTTAACTAACAAAGAACTTTAATCAATGGCCTTTAATGGAAAGTAAATGATTAATACAGTAATTTAGTACAGTGATTTAAAAAATAAATTATGGGGACTTTAAATAAAGGAACATTAATTTTAAAGGGATCAATTTAATTGAAAAAATAAATAAAGGGGACTATAATTTATGCATAAAATAAATCAAAAAATTAAGGGAACTTTAATTTAAGTAATTAAGTTAATTCAAAAAATAAATTAATAATTAAGGAACTTTAATTAATAAAATAAATGAATAGATTAACGGGGTTTAGTTAATGTAATAGATTAAAGGAGCTTTATTTTATGAAATAAATTAATGAATAGAGGGGACTTTTTATATTATTTGATTTAAAAGGGATTTAAATATAAGCATAAAGGAAAAATTTTATAAGGGGAAATTTTGAAATTAAGGGAGGGGGCAGTTTTACCAAATTATTAGAAATAAAAACTTATAGAACTTAAAACTGAAATTTCTCAGCGATATAGAAATTTGGGTGGGAAGATCTTTTAAATGAAATCTTTGAAGAATCAAAGGAATGAATTTATGTATGGAATATTTCGGCTTTTATATGCCAAAAATATTCACAAACAGGTTTTGATTTTATAATTATTATTGCTGATCACTGCTGTTTGAAAAATTTTTTCCACAAAATTTACACTTCAATAGTTTTTACGCGATACTTTACAATTTTTTGCTGAATTTAAAGGAATTTAATTAGTTGTTATAATATTTTAGAACAGGTATTTCGCATTAATTGCTTGACTTGCACAATGCATTAAAGTTTAACTTTTTTAATTTTAATTGTGACCAAAGTTGGTATTATAAAAGCATTTTTATCCTGTCGCTTTATAAATATTTACTTTTATTTAAATATTTTTTTAAATATTTTATTTATATTATTACTCACAACTTAAACCCAAATCAACTTCTTAATATCCGAACCGAAAATTTTCGATTTCGGGACCTAATCAGAAAATTACCGTACTTTTTAGACCAAATCCAAAATTTTTAATTTTCGGACATTAACACCGCAGTTGAAGTCGAGAGTCTTGGACAGCTCTAGCAGTCCGAGACATGTCTAGCTATTTGTAAATTTTAGTTAATTTGTCAAACTCAAATTTTCAATTTCAACCATTTTAAAAAGTAAGTAAACATAAAATTTACTATAAGTTTTTCTATAACTTTTAATCACTAACACATCTAGTTAATATGTGATATGTATAAACTTAAAACTTCGCTTTTTTACAAATTATAAATTTTTCCACCAGTAATTGACGCGAGGATAACTAAATTAATATACAAAATTTTTTAAAGTGAACAAGTTATCTTTGTAAACCAGATCTTACTTCCAAAGTTATTTTTCTTTTAATATATTTTAAATATTAATTACAGTTTTCAATGATTTTTAACATGAAAAATTGTTAAATTTATAATATTTCTTCAGAATAAGTCATACTCTATTTAAAGATAGCATTTTGAGTTCGAAAATTTTTTATTATCTATTTTGAGTTTGGGTACCACACGGTCCCTATAACTCATAAAGGGATGGTCACTTTTTTTGTTTCTAGTACCTTTGGATAGTGCACTAAATCGAACAACTATACAAGTCACTAGTCATACCAATAGTAATAGACTAGTCATTTGTCTATGCTCTATCCAATGGTACCAATAACATTTAAAGTATACTTGAATTAATATAATTGAGTTATAGGACCTGGACACAGTTGAAATGCCCTGAAGTTTTCCATTTTTCCTATATTGTTTATGCAATTATCGTCTTTCTTTGCCATGCTAAAAAATATTTTAAATTGACTTATTTTTTAATTAGTGTTTGGTTAAGAATTGGGATGGATTTTACTTCATTGTGTTTTAGACTATTTTGTAGATTGTAAAATATTTGAAGTAATATTGAAGCAATATTTTATCATAGATCTTGAATATAATGCTTCATTTCAAAAAACTGAATCAAGTGCGTCGATTCAAAACAGAAAAACTAAAAAATCCAAAACTGAATCGAATGCTTCAGTTCACAATTTAAGCAGAAAAAGTCACTCACTAGGCATTTTCGCTCGAGGGTTATCCTAAAACAGCATAATGCTAGCCCCTATTTCACAAATGCGACCCTTTAAAAAATCAGCCAGTTGTTTTCCAGGGGAATTTCTTATATCATCGTATTCAACAGATTCTGCTCTATCAGAATCTATTTAAATTTTCATTCTTAATCATCAATTTTGCAGAGAAAAATCAAAAAGAAATTGTCTTGTTTCAAAAATACAAGTTTTTGTATTTTACGTCTAACTTCTGATAACCTAATCCTAAGATTCTGATTTTTTGTCAGAAAATAGGCAACTCTCGTAGGATTATAAAAAAATATAATTCGAAGTCTGGAAACATTTAGTTGAATTTTAATAATTATTTAAACCACTTAACACATGGGGGGCTAATTATTTATGTTACACCCTAATAATTGAATATATTTCATTAACGTTTTCAATTTATATAGTCACCATTTTATTTTTTACATTTAATTCTTAGCATCGTAAAAATTTTTACTTTACAAATTTTAATTTTTAATAATTGCTAGATCATGTTTTAAAATTTTCCATTATTTTTATTTTTTAAAGTTTTTTTGCTTCAAATTTTTGTTGTAGTGTTTGATTTTTGATAATTGTGATTTTTTCTCGTTTTTTACTTATTTATATATCTCTATTTTAAGTACGACTTGTTTCAAGGAATTTTCCGCTTTATTTTTATTTTTGATGCATTAATTTTTTCGCAATAATTATTACAGGTTTTTAATAATTTTGCGCAAATTTTTTTAGCACTTATTCCCTCATTCCACCTTTCATCTATTTTTTAGCACTCAGACATTTTTAATAGCACTCAGATATTTTTTTCTATTTTTAAATTTTTTTTAAAAAAATTGTTGGTTTTCTAACTTAAAAATATTCTATTTTTAATTTACATTTATCACAAAGAAAATTTTATATTCAGCAAACACTTTTAAATTTAAATATTTTTTAGTTTTATTTCCTGTTTTACACTTGCACAAAAAAATTTATTATAAGTAAATAATTTTTATTTTTTTTAATTTCCATTTCATGTTTACATTTTTTAGTACTTAATGTTTCCAATTTCAGCTGTTTTTTATTTTTCTTTTCTACTTCTCTCTGAGTGCTAACCTATATTTTGATTTTATTTTCTTTTTCCACTCAGAGAAAAAAATAATTATTTTTTAAGCGAATAATTTTTATTTTTTCAACTTTTTATTTCATGGTTCCATTTTCTATTAAATGATGATTCAATTTAAAGATGTTTTTTATTTTCTGTTCTATTCCTTTCTATATGCTAACCTGTTTTTTATTATATTATTTCCTTATTTTCCACTTAGAGAAAAATTTATTATTTTTTGAGCAAATTATTTAATTTTTTATTTAAATTTTATTTCAATATATTGCCTATATGCTTAGGTTTATCTGGTATTTGGAATGTTTGTGACCGAAAGAGACATTTTTATTTAAAATATTTTAAACACCTTTTCAAATACGATGTTTTAAGACATTTTTTAAAAAATGTCTTAAAAATCGTATTTATACTACTGTTGTTGGCGGACGGTTAACCGAACCGGAACCGTTAACCGGTGTTTTTGGAGAATTAACCGGAACCGAAAACCGGGGGTCAAAAACCGGCGATAACCGAAAACCGGTGACCAAAACCGCCCGGTTTCGGTTTTAAAGATACACCCCTAATGACAGGAATATTTGAGATTCTGACATTTGAATTCCCAAAATATGTATATAGAAAATATTTTTGTACTTTTTTTCTTGATAAATTAAATAAATTCCAATTTTACTATAAGAAATGTGTGGTTAAGTGGTTAAAAGGTTCTTCACTTTTCTTAAAGACCCGGATTGGTTAGTTAAAGCACTAATCCCAACATGACGAAAAGTTGTATTTTTTATTCCTTAAAAGCAAAGGTGGGTAGGAATTTCGATTTCCGAAAATTTTGAAAAAATTTCCGATTTCGGACAATTTTTAAGGCATATTTCCAACTAATAATTTTTCCAAAATTTTTAAAATTTTCGCCTGCGGCGCTGAAAATGAAAGAAATCTGGCTTCTAGCCTTCCAAAATTCTCAAAATTTTCGCCTCGACGCTGAAAATTGTAGACCAACGCCCTTGATATTGTAACTTCTCATCTTCCCAATCCCCGATCATTGATATGCATTAATGCAACGATCATCGATATCCCTTTCCCTCTACTTTACTAATATACAAAAACAGCCCATTTATCTCGACGTATACCTTTTAATTCCTCTAATTGTTGAAATTTGTAACTTGTTCAACTCCTAGTTTATAAAATATTTATTTAAAAGCGTTAGAATGTGACAACATCTTAATGGGATATTCTGGATGAAAATTTGTCCAAAACCGGTCCCGGTTAACCAAAAATCGGTGGTAAATCTAAAACCGGAACCGAAAACCGGGGGTCGAAAACCGGCGATAACCGAAAACCGAGGGTACCGGTTAATAACCGGTCGCCAACAACCCTAATAATAATAATATTAACAAAATATTTCGTGATAAATTAATGTTATTTTCTTCCTCTTCCTCCTCTTCAAATATAATATTAATGTGATAATTAAGGCTGTGATTTATAGGCAAATGCCTATTTTTTCTGCAAACTTGGGATGATGTAATACGTTCAAAAAACGTGTTTTTAGCTTAGTCCGAAGAGTCTAGCATGACTTTTAATTTGCCTATTTCTGCCTATTTTGGACTTTTTGTGCCTTCTTGCCTATTTTGAAATTTTTGGTACTATTTTTGCCTTTTTTAGCGATTTTTTCGAAATTTTGCCTAAATATCAGTGCAAAATCTAAAAAATCAGTCCCAAATTAGAAAAAATCAGTGCTAAGTCCCATTATTGATTTTTAGTTCGATAAATTGTATATTTTTACTCTGTTGGACATTTTGAACTGGGACGATTTGGTTTTGGGACGTTTTGGGGTACGGCGTTTTGTGTGTTGGCGAGATTTCCATTTTGTCAATTATCGGGATTTTAAAAAAATTTACTCCATTTTTTCAAAAAATGATTCAAAATGACGAATAAATGGTAAAATTGTTTAAAAAATAGTTTATAATTTAAAAAATGACGATTAATTGGTTATTGTTTCTGTTTTTATCTACATTTTATGGTCTAATAACCTTTTTTACATGCCTATTTTTGTGCCTTTTTCGGCTTTTTTGTGCCTATTTTAGGCGCCTATTTTACTGATTTTACTTGCCTAACTATCACAGCCTTAGTGATAATTATTATAAATATAATATTAATTTATTAATTTTAGTTACTAATGTTAACATTTAGGGTTATAGTTTCTGGTGCTTTATTATAAATTATTTAATTCTAATGTTTTTAAAATAAATTATAATTCAATTTATATTTCAATTATTTTTATAGAAAAATATAAGATTTTTTCAAGGAATGAATCTGAAATTAAATTTAAATAATTTTTCATTAAATAATTTTTCAATTTAAAGTATATTAGAAAATCACGTTTATTTTGAAATCACCATAAAGATCACATAAAATTAAATTATAATTAAATTCTTTTGTTAAACTTGGTGTAAAAATACATATAGATGCAGATCAAAGCCAAAATTAACCCAAAATAAAACTTAACGTGATGAATAAACATTACTCCTGAAAAAGCAAATTTATAAAGCCTTCGATAAGCAAAACTTTAATTTATTAACTTTAAGCCGTTTACATTATTCAATTCCAAAAATTTAATATTAAAATTTACTGATAAAGGCAGGTGATGCGAATTAAAAAATATTGAAAGGGGTGATGAAAAATCTTCAACATTATTTATTTTAAAAATTAAATTAATTGGAACATTAGTTAAAAAATATTTTTAAGTTTAAATAACGACTTCAATTTCTCTCTTCCTACCGTATCACATCTGTTTATTTTAGTTTTTACCTTCAATATCCTCAATTTTCACCTCGATATTCTCATTTTCAAGGTTAACATCCATACTCTCCTTCTCGCCATTCACCACTTTACCTTGATTGTCTTCCATAATGTCTTGCTAAAAATAATAATTGACAAATTAATCGTTTACGTGATGTTAACAGTAAAAATATATTTTTTATAAATTTTAATATAAAATATTTTCCTAAAATTAGTTATATTACTCAAAAAGTATTTTAATAAATCTTTTTGAAATATATTAAAGAAATAACTAATCATAAGAAAAATTAATAAAATTGCTATAATAAGTCTTCTGGTACATTTTCTATATTGCCAATTTCATAATCATTGAGGAAAAAGCTTGGTCATTTATATTTTTGCCTTAAAAATTGAGGTTTATTAATTTAAAATTTATTAATTTTAAAATTTATTAATAAGATAAATTGAAATGGAATTTTTCTTGCCTTAAAATTTCGTATTCAACAATATATATGTATAGTGACATAATAATAATTGAAATAAAGATAAAATATTTATTTTTGTTATTATAAATTTAATTTTTTATAAATATTTATTATAAATTTAATATATATAGTCTTAATTTGTGCCAAAAAGTCTGAACGAGAATTTTCAATGGTTTGCAACATTTTATTATTAAATTAAAATTTTCCATCATTAATATTCTCATTAATTTCTTTTTTTAAATCATAACCTCTTTTTTTATTTTAAATTTAAAAATACAGCTTAAATTATCCATTTCAAGTTAAATATTAATATTATCTTTAATCATAATAAAATATGGCCATTTTGCTCGCGCCTTTTTTCTTATTACATAAATGGCATGCATGCCTTTAGTTTTTTCCAAATATTAAATTTCATATCTGGAACTTTTATATTTGATTTATTCTCTTAGATTACTGTAGTTCACTAAAATTTATTTGAAATTAGAAAACATTAATTATTTATTACCTAATTTATTATTTAACAGCGAATAATTTGGCATTTTCATATCTTCGGTCGCTACTAAGTTTTGTGTTCCTTCATAAAATTGTTTTGATAATAAAGTATTATTATTAAAATAAATTCTCAAGGCAGGCTATCGCCTTTATAGATCAATTCTTTACTTAAAACATTAGTTAATTATTAATTTATAATTTAATAAGTTAAGTTTAATAAAATAAGAATTTATTTGACTCATTCTTTAATTCTTCTCCTTTTCTTCCTACGTAGTTGCGGCGGCGGATTTGCAAAGCTTGGTCGAAGTGACAATAAACTTCAAAGCGGGCAAAATTTAATGATTCCGTAGCGGTTTTGAACCTCCTTTTATATAGGGTTTATTTTATATTTTATTTTATTTAAGTTATTTTAATCGATATCTCATTCTATTATTATTTCAATTTTCATTTAAATGTTATGTAGACATTCTATTTCAGTGTCGCACATGTGTTTATAATACTATAAATATAGTAATATAGCTACTTATAATACTGCTCATATCAATTAACTATTATTTTATTTTATTTGTAAAATTGAAAGCAAAATTTCTTGTATTAGTTTAAATTTTTTAATAAAATTTACTATTCAATTAAGACAGTATATATGTATTTTATAGATTGTAGTTGTTTTACAATATTAAATTCGTTTAAATATATAAATTGAATATTATTATTATTTAATAAAAAATTATAAATTTAATTAAAATTGATCTTGTCCGACTTTAGGTAATTAAACCACAATAACAATTAGAGCTCGGACCCGGGCCGGGCCCGGGACCGGGTTTTCTGGGCCCGGTGGCCCCGAACCGGGTATTTTTGAGAAAATCCGGTTTTTCGGGGTTTCCGGGTTTTCGGGGTTTTAGCCCGGAAAACCCGGTCCGGGTCTTGTTCTAAAAACCCGGGCCTGTCCCGGGTCCAAGTTTGAGTAAATTTTAAATAAAATTCTGACTTTTTGGCCAAATCTATCTCCCTAAACATCCTAAATTATCAAAATTTTCGCCTGCGGCGCCAAAAAAGGTAAAATCTACTTATTTACATCAAAATTCACAAAATTTTTGCCTGCGGTGCAGAAAAGTAAGAAATCAGCTAGGTTGTTCCTCCAAAATTCTAAATCTTCCCTAATGCCCGGTACTCTGCATATCCCTCTTGTCCTTCCAAATCTTTCTTAATCCGATATCCTTCCAGACATCGAGGTATTTAAGGGATAAATGATATTTATAAATTAGCAGTATTAATCACCGATATCCTCTACTTCCTTCTTTTTTCCGATATCCCTTCGAATCCGCTCATATCCTTATTTGGGCGTGTTATCGAAGGATCAAAAGGTTACCTCCTCGGATATCACTTGAATCACAGATATTACTGTTATCTATTACGTAAAGATTTTTATGCGAAATCTTTTTAATATTTTTCCCCGATATACCTCAAAATCCCTGTTAATCCATCCTAGGTGATATAAACTCTCCAGATACTTATCTAAATCCAGATACTTATCTAAATCCATTTAACACCTTCAAATCCACCGATAACCCACTTAATCCCATCAAATCCTTGGATAATCCGATATCGCTTCAGATCCTCCAGTATTCTGGATGTAGATATTGAGGATATCTACATCCAGAATACTGGAGGATCTGAAGCGATATCGGATTATCCAAGGATTTGATGGGATTAAGTGGGTTATCGGTGGATTTGAAGGTGTTAAATGGATTTAGATAAGTATCTGGATTTAGATAAGTATCTGGAGAGTTTATATCACCTAGGATGGATTAACAGGGATTTTGAGGTATATCGGGGAAAAATATTAAAAAGATTTCGCATAAAAATCTTTACGTAATAGATAACAGTAATATCTGTGATTCAAGTGATATCCGAGGAGGTAACCTTTTGATCCTTCGATAACACGCCCAAATAAGGATATGAGCGGATTCGAAGGGATATCGGAAAAAAGAAGGAAGTAGAAAATATCGGTGATTAATACTGCTAATTTATAAATATCATTTATCCCTTAAATACCTCGATGTCTGGAAGGATATCGGATTAAGAAAGATTTGGAAGGACAAGAGGGATATGCAGAGTACCGGGCATTAGGGAAGATTTAGAATTTTGGAGGAACAACCTAGCTGATTTCTTACTTTTCTGCACCGCAGGCAAAAATTTTGTGAATTTTGATGTAAATAAGTAGATTTTACCTTTTTTGGCGCCGCAGGCGAAAATTTTGATAATTTAGGATGTTTAGGGAGATAGATTTGGCCAAAAAGTCAGAATTTTATTTAAAATTTACTCAAACTTGGACCCGGGACAGGCCCGGGTTTTTAGAACAAGACCCGGACCGGGTTTTCCGGGCTAAAACCCCGAAAACCCGGAAACCCCGAAAAACCGGATTTTCTCAAAAATACCCGGTTCGGGGCCACCGGGCCCAGAAAACCCGGTCCCGGGCCCGGCCCGGGTCCGAGCTCTAATTGTTATTGTGGTTTAATTACCTAAAGTCGGACAAGATCAATTTTAATTAAATTTATAATTTTTTATTAAATAATAATAATATTCAATTTATATATTTAAACGAATTTAATATTGTAAAACAACTACAATCTATAAAATACATATATACTGTCTTAATTGAATAGTTTATAATCATACTGAATTAAATATTTTATTTATTTTCTTTTTATATTTTTAATCTATTTTATTATATAACATATTTCTAATTATTATGAAACCATCCACCTTTTAAACCAACCAACGGTTAAAGAATAAACCTCTAATGCAGCGAGTGTCATTACACTCACAATCTTGATTATTGTATTTTTGGGGGTAATTTAAATAAATGCATTTATCAAATTTAAACCCAGAAACATATTAATTTCGTATGTATAAGCTTGTAGTTTAAAAGCTTGTTTTAAAAACAAATTTTTTAATAAATTATTATTATTATGAATTTTATTTTACATTGATTTCGTAAGCAAAGGTTATAAATGGATGTATTGCGGCAGTTGATTTTTTTATTACATTCATTGTTTACATTAAACTTGTTTTTAATTATTTTTCTTTCCGTTTCACATTTCTTTTGTATTTATTTTTGTTACAAATTTAATCAAAAAGTTTATTTATTTAAAATTTATGATCTTCCAAAAATTTTTTAAATTAATTTGATTCTTTTAGTTCTACTTAAAAATTTTCTATGTGTTTGCACTTTTCAGCGCGTTCCCATAATGACAACACAAAGTGTGTTCAACTTCTTAATAGTTTTTATTTATAATATAAAGATTATGTTAATTTTCAGCAATAATTATAATACATTAATCTGTGTAATTCTTGTATTAGGAAGGTGCAGCCATGCATATTCATTATGGAATTGTCTATTATTTTCAGTATTCTTAGTCTTGGATTATAATATCTTTCAAAAATATCTAATTAGTATACATATATTTATTTTCGCAATCAATTCAAATAAATATTTAGTTGTTGTTCTCAGTTTTTATTGAGTTATTATTATTATTATTTTTTACTAATATTTTTAACACTAAAATAGCAACTATCGTGTTATTGTGCAAAGGATCATTAACTATTTGTTCCTCGCTATCTCATATCTCAATAATATTGTCCAAAATCCTCTTAAATTTTTTAAGTTATTTACATTTTGAAGTGTCAAGTTGAATGTCAAAATTTTTTCTAATCATGGGCAATCAAAGAAAGCCATTATTTCAGCATGGGGTTGGATATGCGGTTATTACAATTAAAGGAATTCCAACATAATAATTATATAACAGTATATTTAAAAATGAATAAAATATTTATACATTATTATATTTTAAAATTATAGCTAGTTTTATATTATACACATATATTGAATAAAATTTCACTGAAATTATAATAAGATTACTTTTACCGTTTTATCAGTTAACTGAGTTTAAACATGTTTAGAGGGTCAATTCTCTTGTGAACTAGTGTGATTATTATATGAAATTATTGAATGTGATCCTGTTCTTACAGACTCGTTAGGATTTTATTTTACTGAAATCTTACTTTGATTTTTCTGTGTTACACCGATAGTATTCTCTCTTTGTTCTTCACATCGATTATTTTTATTTAGTCAGCTTAACTTTAATTGTGATTAAATTTAATTAAAGCTTAATAGTTTACTCTTTGAATAACATGATCTCATTGTTTAAAAACTTTGATAAAATATTTTGTTAATGATCTCATTGTTTATTTCTTAGCATTTTGTTGGAAAAATTTTTAGAAACAAATAAAAATTTTGAACTTAATGATTTTAACACATTTATAGAATAAATACACTTATACTCAATAATTTAATTTATATTGAAATTATAATACTGAATTTTATTTAATTATAGACTACGCTATTAATAATGCAGATTGTAAATTAAAAGTTATATAGTGAAAATATTAAAACATTAAATTTTATTCAGAATAAATTATACATGGACATCATCAACTCCGTCTACAAGTTTAGCATCACTATTAATAAATTGTGTTATTCAATGTAAACAAGAAAAAAATTCTTAAAAGTTATATTTGATATAGTTTGCAAATTCGCATTCTGTTTTTTAACTATTATCTATATTATTTAATTATAGACTAATAATTTGAATTTAAACTCTTATAATTAAAAAATCTCGTATAATAATTAATATGTAGAATAATTTTAAATAATAAATTAATTGTAGCTTCTATTTACTAGCATATAAATATATGTCTAGGCATTGCTTCGTAAAATTTTGCATCAAAAATGTATTATATAGTAAAAAATTAGCCACGTAAAAAGGAAAGCAACATACACACGTAATATGATAGGAAATTACATTGGTGGTTCAAGCATTCCTGAAATTGTAAAAGCTCAATATATGTATTGCGAAATCTGTAGAACAACCGTAAAAAAGCAATCTAAAGCATACGTACACTCATATTAAAAGGATCTTTTGAGTTGTAGGTATTGTGGAGAGGTTTTGAACAATAATAAATATATATTATATAAATTTTTTATTCTCCAAAGTATTCCCCAAAGTATTTTCTTTTCTTTACTTTACACACTGCAGCAAGATATCTCCGATGATTATCGACAATTTATTTATTTTTTTTATTGCTAAATAGAATTATGTATATCTTAAAATAACGTTATTTACTTTTTGAAGATGTTAGATCAAGCAACTTGAAATATTTTCTTTTCTTTACAGAGTGAAAGAATAACTATTTGTATTTGATAATACTGTAATTATTCCCCAAAGTATTTTTCTTATTCTAGCCTAAAGATTGAAATTTTAACGGGAGGGGGGGGGGTGTGTACCAATAGTAGTTGTTATTTTTATCTACATATCTCTAATTCATTTATATAAATTATATTTAAATTTTCTTTTATTTATTCTTGTGCTTTAATTCTTTTTTATTGCTAAATAGAATTATATCTTAAAATAACGTTATTTGAATATATATTTTCATATTAATTAATTAAAAAAATCGACTTTTTTAAATAAATTCATTTTTAAATTTTATATACTTAAATACTCTATAATCTTTTTTACTCCAAGGCCACGCAAAGTTGTATTTAGTTTTTTTAAAGCCCTTCTTTACTTTACACACTGCAGCAATATATCTCCGATGATTATCGACAATTTATTTATTTTTTCATTCACTGCCTTTATTCCTTTTCCCGAATCAATAAATATGATAATATTATATTTTGTTAAATAAAATAATATTTCTTTTTAAAACTAATTTTTCAAATAAAATTAAAATAACAATTTAAAAATTTAAAAATTTTTTATATTTAATTCTATGTATTACAACAACTTATCTGGCTGTAGAATTATCAATAAAATATAATAAAATCTATAAATCATTATGAATCTATAAATCACTATAAATCATATCTATGAATCATTATACTTATAAATAATATATAATATTAACTAGATCGACAATAATTCGAAAATTTACATAAAAACTCCAATTATTTTAAATATTTAATCAGGATTTTTAATTTGATATCAGATAACCTTTAACAAAACATTCCAAATATCTTTACTTTTTGAAGATGTTAGATCAAGCAACTTGAAATATTTAAGTGGAACCAAAATAAAAATATCAAGAATTATTAATAATTCCAATATCTTAGAGAAATAAACCAGTTTCTCTGGTACATGCTTATATTTTTATTTTTTATTTAAAATATAAAAGTAATTTATTAATTAAAAATTATAATTAATCTTAAATTTATATCGGGAAATGTAAAAAATATGCAAATAATTAACTTAATTAAAAAAATAAATATTTAGACATTTTCTAAAAATAATATAAAAAACTTAATAATTATTCATCAATTTTCATCAAATAAAGTTACTTTTATGAACTCCTCTTTTCTCTTTTGTCATAAACATTGATTAAGAGAAAAACGTCTATTGAATTTAAATCGAATATAAATCATTCAAATAAAACAAATTCAATATGAAAGTGCTGGAGTATTTGTAAAAAGGAGGTTAGTTAAATTTAAATGTATTTAAACAAATAGGAATATGAGTGGTGATTCCATTCTTCCTAACCTTATTATATTTATATTTAATTTAAAAGAATAATTTTTTTATTAAAATAATTGTATTTTTTTAAAAGAATATTTGCATTTTAAAAATAATATTTGTATTTTTTAAAATAAAATCATTGCTTTTTAATCATTTTAAAATATTTTTTTAATTTTGTGTATTCTATTTTAAAATAAAATAATACAATTAAATAAAAATAAGTTAAGTATAATTGTGAAAAAATTGTAATATAATTTAAAAAATTTAATTTATTTTTGTGTCAAATATTTTTATATTTTAACAGTCTCCATCAATTTCGCTGTTTGATGCATTTCACAAGGATATTAAATTAATTATTATTATGAAAATAATAATTATGAAATTATTAAAATTAATTAATTAAATAATACTCTTTCTCAATGGCGATGAATAAGGCCAATGCTACACAATATACATATTGTGCATGGTGATCAATTTTTAACTTCTTAAATTTTCCATTTCATACTGTAACGTCCACTTTTTTACCAATTTAGCTTTTAAATTTTTTACCTTCTTTAATGCAATGACACAAGTTATTAGTACGATGTAAATTATCTAAATAATTTTTAAAAATCAAATTTTCATAAACACATGAATTAAAAATATCGAACTGATTAATGGAAATATTAAAATTAATTAAATACGACAGATTTTCATTGCCAGGACTATCAATTAAATAATTAAAAATAGTCTTGTCGGTTAACTGATTTAGACAAATTATCGACAAGTTGTATTGCCTTGGTTGAACGTTCAGTTATCAGCTAGAAGCTAGATTATTTTTCTTTCTCAGTGAAAAACTAACTTTCTAATAAAACAAAGATTAGAACAAAATTTTTTGCTTCGTTTATATATTTAAAATTACGGCATAAGCTGAGAATAAGAAAAAAGGAAAGAATTTTAAAAATTTTAAAAAGGTGAAAAAATAATAATTGTTCCAAAAATACAGATAATGTGAATAGTGTCAATAATTCAATTATTTAAAATCAAAATTTTTTTTGTTTATTTGAATAAATATTTCTCGGATTAAGAATAATTCATGCATCCAAATAAGCGCTCATTTTTTACAAACCACTAAATTTCATTTATTTATAGGAAAAACTTAAAATTATAGGAAAACTATAAACTATAAAATATATGTATTTATTTATAGGAAAAAAAACTATTTATTTATAGGAAAACTATAAAATATATGGTCTTAATTAAATATATGGTCTTAATTAAAATAATAAAAATATATGGTCTTAATTAAATAGTAAATTTTAATAAAAAATTTAAACTAATACACTGCGTTCCAAAAGTATATGCACCCCTAGTTTTTTGATTTTTTATACATTTTTCTTTGTTATTTTGATTTGATTTTTTGTCTATTTATTCTTCTAGATAAATGTGTATGTTTAAACTAAAAAATAAAAATGCTCTTATCAGTTCATTTTTTTATCACCAATTATTCAATTATTCACTGTTCCAAAAGTATACTCAAACGCCCCCACTCAAACGCCCCCAAAAAGTGATGAAAATGTAACTTAAAAACTAAACTCATTATTTCTCAAAGATTAATTTTTTTCGGAAAATAAAATTAATGCTATCTTGTAGCAAATTTCAAGGGCTTTCAAATAAGCCTAAAATAAAATTTTTATTTTACCTTTAAGGGGTCGAAAATATTTTTTAAAGACGTCTACCCCCCGTTTTCCGTTGATTTTCTGGTTTCAAGATCTCGATGATGGAAGTATATTAAAACTTCGTTTCTTTTGTATTTCTTATCTATATTGATAGATATCTTTAGAGAATTTTTTTGGATTTTTAATTGCTAAATAAAATTTTTTGAGGGGAGTGCATATACTTTTGGAACAGTGAATAATTGAATAATTGGTGATAAAAAAATGAACTGATATTATTTTCAACAAATATTCTATTTACCGTGCTAAGAAATAATTATATAAGATTTTCCTATAAATAAATGAAATCTAGTGGTTTGTAAAAAATGAGCGCTTATTTGGAAGCAACAATTATTCTTAATCCGAGAAATATTTATTCAAATAAACAAAAAAAATTTTGATTTTAAATAATTGAATTATTGACACTATTTACATTATTTGTATTTTTGGAGCAATTATTATTTTTTCACCTTTTTAAAATTTTTAAAATTCATTCCTTTTTTCTTATTCTCAGCTTTTGCTGTAATTTCAGATATATAACGAAGCAAAAAATTTTGTTCTAATCTTTGTTTTATTGAAAAGAAAGAAAGAAAGAAAGAAAAAAAAACTGAGAAAGAAAAATAATTTAGCTATTTTCTCCGTCGTTCACTTTAAGCAAAAACAAATAACTGAACGTTCAACAAGCGCAATACAACTTGCCTATAATTTGTCTAAATCAGTTAACCGACATGATGCATTTCACAAGGATATTAAATTAATTATTATTATGAAAATAATAATTATGAAATTATTAAAATTAATTAATTAAATAATACTCTTTCTCAATGGCGATGAATAAGGCCAATGCTACACAATATACATATTGTGCATGGTGATCAATTTTTAACTTCTTAAATTTTCCATTTCATACTGTAACGTCCACTTTTTTACCAATTTAGCTTTTAAATTTTTTACCTTCTTTAATGCAATGACACAAGTTATTAGTACGATGTAAATTATCTAAATAATTTTTAAAAATCAAATTTTCATAAACACATGAATTAAAAATATCGAACTGATTAATGGAAATATTAAAATTAATTAAATACGACAGATTTTCATTGCCAGGACTATCAATTAAATAATTAAAAATATTCTTGTCGGTTAACTGATTTAGACAAATTATAGGCAAGTTGTATTGCCTTGGTTGAACGTTCAGTTATCAGCTAGAAGCTAGAAGCTTTTTTATTAAAATTTACTATTTAATTAAGACCATATATTTTTATTATTTTAATTAAGACCATATATTTAATTAAGACCATATATTTTATAGTTTTCCTATAAATAAATAGTTTTTTTTCCTATAAATAAATACATATATTTTATAGTTTATAGTTTTCCTATAATTTTAAGTTTTTCCTATAAATAAATGAAATTTAGTGGTTTGTAAAAAATGAGCGCTTATTTGGAAGCAACAATTATTCTTAATCCGAGAAATATTTATTCAAATAAACAAAAAAAATTTTGATTTTAAATAATTGAATTATTGACACTATTTACATTATTTGTATTTTTGGAGCAATTATTATTTTTTCACCTTTTTAAAATTTTTAAAATTCATTCCTTTTTTCTTATTCTCAGCTTTTGCTGTAATTTCAGATATATAACTAAGCAAAAAATTTTGTTCTAATCTTTGTTTTATTGAAAAGAAAGAAAGAAAGAAAGAAAAAAAAACTGAGAAAGAAAAATAATTTAGCTATTTTCTCCGTCGTTCACTTTAAGCAAAAACAAATAACTGAACGTTCAACAAGCGCAATACAACTTGCCTATAATTTGTCTAAATCAGTTAACCGACAATAATATTTTTAATTATTTAATTGATAGTCCTGGCAATGAAAATCTGTCGTATTTAATTAATTTTAATATTTCCATTAATCAGTTCGATATTTTTAATTCATGTGTTTATGAAAATTTGATTTTTAAAAATTATTTAGATAATTTACATCGTACTAATAACTTGTGTCATTGCATTAAAGAAGGTAAAAAATTTAAAAGCTAAATTGGTAAAAAAGTGGACGTTACAGTATGAAATGGAAAATTTAAGAAGTTAAAAATTGATCACCATGCACAATATGTATATTGTGTAGCATTGGCCTTATTCATCGCCATTGAGAAAGAGTATTATTTAATTAATTAATTTTAATAATTTCATAATTATTATTTTCATAATAATAATTAATTTAATATCCTTGTGAAATGCATCATGTCGGTTAACTGATTTAGACAAATTATAGGCAAGTTGTATTGCGCTTGTTGAACGTTCAGTTATTTGTTTTTGCTTAAAGTGAACGACGGAGAAAATAGCTAAATTATTTTTCTTTCTCAGTTTTTTTTTCTTTCTTTCTTTCTTTCTTTTCAATAAAACAAAGATTAGAACAAAATTTTTTGCTTCGTTATATATCTGAAATTACAGCAAAAGCTGAGAATAAGAAAAAAGGAATGAATTTTAAAAATTTTAAAAAGGTGAAAAAATAATAATTGCTCCAAAAATACAAATAATGTAAATAGTGTCAATAATTCAATTATTTAAAATCAAAATTTTTTTTGTTTATTTGAATAAATATTTCTCGGATTAAGAATAATTGTTGCTTCCAAATAAGCGCTCATTTTTTACAAACCACTAGATTTCATTTATTTATAGGAAAATCTTATATAATTATTTCTTAGCACGGTAAATAGAATATTTGTTGAAAATAATATCAGTTCATTTTTTTATCACCAATTATTCAATTATTCACTGTTCCAAAAGTATATGCACTCCCCTCAAAAAATTTTATTTAGCAATTAAAAATCCAAAAAAATTCTCTAAAGATATCTATCAATATAGATAAGAAATACAAAAGAAACGAAGTTTTAATATACTTCCATCATCGAGATCTTGAAACCAGAAAATCAACGGAAAACGGGGGGTAGACGTCTTTAAAAAATATTTTCGACCCCTTAAAGGTAAAATAAAAATTTTATTTTAGGCTTATTTGAAAGCCCTTGAAATTTGCTACAAGATAGCATTAATTTTATTTTCCGAAAAAAATTAATCTTTGAGAAATAATGAGTTTAGTTTTTAAGTTACATTTTCATCACTTTTTGGGGGCGTTTGAGTGGGGGCGTTTGAGTATACTTTTGGAACAGTGAATAATTGAATAATTGGTGATAAAAAAATGAACTGATAAGAGCATTTTTATTTTTTAGTTTAAACATACACATTTATCTAGAAGAATAAATAGACAAAAAATCAAATCAAAATAACAAAGAAAAATGTATAAAAAATCAAAAAACTAGGGGTGCATATACTTTTGGAACGCAGTGTATTAGTTTAAATTTTTTATTAAAATTTACTATTTAATTAAGACCATATATTTTTATTATTTTAATTAAGACCATATATTTAATTAAGACCATATATTTTATAGTTTTCCTATAAATAAATAGTTTTTTTTCCTATAAATAAATACATATATTTTATAGTTTATAGTTTTCCTATAATTTTAAGTTTTTCCTATAAATAAATGAAATTTAGTGGTTTGTAAAAAATGAGCGCTTATTTGGATGCATGAATTATTCTTAATCCGAGAAATATTTATTCAAATAAACAAAAAAAATTTTGATTTTAAATAATTGAATTATTGACACTATTCACATTATCTGTATTTTTGGAACAATTATTATTTTTTCACCTTTTTAAAATTTTTAAAATTCTTTCCTTTTTTCTTATTCTCAGCTTATGCCGTAATTTTAAATATATAAACGAAGCAAAAAATTTTGTTCTAATCTTTGTTTTATTAGAAAGTTAGTTTTTCACTGAGAAAGAAAAATAATCTAGCTTCTAGCTGATAACTGAACGTTCAACCAAGGCAATACAACTTGTCGATAATTTGTCTAAATCAGTTAACCGACAAGACTATTTTTAATTATTTAATTGATAGTCCTGGCAATGAAAATCTGTCGTATTTAATTAATTTTAATATTTCCATTAATCAGTTCGATATTTTTAATTCATGTGTTTATGAAAATTTGATTTTTAAAAATTATTTAGATAATTTACATCGTACTAATAACTTGTGTCATTGCATTAAAGAAGGTAAAAAATTTAAAAGCTAAATTGGTAAAAAAGTGGACGTTACAGTATGAAATGGAAAATTTAAGAAGTTAAAAATTGATCACCATGCACAATATGTATATTGTGTAGCATTGGCCTTATTCATCGCCATTGAGAAAGAGTATTATTTAATTAATTAATTTTAATAATTTCATAATTATTATTTTCATAATAATAATTAATTTAATATCCTTGTGAAATGCATCAAACAGCGAAATTGATGGAGACTGTTAAAATATAAAAATATTTGACACAAAAATAAATTAAATTTTTTAAATTATATTACAATTTTTTCACAATTATACTTAACTTATTTTTATTTAATTGTATTATTTTATTTTAAAATAGAATACACAAAATTAAAAAAATATTTTAAAATGATTAAAAAGCAATGATTTTATTTTAAAAAATACAAATATTATTTTTAAAATGCAAATATTCTTTTAAAAAAATACAATTATTTTAATAAAAAAATTATTCTTTTAAATTAAATATAAATATAATAAGGTTAGGAAGAATGGAATCACCACTCATATTCCTATTTGTTTAAATACATTTAAATTTAACTAACCTCCTTTTTACAAATACTCCAGCACTTTCATATTGAATTTGTTTTATTTGAATGATTTATATTCGATTTAAATTCAATAGACGTTTTTCTCTTAATCAATGTTTATGACAAAAGAGAAAAGAGGAGTTCATAAAAGTAACTTTATTTGATGAAAATTGATGAATAATTATTAAGTTTTTTATATTATTTTTAGAAAATGTCTAAATATTTATTTTTTTAATTAAGTTAATTATTTGCATATTTTTTACATTTCCCGATATAAATTTAAGATTAATTATAATTTTTAATTAATAAATTACTTTTATATTTTAAATAAAAAATAAAAATATAAGCATGTACCAGAGAAACTGGTTTATTTCTCTAAGATATTGGAATTATTAATAATTCTTGATATTTTTATTTTGGTTCCACTTAAATATTTCAAGTTGCTTGATCTAACATCTTCAAAAAGTAAAGATATTTGGAATGTTTTGTTAAAGGTTATCTGATATCAAATTAAAAATCCTGATTAAATATTTAAAATAATTGGAGTTTTTATGTAAATTTTCGAATTATTGTCGATCTAGTTAATATTATATATTATTTATAAGTATAATGATTCATAGATATGATTTATAGTGATTTATAGATTCATAATGATTTATAGATTTTATTATATTTTATTGATAATTCTACAGCCAGATAAGTTGTTGTAATACATAGAATTAAATATAAAAAATTTTTAAATTTTTAAATTGTTATTTTAATTTTATTTGAAAAATTAGTTTTAAAAAGAAATATTATTTTATTTAACAAAATATAATATTATCATATTTATTGATTCGGGAAAAGGAATAAAGGCAGTGAATGAAAAAATAAATAAATTGTCGATAATCATCGGAGATATATTGCTGCAGTGTGTAAAGTAAAGAAGGGCTTTAAAAAAACTAAATACAACTTTGCGTGGCCTTGGAGTAAAAAAGATTATAGAGTATTTAAGTATATAAAATTTAAAAATGAATTTATTTAAAAAAGTCGATTTTTTTAATTAATTAATATGAAAATATATATTCAAATAACGTTATTTTAAGATATAATTCTATTTAGCAATAAAAAAGAATTAAAGCACAAGAATAAATAAAAGAAAATTTAAATATAATTTATATAAATGAATTAGAGATATGTAGATAAAAATAACAACTACTATTGGTACACACCCCCCCCCCCTCCCGTTAAAATTTCAATCTTTAGGCTAGAATAAGAAAAATACTTTGGGGAATAATTACAGTATTATCAAATACAAATAGTTATTCTTTCACTCTGTAAAGAAAAGAAAATATTTCAAGTTGCTTGATCTAACATCTTCAAAAAGTAAATAACGTTATTTTAAGATATACATAATTCTATTTAGCAATAAAAAAAATAAATAAATTGTCGATAATCATCGGAGATATCTTGCTGCAGTGTGTAAAGTAAAGAAAAGAAAATACTTTGGGGAATACTTTGGAGAATAAAAAATTTATATAATATATATTTATTATTGTTCAAAACCTCTCCACAATACCTACAACTCAAAAGATCCTTTTAATATGAGTGTACGTATGCTTTAGATTGCTTTTTTACGGTTGTTCTACAGATTTCGCAATACATATATTGAGCTTTTACAATTTCAGGAATGCTTGAACCACCAATGTAATTTCCTATCATATTACGTGTGTATGTTGCTTTCCTTTTTACGTGGCTAATTTTTTACTATATAATACATTTTTGATGCAAAATTTTACGAAGCAATGCCTAGACATATATTTATATGCTAGTAAATAGAAGCTACAATTAATTTATTATTTAAAATTATTCTACATATTAATTATTATACGAGATTTTTTAATTATAAGAGTTTAAATTCAAATTATTAGTCTATAATTAAATAATATAGATAATAGTTAAAAAACAGAATGCGAATTTGCAAACTATATCAAATATAACTTTTAAGAATTTTTTTCTTGTTTACATTGAATAACACAATTTATTAATAGTGATGCTAAACTTGTAGACGGAGTTGATGATGTCCATGTATAATTTATTCTGAATAAAATTTAATGTTTTAATATTTTCACTATATAACTTTTAATTTACAATCTGCATTATTAATAGCGTAGTCTATAATTAAATAAAATTCAGTATTATAATTTCAATATAAATTAAATTATTGAGTATAAGTGTATTTATTCTATAAATGTGTTAAAATCATTAAGTTCAAAATTTTTATTTGTTTCTAAAAATTTTTCCAACAAAATGCTAAGAAATAAACAATGAGATCATTAACAAAATATTTTATCAAAGTTTTTAAACAATGAGATCATGTTATTCAAAGAGTAAACTATTAAGCTTTAATTAAATTTAATCACAATTAAAGTTAAGCTGACTAAATAAAAATAATCGATGTGAAGAACAAAGAGAGAATACTATCGGTGTAACACAGAAAAATCAAAGTAAGATTTCAGTAAAATAAAATCCTAACGAGTCTGTAAGAACAGGATCACATTCAATAATTTCATATAATAATCACACTAGTTCACAAGAGAATTGACCCTCTAAACATGTTTAAACTCAGTTAACTGATAAAACGGTAAAAGTAATCTTATTATAATTTCAGTGAAATTTTATTCAATATATGTGTATAATATAAAACTAGCTATAATTTTAAAATATAATAATGTATAAATATTTTATTCATTTTTAAATATACTGTTATATAATTATTATGTTGGAATTCCTTTAATTGTAATAACCGCATATCCAACCCCATGCTGAAATAATGGCTTTCTTTGATTGCCCATGATTAGAAAAAATTTTGACATTCAACTTGACACTTCAAAATGTAAATAACTTAAAAAATTTAAGAGGATTTTGGACAATATTATTGAGATATGAGATAGCGAGGAACAAATAGTTAATGATCCTTTGCACAATAACACGATAGTTGCTATTTTAGTGTTAAAAATATTAGTAAAAAATAATAATAATAATAACTCAATAAAAACTGAGAACAACAACTAAATATTTATTTGAATTGATTGCGAAAATAAATATATGTATACTAATTAGATATTTTTGAAAGATATTATAATCCAAGACTAAGAATACTGAAAATAATAGACAATTCCATAATGAATATGCATGGCTGCACCTTCCTAATACAAGAATTACACAGATTAATGTATTATAATTATTGCTGAAAATTAACATAATCTTTATATTATAAATAAAAACTATTAAGAAGTTGAACACACTTTGTGTTGTCATTATGGGAACGCGCTGAAAAGTGCAAACACATAGAAAATTTTTAAGTAGAACTAAAAGAATCAAATTAATTTAAAAAATTTTTGGAAGATCATAAATTTTAAATAAATAAACTTTTTGATTAAATTTGTAACAAAAATAAATACAAAAGAAATGTGAAACGGAAAGAAAAATAATTAAAAACAAGTTTAATGTAAACAATGAATGTAATAAAAAAATCAACTGCCGCAATACATGCATTTATAACCTTTGCTTACGAAATCAATGTAAAATAAAATTCATAATAATAATTATTTATTAAAAAATTTGTTTTTAAAACAAGCTTTTAAACTACAAGCTTATACATACGAAATTAATATGTTTCTGGGTTTAAATTTGATAAATGCATTTATTTAAATTACCCCCAAAAATACAATAATCAAGATTGTGAGTGTAATGACACTCGCTGCATTAGAGGTTTATTCTTTAACCGTTGTTTGGTTTAAAAGGTGGATGGTTTCATAATAATTAGAAATATGTTATATAATAAAATAGATTAAAAATATAAAAAGAAAATAAATAAAATATTTAATTCAGTCTGATTATAAGCCTTTTACGCAGTTAGGTTGCGTATTGTATTTTTTTATTTATCATTTTTATTTTTCATAATAAATTCCATGAGTTTAAATGACCCGAATGAAAAAATCGGTAGATTTTTTCATTTTTCGTCTTATGGGCGTATTTTTAATTGAGCATTTACTATTAATTATACATATCTTTTCTATAATTAAATTTACAATATATTGTAAATTAAATTTATAAGATAAATTTTAGCATTTATTTTGTAATTCACATTCTATACTGGCCATAAAACTTTGAATATTTAATTCAACACAATTTAAACTTATTTCAAATTTGATGGCAATATTTTCTCATATTCATTTACTTTAATATATTTTTCTTAGATAGTATTAATTAGATAGTATTAATTATTACTGCTCTGGCTCAATTTAATATGATAAATTAGAAATTCAAATAAGAATACCAACGAGTTGCTTGAAAAGAAGTGGGCCAGTATGTAAGCAACTGTTTAATGACGGCGCACTGCTCTGGCTATGAGCTTATAAAGTATAGCAATAAATCTCCTCTTTTTACAACTATGTATTTTATTACTGTTACATATTTGTAAAAAATATAGTAAATCTAATTTTATCTTATGCGAATAAATGATTATACTAAATTATTCATTAATTAAAATTAGTATACTCGTGTCGTATATAACTATGAATTTAAACATTATTTATAAATATAACTGATAGTTATATTTGTATAAACTATTTCTTAAAAATTATTAAACAAATATTTGTATATGAATAGTTTAACCGAATGATGTAATGAATTTTATTTTTTAATAGTTACCTATTTAATTTATTTTGCCAATTTTTTAGAAGTTGTTTTTGATTTTAATTGCAATAATTTCATTTTGTTAATTTAAATTTGTCAGAAATTTTTGATGATATTTTAAATATTCATGAAGAATTATATCATTAATACACACCCAAATACAATAGCTTTAAAATACTCTAGTTTGTGTTATTGATGAGATAAACTTTGATATAAAATTTTTTAAATTTCATAATGGTTAAGCACGTAATAATATTATATAAATATTATTGAATTTGCTACGAATGAAAAGAATAGGCGCTTTACAAATTCTTGACTTTTTGACATTGCCACATCAATGGCCTTAGATAAAATAAATTATTTTAAAAATCATATGTAAAATTTCAATATTTTTTAAATAAACGATTTTAAGTGAAAGTATCTGATTTAAAGCTAAATGAAGAGAGTTCGACCCTCATTCCTATAGCAATTAAATAATTATTTCTAATTACTATTTCAATCTAAAATTATATAATTTATATGAGTATTTATCTAAATAAGCGTAATTTAATTAATTAAAGCATAAAAAGTTAATTAAATTTCTTGTTAAATTATAACTCATAGTTTTCATAATTATATCCATCACTATTTAATTATTGATTATAGTATCGCTTCATTTGAAGCGATACTTGATAATATTAATATCAAACAATAATGAATACACGTGCTAGTTTTTTACATGCCTATGTCCAGATAAGTTGGATAGTCACAGGCGATGCGAATTTTTAACTATTGCCTTGAAATCAATTTACTTACAAGATTTTACTATTTTGTTGTATTTATCACAAATCTAATACAAGTTTCTAAGGGTTCCACACACCAATCCAAAAATAATCCAATTTTATTATTCATACTATTATATATAGTAGTATTAACTATCATATAGTAGATATAATTTATATATTAAACATTATTTAATTTGTCAATTAAATTGAACTAATGACGGTATCGCTTTTTATTTATATATGTCATAATTATTGAATAGCATTTTTAAAGAATTTCGCAATAATTCAAGATCTGTCATACATGTCGTATTTACTCTCTTTGGTTTTATTTAAATCCATATACAAAATTTTAATATTATCATTTTGAATTTTGTTAAATAGCACACTTTTTAAATTCGATATTTTTGTTAAACCACATTCATTTAAAAATGCATTATTCGCAGCTTTTAACAATATTATTCGATTTTTTAAAATATATTTGTATTATTAGCTTCTTTTCAATGAATTTTAAAGGTTTTGTTAAACAGAACGATCATTAGGTGCCAATACCTCTGTTTTCTTAATAAAATATTCTTGCAGGCCTATTTACAATACATTCTTCAGATGAGCATTAATTTACAATATAATATTATTAAATTATTTTAATTACAATGATTAGCCATCAGCAAAAAAGTCGTTAAATTTTACGTTTGCTGCATTTTGCTTTATGTTTAACAAAATTTAACACGAAAAACTCAAAAAAATGTCAAAATTTCCGACTGTGCGTTAAAAAAGTTACTGTTCAGTCTTTCTATATACCACCATATACATTACAAAGTTCGAGCAGTATTATTAGTAATACTTATTTTAAATAGTAACATTTAGTAATAACACAATTATTTATTTAAAAGGAGATAATAATCAATAATATGAGTATTCCTTTGAGCTTTTGAAAATTCCATGATATCAAAAAATTCTTATTATTATATCTTGTTAAATAAAATTTATTTATTAAAAATTGAATTTCGATTTTAAAGTTTATATTATTTAATTATTTTTCCTGTTATTTTTATATGTAAAAAAAATTTGGATCTTCAGGTATCAGAATTTAGATCTTCAGGTATCAGAAAATCTTTTTTTATATATAAGTAAATTACTCATTATATCACTGAAAATTACAATCATACAATTTTTAAAGTTTATTCAACATTCATGATATTTTGGAATAAAATTTATATGTATATAAATTATAACGATAAATCACTAATAATTTAATTTATTGTTAGAAATATTTTTTGCATTTTTGTTAGAATATAATTATGTCATATTTTTGTTACATATCCCTTTATAGTAATAAACGAAATATTTTGTAGAATAGAAACTGAATATTATCATTTTGATTATATATATTCTTATCTTTATATTAATAACCTTTTATTATCATCTTTAATCGATCAATAAATTGTACTATATGTGTTTAATTTATATGCGTTTATAAGTCTACAAGTACCGATTGTTGATATTTTTGCAGGAAACATTTTTGTGTTGGATTTAGTGAAAAGGTTTTTAAAACGTCTCTTGTGTCTCTATTTCACATCATTTTTTTTTTGCTCTTTATTATTCTTATTATTTAGTTTAAACAAAAGTATTTTTATTAATTTAATATTGTCTTTAATTTTAGATCCGATAACATATACAAAAAATTAGAATATTTACAGGTTTACTAGAATTAGGAAATTTTATATAAATAATGATTTTTTACATAAATTTAAAAATAAATGCATTTTAGGTCTATTTTTTATAATATTATCCCTGTTATATATTTACTAATTAGGCATTTCGCACATTTTTTAGTTTTGATAAGATTTATATATTCGTACTACCAAGTGTTAACTCCTCGAGGCCTTTATTTATTACTATATCAACTAGCTTTCAGCTATTTTTATTAGACGAGCCGTTTGGCGTTTATTATTTTAATAATGTTAAAATGTATGAATTGTTTGAGACATCATCTGACAGCTCCTTCAACTTCTACAACTTCCTGCACGAATTCTGGAAGAGCAATATGTTGAAGAGCAATATGTTCAAAAATCTTAAAATAAGATTTTACTGAAAATTCTTATTGAAAAAAGCTGCATGCGGCAAAATAAAATTTTCTAAATTTTTTAATTTATATAATTTAAACATACTTGCACAAAACTAAGTTAGGGTTTTAGTGTGGGCGAAGAAGATTGTGCCTATGGGGCCCTTTTAGGAAGTGTTTTTCCTCTTTCCACTTACTTTCGGGTTGTTTCTTTAACTTCACTTTAAGTCATAAAATTTAAAAATTTTTGATTGATAAAAACTATAATAAATAATTCAAAATTTAAAAAATAAAGAAAAAAATTACTAAAGAGAAGAAAAAACAATTTTTAAATAACTGGCTAGGAATGTCCGGGTCACCTTTATTCAAATGTTTGGGTCACATCTCTTTAGAAATCTATTTTCCAACCATTTTTTACTACGTTTTTTACAGCCGCAATTTTCTCTCCACTTATAAATCAACAAACATAAAAATTAGACTTGCTTTTAAAAATGTCTATTTTTTGAGTTTAAATCAAATTAATTAATTTTATTTTTGTTTTTTCAATCCATTTTTAGGGTTATCTAACGGAAATTTTTCATCACTTTATAAATTTGAAACTTATTTACTTATTAATCATGTTTTTTAACTTTTATTTTTGAAACTTTTATCTGAAAAATTTATATTTTACACCAGAATAAACCTAATATTTTATTTTATGTATATATAATTTTAGTTTTAGATCCGCAAAAAATTTACAAAGCGAGAAATTAAGGTTTGTTTATGAAAATTGGTATTAAGCGAAAATGCAATTACTCTGTTTCATTTATATCAAATTTAATTTTTTTCGTTCAATTCATCATCACTTAATTTTATTACATGAAAAATTGTGTTTTTATTTATTTTTATGTTTTCTTAGATAAATTTTCATTCAATATATTTTTGGCAATTTATTTTAATAATATTTCTTATTTACATATCTTATCATTCTATTGTCGAATATGTCCAAAAATTTTATAATTATTATCCTTAAATTTACTATAACAAAATATTATTATTAAAAATTATATTGTTAAAAACCCAAAAATCCTCGAGCACCAAGCTGTTGCGACTATTTGAGAACCCGGCATATCTATAAGTAATAGCATCACCATCCTCTACTTAAAATTTTTTTGATTGTTAAAAGAAGCCATTTATTTTTTATAAATTGCTAGGTGTAGTTTACCTTTGATAATAAAAGTTTTACGTTTAAATATACTTGTTGAAATAAACTCCATTTTTGTTAAATTGTTGACCCATGTAACTCAAGCAAAACTTATTGAAGAAAATCTATTGAGGAAAAATTGATATATTAAACGTTGGACTCATTTTTAAAATTACTTTATTTTTACTGTAAATATTTTGTGATTTGTTTTTTATTATTGTAATTTTATTTTTTTAATTTGTTTGAAATTTTATTATTTTACAAATCCTCTTAAATTGTTAATTTTAAAAAATTTGCAATATTTACCGGATTGCCATTTTTTAATTTATCTTAAAATTCATTTTATTAATGCTATAATTTTTACTCTTTTGATCTTGAAGAAATTTTTTATTTTCATGCTCCTCATATTGCTCTTTAATACTACATTTTATTATTTATAATTCTAAGCTTTGAATACCTTTATTAAATAGTAAAATCTTTTGCTATCCTCATTAAAAACGTTTTCATTAAAAATTAAAAATTGTTTTAAAATTGTAATATGATTTAGTTTATTTAAATATTACGAGTTAAAATTATTTCACAAAAAATATTTCTCATAATTTAATTTTCAATTCATTTATTTGCGTGTGGGGAAGTCTACCATGTTGTTTAAGTCGAATATGGTTAAGTCGAATATGGTTTCTTCGTTTCTTTTTCTGAATTAATGGGGTAATTGATTTTTCGAACTAATTTAATAATATGATTCACTAATTACTTATAGTAAATTTATAGTAAACTAAAATTTTAGTTCAACACAATCTAATGTAATGAAAAGAAATTTTTTAAAGAAAAATTTATTGTTTTATTATATTTCAAGTTCATTTTATTTGCTTTAATTGCTTTAATTTTTAATTTTAGTTGTTATATTTTATTTTAGTTGTTATCAGTTGTTATATTTAATTTTAGTTGTTATATTTATTATTTATATTTTTTTATTAAAAAAATGCTTTCTCATTTTGATTGAAAACTAATATAAACGCTGTAAAATGTTTACATAATGTCTTCATGGATTGAACGATAGGAATCCAAATATCATTAACTATTATAGGTAATTATCAAATAATATACGAGCACACATTTAGTAACAATTTTAGGAATAATTTATAGGTAATTTAAGTTATTTTAATTCATTATATTATCGAGCTTACATTATATTATATATCCATTATATTATCTAGCATTTATAATATTTTGATTCGAAAATATTTTTATATTTTTAGTGTGTATATTTGCATTTACCTAAAAAAAATTTCCTTCAGACCCATTAATCTGATACAATGGGTTTAGCTTAGCTGCAGACATATATAAATTTTAAATTCAAATTTTATATATCAATTATAAAAGGTAGTTTTGCTAAGTTCATTAAATATTTTCTATTCACGGGCATTTATTAGAAACTTATAAAGATGAAAAATTTTCCCTTTTTTATTACTCTATCTATAAATATCTAGTAGAAATCTGGTCTCTTTTTTCTTATGACATCTTTTGCTCGAAGAAACTGTTCAAATGGTCAGGCAAGTTTTCTTTTCAACATTGATCGAGATGACTATCTAATCAATTTTGCTTCAAAATTAGATCTAAAGTTAATTTTATCGTTTTTATCTTGTCACTTGTGTCTATCCAAATAATTATTTCCATTTAAACTTTAAATATTATAATTAAATATACCTTTTTGAATAAATAATTTAAAAAGAATTTTTTCACGATTTTTAGTCGATTTCCAATGCAATTGTTGCTAGGTTGGAAAAGCCGCATTGGAACAGTGAATGGATGATGAAATCTGGTGGCTGTAGTTGAATCCCGATTCAAATTGGTGTGGGACTTCCTTTTAGTTAAATAGAAACACAATCCACTCTATATATAAATTACTGTAAAAAATATAAATTATTTAAAATATATACATACTTTTATTTTGCTTTGTTCTTTAATACTTATTCTATTATGTAGTAATATTAATTCTATTAACTTAATATTTACTAAAAAATTCAAATAAATTTTATTAAATTTATTTTTTAATATTTAATTTATTAATCGCACTAAAACATTTCAGTTTTATTTGAATTTTTACGATTTTCAATGTTAAAATGGAACAATATAAAAGTTCCCAGGCTTGTGTTATCTATACTATAATTTTTATATTTAAATCTTACAATATATCTATATTAATTAATTTTGAATTAATACATAATTTTTAGTTTATAAAATTAAGATTTATCAACTTCCTATTTTTTTTGTTTTTGTGATTCCTTCCGATTAATGTGCGGTGCGTAGTTTTCAGAATTTTTAATATACATATTAAAAATTGTAATGATTAAAAAATTTTGCTTTTATCTTTTAAGCATTAAATATATACACGAGAATTTAGTCTTTGTTTAATATTAGTTTATGTTAAGTATCCTAGAATTTTGATTTACTCCCCCTTCCGATATAATTACATCTTAATGAATTTTAACAAAGTCTGTTAGTTTTAACAAAGTCTTATTTAAAATGACTCAAATAAACTTTATATAAAAAATTCATAAAAAAGATATAAAAAGTAAAAATATAAATAACATATTTGATTAAAATTGAAGTAAAATTTATATCATGAATAAAACTAAATTATTTGAAAATGTATTATACATGATTAATTCAATTTTAAATGTACAAATTTTTTGCTTAATACTTTAATGTTGCTTATAAAAATATTGTTTCTTATAAATATGTTCATTATAAAACATTTGTGAATAATAGTTGATAATTTAAACTTACAAAACTTACAATTTTAACTTACAATTTTTTAAGAAATTTTAAAAATACTTCTCTCGTTTTAAATTAATTTAAATATATATTCTTTATAAAATCCAATATTTACATGTTTGATTTTATTAATAGAAATATTCTTTAATTACAAAAATATTAAAGATATGAGATTAAGTATTTCAACTGAAAATTAAATTAATTTATTTAATTAAAATGAATAAAAAATTTTAAATAAATTTATTTAATGATTCGCTTAGTTTCGTGTTTTAACATATTATATTTTTTATTTTCTCTACTTTCAGATTTTTAAATTTAATATCTGTTTGCTTGATCAGCTTGTGCTGATGAAAAATAGCTGATGAATAAATTTTAAAAATAAAAAAGCCGGAAGAGATTAGCAGATATATCCGGTTAAAATTATGTTGAAATTTTTTAATTTATTAATTAATCATTAATTTAAAAGTGATATTATTAAGGGAATAATGTTAAATTTTGAATATTAAATAGCTCCTGAAGAAGTAAAGTTTAAAAAATTTTTTAACATAGCTCTTTAACAGAGCTGGTTTTTTAAAGTTGTCTCTCGTTTATTCTTTTATGCTTTTCATTTTAGCTCTCGGTTAAAAAATTTTACAGCGTGAATTTTTTTTATTTTTTTCCGAATTTTATTTATAATTAAAAAAAGATTTATTTAATTTAAAGATCATTTTGGCAGTGGAAACAAAAAATATTTTTGAATAATATTAAAATATTTCTACATAGTAATGATTTTTTAGATGTTTTCATAGTTATAGTCGGGCAAAAGATGAAGAAGTTTATCGCTTATTTGTTAGTGTCAGAATTTCTTTTCTAATTTTCTTAAAATTTTTTGATAAATCCACTAATTTTTTACAATTCGGATTGAAGAGATTTGCTATGTGTAAAAACATTCAAAAACGTTCTCAAGTTTTTGAAGATTTTTTTTAAATTTTTCAAAAACATTCTCTCTCTTCTTCAAAAGTTATAAAAATTAGTATAGAAAATTTTTTTAATTTTTCTAAAAATTTTAATTCAAAAATTTTTTTATATTATAATATTTTTAATATTTGAAAAATTTAAAGTTTACTTTTATCTAAATTATTCAAGATATTAAATATGTGCTGTTTTCTAGCTTTAAAATTTTGTTTTGACTTGTAAGCATTTGAACATTCATTTCTAATTCTTTTACAATAATTTTTTTCTCAGTAGAAATTTTTTCATTGATAATAAACTTTCCTACAATAGAGTATTGTTTTCCAGAGATTTTTTTGTTCATTTAATTGAAGACATTTTTTCAAAATTTTTTTAATTATAGTATTTACTTAAAAATTAAAAAAATTTTTTAAATTTAAAACATTTACCGTTTTTGTAATCCAATATAATTTAAAAATTCTTGTAAATATATATTATTATAAATTGCTTTTAACCGCCAGAGGAATTTTGTAATGCCAGAAAAATCATCTGTAAAATTTGATTGAATTTTAAAAACTCAAAATTTTTAATTTTTATATGATTTAAAATTTTAATTTTAAAAAAATTTAAAATTTTATAAAGAAAAATTTCTAATTAAAAAATTAATATTTTATAAAATTTAAATTTAATACTGTTTTGAAAGATAATTTTTTAGCATTCTGTCCTTTATTGCCATTGTAATTAATAAAATGGTTATTGGGAGTCATCATCAACTTAAATTTAACAATTAAATAAATTATTTAAACAAAAGCGAATTAAGTTTTTAAAAATTAAAAAATATATAAATAAATAAGAAGATGTGAATTAAAGATAACGAAAAAAATATTAATAATAAAAATCAGGAATAGAATTAATTAATTAATTTAATAAAATTTAGGTTTTATATTAAATAATCAATTTTTCATAAAATTACTTAAAATTAATAAAAATAAATGAAAGTAAATCTAAAAATAAAAAAATTCTATTGAATAATAAAAGAAAGTGAATCTAAAAATAAAAAAATTCTATCAAATAAATAGAAGAAAATAGATGTAAAAATTAAAAAAAATTTTAAATTGTATTGTGTTGATGTATATGTTATAATAACTATATTCTATACGACTAATAACTGCTTTTACGACATCTAAATGTAATTTATTATCTAAATTTCTATTTAATATTTTTATATAAAGTAAGCATCATTATATGTTATGCAATTAATAGTCTTATTTATAGAGGTTTTGTAATTTATTATTATTTATTTTTCAATATATTCTTTCATTATTATTTATTTTAATTATTTATTATAGATATGCCTACGAATACTATTGGGCAAATAATTTATTTTTCAATAAAAATATTGTAAATTTATTATAAATGAAATAAAACTTGCTTTATACAGCCGAGAGTATTATGAATCTGCATTTGGTTTAGCTATTTCGTTATGAACTCAGGAAATGAAAACTGAACACACCGATCATGTTAGTTCTTTCGACATATTGGTTAACTTCATGTTTGTGATGTATCGGTCAACTCTTGATGAATATGATTAATATTTAATTATACAGTTATCTAATTTTTCGACTTTTTATTTTCTAAAAAATATTTAAAATTTCAATCAATTCGAAATAAGTTAAATTGGGTATATGGAAATTTTAATATGAAAATATAATAATTGTTTAATTATTAAAATATCTTTACTTTCCATGCTTGCTCTTAAGTTATTGTCTATATTAAAAATTTAATTTATTATAAATTTAATATTTCTTTAAGCTTATTTTTAGATGATGCACATAGTAATACATATGTCACAATTTCATCATGATTAATATTTCTTATAAAAATTTTTTAAATTTAAATGTTGTAATTGTAAAATTTTGCTAATAATGAATTGTAATTATTTATGCTTTATTTAATTAAAATTTTAATTTTGTTTTTCTTCACTGATTCACTATATAATTTATTTCTATTTACCATAAATTTAGCTTTAACATTGAAAATCATCTCTCATTATCTTCCACTTTGTTTATGTGAGACACGTATAAGACAATATCGTCATTTCCGTACCATATTTTTTAACATTTTATAAATCATTGAGCTTATCCTTAATTAATTTTAAGCTTCTAATTTATTTAATACAAAAATCTGTTACCTCCTACACAATAAAATTTTCACATTCAAACATCTTTTTTATGTTGTTATTTGTATATTTATTGTTGTATATTTAAATAATCAATTTTTATTAAAAATGTAATAGTTTAAAAATCTGTTGCAGTATAATTTTTTAGAAATCTATTACTGTACGAAGCCGTGATCGATCCTGAGAAATCTTATGCTAAAAAATAAACATCTCAATAAATAAGGAAATCAATTTTATCATTGTTATCGATTTTCTATTTCTTAAATCAGTCTTTTAAAAGGTTTATTATAATACTGTTAAAATTTGTAGAATTTGATTAGATAATAAAAAATTTATTTTTCTGATGATAAATTTTAATTAATTAACCTATTTGCGTTATTTTTCCTGGCATTGCTGCTAAAAATTTCTATTTTAAATTTGATTCTAGTTAATTGACTAATTTAATTTATTATGTTTTATTTACAATAATGTACAAAAATGTTCTTCTAAAAAATAAAAATATAACGGAAAACATTCAATTTTCTTATTATTGCTCTATCTTTTTTATATATATTCTTAATATCGTTATATTATTAGGTCCCAAAACGCTTTGGCGCTGTTTTGGGATTCGACCTGATCCAAAAACAGGGTATACAATTAACTGTGTTTGGACACAATTTAGACTCTAAAACAAACATTAATTCAATAGTTCCTCCTGATCATCATTTCCGTCCCATATTTTTTAACATTATTTATAAATCATTGAGCTTATCCTTTATTTTAAAATAAATTTTAAGCACTTCTAATATATTAAATACAAAAATCTGTTAACTTATACACAATAAAATTTTCACATTCAAACATCTTTTTATGTTGTTATTTGCTATATTTATATAGAGTATTTATTTTTATTTAGAAAACAGAATTTTTTAAAAACCATTTGAATAAATGATTGTTCGGACTTCTCAACATTGTTATTATTAACTTGAACAGAAGATGCTTTAAAAGTATAAATAAAATTCAAATTTTCATACCATACTTAAAATGAATATGTTTGAAATTTTATTCAATAAAAATTAGAAATTATTTATAGTAAAACTTTTTATTTTTTAAGTAGTAAAATTCAAATTTTTATAAAATATTGTTTTCTAGTAATTTATTTTCTTCAAACATTGCAAAAATATATGTCAATATTAGGTACCTAATTGGGACACTCGCATTATTTTAATTTCTTGTGCTTAAATATAAAAACTTGAATCCCCTCAATGATTTATTCGAAATTGTTTATATTTTAGATAAATAAATAGTTTGCATATCTTATCGTTAATTTTTGTTTACTGAATTTGTTTTTTAATATTGCATCACTAGAGCTATAATGGGTCAATTGGTATAAATTATTTAAAATTAAATGTGACTAATATTAAATAAAAATACTATATAAATACAAATCGCGATCTATTTCAATGCAGCAAGATAATAAAAATTTAACGGAATCCATTGAAAAGTTAACCTTCACGGCTTGATTTGGATCGAAAAGTGCTGCGAGTGTAAAACGAAGGCAAAATGAATTGGAATCGAAATTCAATATACAATCAAATCTTTTTTCAACAATTCGGATAGATTTGCTGCTAGCTCTTTAGAGTTCTTACAATTGTTCTTTAGAGTCAAAAATTTTAAAATATTAATAAAAAAATTAATTTTTGTATTAATCTTCAGATAAAAATTTCTGTAAACTTTGTAAGAAAATGATAAAAAATATTAGTTGAAACACTTTTATAGCATATCTCCTGTTTTAAAGCTATTCCAATGCCGAATTATCGAATATGTTAAATTTACTGAGATTATATTTTGTACTCATTAAGAGGAATGGTTGGATAAATTTTACTTCACCCTACAATATTGTCAGGGTCGACACTTGCGTGAACTTAAGTTTGGAGTCTATTGTAGCAGTCCAAGTTTCTCTTTTGTTAACATTTCTGGTACCAAAAATGTGTTTGGTTATGCTAACAAACTAGAATTTAATGATTTATTATTATTATACTTATTCATATTCGATTTAACTTATTTTTTTGGTTTTGCTAATCAAGTTTACCGGCAGCTTCTCCCCAGGCTACATGTTTCTTGAGACCTCTCTTGTGTACTGAACAGACCGTGTAACTTGTTTCGGTTTGTTTGATGAAATTTTTATCTCCTTTGTACCCTAAGTTATAAAATCTATGTTTATTTAATTTACTGTATTTTCAAGTTTCTAATTCAATAATTGATCAATAATTGAAATTAAATTCAATAATTGAAATCTAATTCAATAATTGAAATTATTTTAACAACTATTGTCATCTTTAAACTTTAATCATCAAAGTTTAGTCCTTTTAAATTCGATTCCATTTTTATTTTTTCATATTCAATTTAATCAGGAAATAACGTTCCATGATTCCTCTACCTTATATTTTTTCGCAAAACAAATTATTGTTGTACTTGTCATGATTTATGAAAATAATAAAAACTAGGTTATGAATATTATGCATATAGACAAATATATTAATGTTTTTAAATAAAATAAATTATAAATTTTATTTAAAATGATAAAAAATATTTAAATTGATAAAAAATATGTATAATTAACCTATTCATTCAATTAGTGATAGATTAATCATTTTTTTTACATTTAATCACCAATTCATTTAATTATTTATTTTTCAAAGAATGAAATTGATTTTAAATTTTCATATGATATTGTAAGCCTCGGTTCAAGAGCCATAAGCCTCGGTTCAAGAGCCATTGTGGTCGCAGAGTCTGGATTTTCCAACAGGACACTGCTCTGGTACACAAAGCGAAAGAAGTTCAGGACTGATGCAATGCCAATTTTCCTGGGTTGATTAGCGCTCAGAATGGCCGCCCTACTCCACCGATTTGAATCCGATGGATTATTCTTTTTGGTCTATTTTGGAGATCAGGGCCTGTGCTAAGCCTCAAAAAAGTTTGGAGTCTCTGCGCCGCTCTCTCACCCGAGAGTGGGACTTAATTACACTCAAAGAGGTGCGTGCTATTTGCGAAAATTTTTCTTCGCGCCTTCGCCTCTGTATCAAAGCCAAGATTGGGCATTTCGAAACTTCTTGATTATTGTTCCTTATTTAATTCTCTATCATTTGATTGTATTTCGATTTTATTTGATTGTGTTTTAATAAAGTTATGAGAGAAAACAAGTGTCCGGTTACTTATGGCGCACCCTGTAGTATTGCTATTATTCTATTAACCAGTTTTGAATTTAAAATTAGAATTAAAATTTATTTTTCTGCAAAGAATTTGGATATTTATATTTTAATAAAGTTATTATAAGATTCGATAGAATAGAATGGAGTGATAATATATAATTAATTTTTAATAAATTATATATAAAAGCTGAATCAAATATCTTCTTTTATATAATATTGTTCTATGTCAAACTATCTAGTATATTATTAATATTAACTTTTTATTTTTCATCTTTTAATTTATTATCAATTATCACAATTACTCGAATGTCACAAATTTTCTATTTATTTTAAATTTTAACATCTTTTTTATAGTTTAAACGTCTCATAAGTTATAGGATTTAACTACTCATATTTATATGCCAATCCAGATCACTCTTCTTTTTCGCCTTCCAACACAGATATCGAAGTTTTTAACTAGAAAAAGTATGGTGATACATACATAATTACTGTGTGCATACTGATATTAAAAAAGCGTAGTCCTCAATTTTCTTCCACCAGTCACAGAAACTTAAATCATTTTCAACTAAAAACATTTTCTTCTTGTTATTCGCTAAAAATTTCTTAATTCTTTAGCTTTTCCATCACCTATCAATAATACTGGACTACTAACAGTAAACTTTAGGTAACTAGCGAAGGTGCTCGCCCTTCGGGCGAGCACCTCCGCTAGCCTAAGTCTAAATCATAACAAAAAAAACAAAATTATTAAAGGCAAAAAATAATGAATTTAAAGCACATTTTTTTAGTTCAGGCAAAAAAAATTTAACGGATTAAAAAAAATTTAATTAGGCTTATCTTTCAAATAAATTTCTTAAAAAGATTACATAGTTAAGTTACTATTTTGAGAAATTATTAGATCAAAAGAATTATTGAAAAAAAATTTAATGGTAGAGAACAAATTGAGATTTAAAAAAAATTAGAGAAGAAAAAATAATTAAAACAAAAATAAATTCCAGCCATTTGTTCCATTGATGTGCAACATTAGTTGAGCATATCATGAGAGCTTTGAAAAAAAATTGTTTTTTTTTATAAATTTTAATAAAAATTAAAATGGCTTTCCTCTACCACCACGCCATGAATTGCAGTCTTTTGAAATATGACCATATTGACCACAATTGTAACAGCAATCCGAGCGTACAAAAGTTTTTCCAGTATACATTTTCCAATTGTTGCTCGCAAATGGACGTTTCCTAAAATTGAAATTGTTATTATTTGTATTTTCAAAATTTTTATTTTTATTTACAAACCATTCTTCTTGGTACCTGTTACCACTGCTTGTTCCTTGACCATAATTTCTCCATGAGTCATTGGATCGATCCTGAAAATTAAAATTTTCAACATTTTGACATACGTTTTGACCCTCCATGGAGAGAATTTGACCAAATCTGTCTCTTTTGACTCGACCTGACTGTAAAATATTTAAATAATTAGTTCCTACCACTGAAGTAAATTCTGTAGCCTTTTCTATAAACCTTGACCAAACTCTTCCAGATTTAAGCAACTCAATATCTCCTACTAGAAAGAGACCATGTTTGCTTCGACTTAGCGCTACAGTACTACGATTTTCATCAGAAAAGAATTCAGAGGAGTCCGTTGAGTTACTATCAGTACTATGAGAGCGAGTAGTCACTAGTATAATAAGATCCGCTTCCATTGATTGATAACCATCTACCGACACAGTGAGTACATTATATCCAAGTTTTTCAAATTCGATTTGTAAGCATTCTTTTTGAAAAAGATAAAGACAAATCACCACAACATTTACTTCAGGCGAAATGTATTCATACAATGATGAGACGAGTGTGACAACCGAAGTCGTTTGCAAATCATTTGTGAGACTATGAGAAACTACATCTTGCCGACACGAACCAACGACATTGAGTAGCACTATTGGACAACTTTGCATAGGCAGCGGAAACCGAGAATTCGTCAAGAACGCTCTTTCATCTGCAGAACGTCCAGGCTCTAATGGTTCATTATGTATTTCATAGGCAGCATACGACACACACAACACTAGTAAAGGATGCATGCGGTAACAAACAGAAAGACGAGTTTGGTGGACTGACGGTAAGATGAGTAACTGCGGAACAATCGAGTCAAGACCAAACCCATCGTGAAGCGATTTAGGTAAATCTTGCAGATGAGTCCCAATTTGAAATTTATCGCCAGTTATGAGAATCTTTTCCAAATTCGGTAATCTGGCAATAAGATTTGTTATTTCAGCGAAGCTCGTCTGGGTTGTTTCATCTACAATGAGGACTGTTGTGTCAAGCAAAGACGAGTAGAGCATATTTTCGGCCATCGCTGCTGTCGAAAAGACTATTTTCAGATTTACAAGTTCAGAAAGCATCGAGCCCAGTTTCACTTCACTAGTCAAACGAGGACGCGTTTCAAAATTTTCACAGTACTCGTTCACATCCTGTTTTGCATTATTATCCAATTTTTCATTAATTTCTTCTAATTTAAGTTTCGTGATAAGCATGTGACGTCTCAACTCATTTATCATTTCTTTGTAACGATCTTTGGCGAAACCCGAGAAAAAGGTGATTGCCCTCGATTCTTCCATTTCTTCGGGTGATAACACATTCTCAAGTACTTTAGCGAGTTTGGCTAAAGGCAAATTAGCAGACGTAATGATGGCAATTTTAGCATTGGTGAGACTATGGAGAAGAATTGCTGTAACTACTGCTGCACAGAAGGTTTTTCCCACTCCGGGGGGTGCTTGCTGGTAAACCAGCTTGCACCCCACAGAGAGCAAACTGTTTACCGTTTCTTTCTGTCTTTCATTTAATAACCTCATTAGAGGGTGAGGATTTAATGGCTCGTGGACATCTTCCAAATCTACTATTTCAAATTCACGTGCCAAAAGAGCTTTCATTAATTGACCCTGCTTTGTGTCCAACAACGAAAGACGAGACGGCATATTAGCTGAAAAGCAAGTTCGACGACTTTCACTACCCTTTATTATTTTTGGATGTACTACAAACAGACCACCATCTTGTGCATTCAAAAATTCTTCTTCTGTATCTCGATTTTTACGTTCTTGAACATTCAAAACTCTTATCACTACACTAAAATTAAATTTGAGATTCCCGAAGGACCTGACATTTTCCGTTTCAATTTTCTTGACCACTCCAAGACCAAAATGAGGATGTTGCATACTAGATTTGAGTTCAACTTGATCATCAACTGCCCAAACACTTTTTAAATTTTTCACTTTTATAGAGTCAATTTCAGAAAACTTCAAGTAGAATTGTTTGTCCCAATATAATGCTGCGCCTTCAAATCGATTTTCAATAATTTTCTTTCTTTCATCTTCCAACGAATAGGCAATTGCAGCACTGATTATGCTTTCACAAAGTTCGACTTCCTCAATGGACATTTGTGGAACTAACGGATAAAAGACATTTTTACCATCGCGTTTGTAATGCCACGGTAAGTGAGAACGTACAGTTCCGAGGACACCAAAATCATCTCTTAACATTTCCTCAGACCCCATTTTGAACTCTGATTGTGGCGGAAGAAGGTAAGCTTCATGACTAAACATTGTTCAGGAATTTCAGCAACAGAAACCGTCACCAACTGTCCAATTTCTAGTTCATCCAAGTCCAAATCTACTAACTGTCTCCTATAGCATTTTGAACAGACTTGTAAACCTGCCGAAATGACTAAACAACACAACAAGCTGTTATATTTGCCACCTCGCTTCAAACTTATTACAACACCAGGAAAGTCTCTTCTGTTCGCATGATGAATGAAATCAATTTCCTTGATTATTGCCTGGGGATTAATTCGACCAACATTCCAATTCTTTCTGTCCCGAGTAACTTCAAACTCATTTCGAGCCAAGAGTGGGGCACTAATTAGCATGGGGCTTTATTTTAAGAAATACGGTATTTTATATTTGATAAAAATGATTAAATAAGAAGTTCGTTTAAATATTAAATTTATTTACATTTATTAATAATTTTTTATTCTGCTATCAATCTATTTATTTTATTAAACTGGCTTATTTCAATATATAGTATTGGTAGATTATCTAAAATATATCGTTCAGCCAAATAAAAATTAAGAATCGACATTATGTCATCGGAACAAAAATCTAAATCGAAAATTTTTTTCAAAGAGTTAATTTATATAAACGAAGTTTTTCTTTGATTTATAAATATTATATCACGCAATTGTTCTCAAGATTTATCTTCTGAATTAATAAATACTTTCATTTCTATTTCTACGATATTAAAGCGATTTGGTTTATTGATCCCCGCAGTGTATAAAGTATTTTCTCTTGTTCATTTTTTGTTGTTGATTTTATTATAAGTAGATTAAAAATGTAAAAAAATCAGTAATTATATTGGGTAAAAATTTATTTTTTATAGTTTAGAAGACGATAAATTTTAATTTTTCCATTTTTATATAGGAGAAGTCTCTTTTTACAGAAGAAGTTTCAATTAATTATTAAACCAATTAAAGTATAGCAATATCTAATTAATTTTAAATAAAAAAAATTTGAAGAAACTGTTTAGTAATAAGTGAAAGTTGTTGTTGTGTACGTGAATCAATAAGTAAGCGTTGCTTGACTTTCTAGTTTAGTTTTCGTAAAAAGAAAGAAAAAGAAAAATTCTTTCCAAAAGATCAACACTAAATGTTTGGGAGGAATGTGTGGGAGAATTTTACTTTATATATGTATCTAATCTATGCACTCTTATAACTTGTCAAATATTTTTTTATTTTATTGCTATATATTACAATTGTTTATATTTTCTATCATCGAAAACTTTTAGTCCCAGCTGTTTTTGTGTTGTTAGAACAGCTCTGTAATTTAGACTTAAAAAATTAGTTATGTTTTACTATAAAAACTACAATGTGAACATTAGTATAAAACCATGGCAAATACATCATTTAACAGGAGTAAATATAGTTATTATTATAAAAAATTTTCTTTTGTTTTTTCCTTGTTAATATTCTTCTTTAAAATACCAACCACAAGATACATATTTAAAATTATCATACTATTGAATTATTTAGAATTATTTCATTTAGTAATTATATTTTTTTTCTTAATTATTATAGATTATTTCATATAATTAAACAAATTATTAAATATTTAAATATAACTATGCATCAATAACTTGTAATCGTGTGCCATTACATGATCCATCGTTTACAAGAAATTTATAATTGTATTTTGTAGTAATTTTTTACATTTTTAAAATGTTAAGTTTTATAAGATCTTATTTTAATTATTTCATTCATTTCTTAAATATTTTATGATATAAAATGTTTTTATAAGTATTTGCTATTCTAAACAAATTAAAATATCTTAAATTTATAAAATTTTATTTATATTTTCAATAAATAATTATGTACCATCAATTTGGTTACTGTACAAGTTTATTCCAAAAATAAATAAAATAGCTTTAAAAATTTAAAATAGAATTTGTTTGAAAATTTAAATGTCTCTTTCTTAATATATTCCAATTTTTTATATTTGCAATTTTTTTATAATTTCCTAAATAAAATTTATATGCAAATAAAATAAATTTCATCATAAAATGTATTAAATTTAATATAAATATATTAAATGTAATTTTTCGGAGTCTAAACATCTTCGTGCAACTTTTGGGCCTTTGTGGGCCCGAATGTAATATAATAGTAATAACATATTAAAGTATCAATGATACTCACCATATCCTGTATTTCTTTAAATTAAAAAAATGAAATACACTGCGGTGCATATGTTTATGCACACTAGTTTTTTGTTCATAATTTTATGCAATCTTATTCAAAAAATCGAAAGCTCTATTTGCATCTCAGTTGACATGTTTCTGCATTTTTCATGAAATTGAAAATTGGCCGAGATAATCCGGATCTACCGGATATACCAAATCCCATATCCTCGGAAAAATTTTTCGGAAAAAATTTAACAACCCCATTTGATAAAGCATATTTTTGTGAGTATTTACCAAAAAACCGCTTAGAAATATCTTTTTCCGGAACGGAGATATCATTTTTTGAAAATCGAAAAAAAGCGATTTTTTGACGAAAAATGGCAAAAATATGGTATTTTTTCGATTTTCAAAAATTCATAACTCAGTCGAATCTCGACCGATTTGGATGATTTTTTTGTATTATATGTAGAATCTAGAGGAGAATCACATATATTTTTTACAGACCTCAAAAAAATTTCTTCGAAAAGTTGAAAATGTAGTACCTGTTAGACCGGTCGAAAAGTTTTCGAAAATGTCAGAATTTCGAAAAATGCAGAAACATGTCAACTGAGATACAAATAGAGCTTTCGATTGACATATAGAACATATTTTTTGAATAAGTGTGCATAAACTTATGAACAAAAAACTAGTGTGCATAAACATATGCACCGCAGTGTATGATAAATAAAATTTTAGAAACATATGTATAAGTGTAAAACTAATAATTATCAAAAATAAAATTTTTATGTATGCAGCTGTGACAATGTGAACATTATATTTGCTTTAAATTAATTGAGATTATAATTATAATAGTATAATATTTTTTAAACAACTATTAAATATACTTAAAATTTCTCTAATTTTTACTTTAAGAGTATATTTATTAATCTATCCGAAAGTTTTAATAAAAAATATTATATTCATAGACTGCTTCTTACATTCAATACAATTCATTAAGTGTCCACACTCAAGTATTATATTAAAATTAATTTATACCAGGGTTTCGATATCTGCGGATTTTTCCTTATTTTGTGGTTTTTTGATAGGGCGATGAGGATTATTTTTAAAAATGCGGATTTGCGGATTTTTGTGGTCTTTTGAAGATTATGAGGATTTTTTATATTTTCTTGTGGTTTTTAGCAAAAATGTCATTATTTTTCCGCTAAGACAGTCTAAAATCCTCAAAATTTTCGCCTGCGGCGCATAAAGGAAGGAATCTGTGTCCTTGATCTTCCAATTTTTGTGTTTGATAATTTTTTGCGGATTTTTATATAAAATGCGGATTTTTTCGATCAAATTTGCGGATTTTTAAAAATTCGAGATCGAAACCCTGATTTATACTCAAAAAAATAATTTTTAAATATATATTTTTACTGCATATATTATAACAATTTTTCATAATAACAGCATAAATAATATTTATCTGTATAAAATCATAATAAAATTATCAATGAAAATATAACGACAGTTTTTTATTAATTCAAATTATATAATCCTTAATCTGAGATTGAAAACTATCTCCTTTAGAATTTCGTTTTTGTTAATTAAAACATTTAAAGTTATTTTGTGTATAAAATTACATACTTTATTAGTAATCATTTCATTAAATTAAATAATAAATTCAAATAGTTAAATCTCCCAGAAGTTTTGTATGGCAACCTGATACTTTTCTATCTCCTCTTCGTTTTCTGGACTCGCGCTTTCGGGTTTTTTATATACATATAAATTTCATCGAATCTTCCAACAATTGATTTTATATTAATTTACCATATTAATTTTTTTCCTCAATGTTTAACCTTCAAGTAAAATCAAATTTGTTAAAAATCAAAAATTATCTAATTTATATTCAAAATAATAAGAATTTTTATATATTATTTAATAATTTTATATTTGTAAATTGTTACAAATACTTTTAAAACTATCAATAAATTTAATTATTTTTATTATTTAAAATTTATTAATACTAAATTTGCGTCAATTTCATTATTGTATTAAAAGTAAAATTTGTTATAATTCATTGTTATGTTTGTGCTATTTCTATCAATTTTTTCTATTTTTTTATTCTTATATATTAAAAACAAATAAAATAACAAATATTCTAATGTAGTATTAATTAATAATCTATTTAGGACATGATTCTTTTTAAGTCTTTTTTCTTTTTTGTTATGAAAAAGAATTTTAGAAGTGCTATATGTTTTTTCTCATGTTTATACTTCTTTAGATAATAATGTTTAATAATAATAATAATGTCTAAATCAGTTTTAAAATTTCTCCAATCTTTGCGATCAAAAAACAACATTTTAAATCAAGGATCCAAAATAGTTGGTATTATATTTATAGTCGATATTACTAATTAGTCCTTTATAAGCTCACACTTTTATTTATTGTTATTTGATTAAATGTTTAATGATTATCTCTAAGCAAAGCATATAGATTCCTTCTATTGTTTGAGTGAAATATTTGATGTTTTACGGCAGTCAAATACTTCTAAATCTATTAAATATAAATTCTTAGATTTTTAATAAACCGAGAATTCGTGATTGTTTTATTCAAATTTCGACTTATACTGTTCATTGGAAAGATAATGTATAGTATTTTTATTATTTCGTACTAGTTTGTAGGTATATTGGAGTTTTTTAATTTTATTTTTTATATTTTAAGCGATTTTTTGTATTTTTATTATGATTAATAAGTTGATGTTTGGTATTGGCATTTTACATGTACCAGTAAATCAGTTTATATTATTAGATACATAGATAAATATATGTTAGCAATTAGTGCCTGAGACGTATTATTTTAATACATTATACATGATTAATTAATACTAATTAGATGTTCCAAAATAATTTCCTATTCGTGAAGAACTAAACATTTTATGGAAATGGAAAAAATTTTATCTGATAGTGTTAAGATTAATTTTGCTTAGAATTCGTAGAATTTTATTAATTTTTTGTTTATTTTTTTATTATCTTTATAAATTTTTTATTATCTTTATTCATTTTCAGGCAACGCTTATAATAAAAGCGATATTGACAAGTTCATTACTTGTTGATAGTACGCTATAGGAATGTGGTTTGGAATTGTTTGGTTTTCTTTAATTATTTATTCCTACCATCTAAATTGATTTTCATAATTAAATATCTATTATTTTTATAAAAAAAGCCATCTAAATGTCAAACTGCATGAAAAATTATTTATACGTATTTTATTCAGAAAAGAAGATTTAAAATCATTTTAATTGTTTTCTAATTTTAATATTAATATTATTATTGAATAAATTGAAACAATCTTGGAGAAATTTGTTATAATTTTATAATCATTATTTTCAATTTATTTACTTAGTACATACAACATGGTCTCATTTACATAGTACTAATTTAAATGTTGATTTAATTTCAATTTTATATATAAAAAATTTATAAAAATTAATTTCTAAATTAAAGCTGACAAAACTGCAGCCTCCGCTCCGTTTAATATTACATTTTAAAATTACATAAGAATTATATTTAACAACTTCATTAATTATTTTCTTCTATTGTTTCTTCTAAAGCCTCACCATCTTACATATTATTTTCTTCACTATTTATATTTATATTCGTCGATTATTAATTCTAAACAATTAAATTAGTATGTAAACCAAAAACATTTTGAGCTTGAAATACAATTATTATTGTAATATCTTTATAAAATTTGCACTATTTATACATCTAGTGCAAATACATCTAGTGCGCCCCTTGTTAACTGGCCAGTTGAGCGCCTGTATATTTTTACACGGATAAACTCTGGAAAAATGTTTACTGATGTTCGGAACATGAGTCAAAAAGAAACAACAAATTCCCTCGTTCGATAAACGGGTGAAGTTGTTCCATGAAGGGAGTTCCTTCCACCATTGTTGGTACCAGGCCCGTAGCCTGGAGTTTTTTGAGGGGGGGGGGCAAGGGGGAAAAATTCTGCGCGAATTTTTGGCGCCAAAGGCGCCAAAAATTTTTATTTTATTAGAAAAATTTATTTTATTAGAAAATTTTGGGAATTTTAGAAGGCGTAGGCCAAATAAATCACATTTTTTAGCGCCGGAGGCGAAAATTTTCCCCCGTCCATGGAACAAAAAAACTTCACCCGCCCTTGGAACAACATCCCAAGTCATTTGAACAACATCCCCCGTCCTTTGAAAAACTTCCCCCGTCCTTGGAACAACATCCTTCGTAATTTGGAACAACTTCCCAAGTTATAACAAGGGGCGCTCAACTGGCCCGGTGTCAACTGGCCAGCGCTCAACTGACCCCAACCGCTAATTTATAATTTTTCATTTTGTCATAATGTTTTATTTATAAAAAACAATTTATAATTTCTCACACATAGTATAATTTTAAACAAAATATATATTTTGGAATGTATTTTCCTCCTTTTGATGTTTAATTAATCGCCATTATATAGTTTACTATAAATTTTTATCAATTCTAATTCGGAACATCATTATTACTTTTTCGCTAATGACTTTACTGGATTCTGGATTTGAATATACCGGCTAGAACACTTTTACAGGTTAATTATTAATTCAATAAATGCAAGATTTTATAGGATATACCATGTCGTTGGAATGAATCATATAATATGATAAAAAGAATTGCAGAACAACAAGAAGCGCTTGCACAATATGCCATACAAAACAAAAAATTTGATTTTACTTTTGATGCGAATGAAAGTATCTTATGACATGAGCTCACTAAATTATTGGGATTCCAAGGTTCAAGGATAAGATGGCTGAATTTTCTGAATTTTTGCGGTTAATTGAAAAAATAAAATTAATTATTTCATATTTTAGTCGTCGAGTCTTTTTACATTTTGATGGAATGCCTGAAACGACAATAGATGAAGATCAAATTTTACCAATTTCTCCAATTAGAAAAAAACCTAAAGGATTGTTGGATTTTTTTAATGAAGCTCTTGCTGGATCTTCAAATGATGAAACAATAAGTGGGGGTTCTATTGAATTTTTTTAATAATTTAATATTTAGGACGACCAGATATTGAAAAGGAAGTTACAGATTATTGCACTTTAAATTTGATTCAATCAAATGAAGATCCTTTAGATTTTTGGAGGTTAAAAGCTAAAGATTTTCCACGTTAGTAACCTAACATTTTCTTGCTAATGATTTTTAATTTAGTTTTATCTAAAGAAGCACAAAAATTTCACAAAAGCACAAAAATTTCTTTGTATTCCAGCTAGTAGCATTGCATCTGAACAGTTATTCTCCACTGCCCGTGATACTTACACCTATCGGCGCAGAAGGCTTAATCCCCGAAAGGCCGAGATGCTGATATTCCTGAACAGAAATTTGCAAATAATTAATTATAATATATTTACTTATAAATAATATATGTATATTACTTATATTTTACTTATAAATATTTTTGTTATTCTTTGGTAAAATTTTTAATTTTTTTTTTAAAAATCGAAAAATATCGACACTTTTTTTTTCGATATTCGATATTTTTCGATATTTATCGAAAAATATCGACCGACCTCTTCGGCCGATCTCTACTATTTGGTAATATATTGTGCATATATGAATCCAAGACAAGCTACTACCGGAACAAAATTAATAAAATTATAGCTTGAATTAAATTTAACTCTAATAATTATCAAAATTTTCAAAAAATTAATTAAGGATTAATGATTGTCAAAATTAAATTTAATTATTTTTATTAAATCAAGTTAACTTTAAGATAATTTAACTTTTAACTTTATTTTTGTAGCGTATAAAATTTTCAAATTTGATTGTTGCAATTTACGAAAAGAACTTAATTGAAAATTTAATTAATAATCAGCTCAAATTTCATAAATTCGCGTCTATATTAATAAATCCTTTTAATTAAAGATTTTCTCACGTTAGTTAAACCGGTTTTGCAAAATAAGATTAATAAATAAATTTTAAACTATGTGGTACGGTAGAGTAAATCATAAAAACATTGCATGATTCAACTTAAAACTAAAACTAAAAAAAACACAACAAAACTAAAAAAAACACAACAAAACACATATTTAAATTTTTCAAAATTTAATCAAGTCATAATTTTTAAATTAATTATTAGAAGTACCTACTTCAGATTTTTTGTTAATTCGGATTTTGAAACACATTTAAAAAATCAAATTTTTCTGATATCTCTTTAACGGTATTGATATAGCCTATTGTGCGCTTTTTGGGAGGACCAAGTCTCAACTTCATTGGTTATCTTGAAATATTTTACATTTTTTATTAATTATGCATTTTTAATAAATGTAGTGACTGGTTATGATTAATAATTTTATTAATTTATTATTTTTTATTTTTTACTTTAGTAAAAAATTGCTGTTTATTCCATTTTTTCATTAAATCTATTCCAAATTCCCATTTTTTATCGGATTTTTCATGTTTTATTTTCTAATTATGGTTGTATTTTTATTTAAGATTCTTCGACCGTACGAGCATCTCTTTTGTAGAAATTAGCTTTTAGTTAACTACCTTTAATACTTTATCGGCTCTCTATTTATTAATAAATTTTCTACATATTTTTCAATAATATTTCTATATTATTTATTCTCGGTTTGAAAAACTCTATATCTATATCAGATTTTAAAATAAATAAGTTGATTAATTCAATGCCAAATATTTCAATTTTATTTCAAATTTTACTTCGATTAACTTTTTATTAGTTTATGCATAAACTAATTTTTTTTTCTCCCTAGCACTATTGATTCAAAAAGAAAATTTCGAGTAGGAGTAGGGTATATGACGATAACGCACCGCTGATCGTACGATCAATATTGAATGCTTTTGTTACTTCAATAAAATTCTGTACTTGTTTTTAAAACATATTTCAATTGCAATGGCTATATATTGACTGTTTTTGATGTGTTTGATCGAACTGAATTTAAACTTTTATTGGTCTTCCTTTAAAAAACATAACCAATTCAAGATTTACAATATTTTTTATTCAAGATTTACAATATCCTGAATTAATTTATACAAGACATTATAATATCAATAAAAATAAAACGAAACATTATCCAGTATAATTTATAATACTTATTGTGTTAATTAATCTTCAACCTGAAAACCAGTAAACTGAATTTAAATAATAGTTAGTAATAATCATGTTTTCTTTATTATTTTTTTCTTTATTCTGTTAATTTTTTTGTTATGTTACTTAAGTATTTGCCGTCACTTTTTTTATATATTATTTTTACTTAAGTATTTATTAAGTTAATGACAAATATTTACTAACAATCAATTTAAAGACCTAGTATTATAAACTAATATTTTGCATTAGAATTATATAACTACAATATTATATAATCTCATTTAAATTAACAATAATATAAATTTTTCAAAAAACTTGTAAACCCAACAAATTTCATCGAACTAGCTCGGAATATAAAAAGTTCACAAAAATGAGCGTAAAATGTCTTTCTTGCATGCTTAATTTAAAAAATGCCTGATTAATTTTTTAATATTATTTAATTAAAAAAATTTATTTAAAAAATTTCAAAAAAAGTATTTAAAATATTTTTGAATATTTATAATTTTGATCAATTTATTTATGTTGAAGAAAATAATGTTTATGCACCATATTTAAAATTATTTACTTATTATTATTCACATTATTATTTTCATTTCATTATATATATTTTAATATTATTATTGTCTTTTTCATTTGCCTAATTTAATATTCTGATTCGTCAAAATTGTAATGATTATTTTGTTTGCTGACAATAGGAAATTATATCTACATATTATTATGAATTATAAGTATATACTATTCGCTAATATTGTCTAATACATTATTAAATGCAAAAATAAAATTCTTTAGTTTGTCTTTCGACAATGAAATAATTTTTTCTGTTGTTGTACTAGTCTTTAATTCTTTTGTAAAAATTCTTCCATTAAAATATTTTTAAAGTGTATATTTTGTTAATTTAAAATAATGATCAATTTTTATATTCATTTTCTTAAAATAGAATTATTTGTATTCAAACGATATTAGAATTTCTGCATATTGTTTTTTTTTAATTAATAAAAAAGTTTACTTTTAGTATATTTTTAAAATACAATTTAAATTACTAAATCTTTCTAAAAATTATTACTTATTTTAATAAAATATTTTGTACGATGTTGTTCTTGTTATTTTAGTATCATGAAATAGATTTTTCAATTTTTTATGTTTTGTTAATTTAATAATTCGTGTGGTAAATTTTCGATTTATCATCATTAATGTAATAAACTTGACTGAATAATAATTGTGATTTTAAACGGCGACATTAATATAGGTGCATACATACAAATAAAAAGTAATTTATTTGCTGTACTGGCATAAAGTCAATGATGAATTTCTATAAATCATTTTCATTACTTTTTTTAATTTAGTTAATTTATAGCCATATAATTAATTTGTTATCATAAGACATTTTTACTAAAATCAAGATGTGGAAGTTATTAAATATTTTTAAATAATTTAAGTCTCTAATAGAGTTTGTTCGATCTCTAATTAAGTTGGTTCAACTAATGTTTATTAAACCAAATTCTTTGGAAGATTTTAAATCATTATATGGCACATTTTTGGCGTAATTTAAATTGAATTTTTTATCCTCAAACTTTCCCGTCTGACAATTATTTCTTTTCTTTATTATTTTACAAAGTAAAAGTATTATTATTACAAATATTAAAAAATATACTTCAATCGTTTTTCTATTTATACATTTTTTAAAATGAATATTTAGGCTTAAAAATAAAGTATTTTATTGTAAAATATATTTTATTATTTAAAAAAAAATATGACATGTACTTTAACAAGCTCCATGTACATTTTCGGGAAGCAAACTTTAATTATTTCCTTAATTACATAAAGACAGTGTCCCAGTTAAAATATAATTGATTTATTACTTTAAGTCAACTTTCTTATTTTGCAAAAATCACTTTATTTAATACTAATGATAAAATGATCTTTTTAAGATTTAGAAATTAGCACTGCTTATTTAAAATTTGATCTTTATTAGTTAAACATTAATCAAAGTTTTAGACCTTTAATTAATGTTTTAACTCTCAAATTTATAATTAAGCATATATATTTGTATATCCTTTTTCTTTTTTATGTAAGTGAGGCAAGTCGTTCTAACGAACCTTCGGCTTTAAATAATTTTATATAGCAACCTGTGTCAGAGGATGACATAATAAATATTAATTTCAATTCTTTTAATTATTTTTTTAATTAGAATTATTGAGAATGCAATAAAATAGTGGTAATTTTTATAATTTATACATTTTATTTTTGTTAGTTCATTGTATTTTTATAATTTTTTTTTGCAATTAATTCCCTAATAGATTATTTATATATTTAATTTTAAATTCTTTATTTTTTTTTAAATATTTTAATCTGATCAGTAACTAGTATGTTATTATACAAATTGACTAAATATTACTTTGTCGTAAATTAATCTATGTTCTCTACAAATAAAACTGCACAAAAACACAAAAACCTCGTTTTGTCATTATTTTTGCATTAGTAGTCAATAATCAATAATATTAGCGTTGCTTGCTCGATGACCTCAAACATTTTTAACTTTTATAAAAAATTGTAAATTGATATTTTATATTTTTAGTTGTTTTAGAAATTTGTTGAATAAATTTTTTATTAATCGTTTCCTCAATAATTATTTCAATAATTTTATTAATTATTTATTTAGTATGACTTTGCCTGAATTTTGGCCAACCATAAATTAAATTTAAAAAATAAATTAAATAAAATAAGAAAATATCTTATACATTTATTATAATTTAGTTTAATGTTTCGCATTTTTCCAGAATAATGTGGATATTTCAACAGATGTGAAAATTTGAAATAATGATTTAATTTTGACAGTTAGTTTTAATTACTAATGCGTATTACGTATAACACAATTGTGACAAATATACAATTATTAAATACAAGTCTCATGGTGTTTGCAAAGAATAATAAAGTTAGATAATATTACTGAAGAATAAAAACAAAATATTGATAAAAATCTATTATAAGAACTAACAAATTTATTCAGCTATTAATCGACCCCTTTGAAAACCTCAACAATCCAGCGAGAAGCTAATAAAAAACTCGATGACGCTTCTAACACGAGCATATAGAAAATATTACATTGCCTTATTACTATGATCCTATGATCAATAGTACTCGTATTTTATTAAATAGAATTTTTAATGCTTGTAATTATTTCAAAATAATTAACTCATATAGTTCAAAAGAATTATATTGAAAGTTACTGGTTAGAAAATAATTTCAATGAATAAATATAAATAAAACTAAAAATTACTATATTCAAAATTTCAAGATACGACAGTCAACTAACGAATGGAGGCAATGGTATTGCACAAGATTTGTAAGAATATATGTCAATATTAGGTACCTAATTGGGACACTCGCATTATTTTAATTTCTTGTGCTTAAATATAAAAACTTGAATCCCCTCAATGATTTATTCGAAATTGTTTATATTTTAGATAAATAAATAGTTTGCATATCTTATCGTTAATTTTTGTTTACTGAATTTGTTTTTTAATATTGCATCACTAGAGCTATAATGGGTCAATTGGTATAAATTATTTAAAATTAAATGTGACTAATATTAAATAAAAATACTATATAAATACAAATCGCGATCTATTTCAATGCAGCAAGATAATAAAAATTTAACGGAATCCATTGAAAAGTTAACCTTCACGGCTTGATTTGGATCGAAAAGTGCTGCGAGTGTAAAACGAAGGCAAAATGAATTGGAATCGAAATTCAATATACAATCAAATCTTTTTTCAACAATTCGGATAGATTTGCTGCTAGCTCTTTAGAGTTCTTACAATTGTTCTTTAGAGTCAAAAATTTTAAAATATTAATAAAAAAATTAATTTTTGTATTAATCTTCAGATAAAAATTTCTGTAAACTTTGTAAGAAAATGATAAAAAATATTAGTTGAAACACTTTTATAGCATATCTCCTGTTTTAAAGCTATTCCAATGCCGAATTATCGAATATGTTAAATTTACTGAGATTATATTTTGTACTCATTAAGAGGAATGGTTGGATAAATTTTACTTCACCCTACAATATTGTCAGGGTCGACACTTGCGTGAACTTAAGTTTGAAGTCTATTGTAGCAGTCCAAGTTTCTCTTTTGTTAACATTTCTGGTACCAAAAATGTGTTTGGTTATGCTAACAAACTAGAATTTAATGATTTATTATTATTATACTTATTCATATTCGATTTAACTTATTTTTTTGGTTTTGCTAATCAAGTTTACCGGCAGCTTCTCCCCAGGCTACATGTTTCTTGAGACCTCTCTTGTGTACTGAACAGACCGTGTAACTTGTTTCGGTTTGTTTGATGAAATTTTTATCTCCTTTGTACCCTAAGTTATAAAATCTATGTTTATTTAATTTACTGTATTTTCAAGTTTCTAATTCAATAATTGATCAATAATTGAAATTAAATTCAATAATTGAAATCTAATTCAATAATTGAAATTATTTTAACAACTATTGTCATCTTTAAACTTTAATCATCAAAGTTTAGTCCTTTTAAATTCGATTCCATTTTTATTTTTTCATATTCAATTTAATCAGGAAATAACGTTCCATGATTCCTCTACCTTATATTTTTTCGCAAAACAAATTATTGTTGTACTTGTCATGATTTATGAAAATAATAAAAACTAGGTTATGAATATTATGCATATAGACAAATATATTAATGTTTTTAAATAAAATAAATTATAAATTTTATTTAAAATGATAAAAAATATTTAAATTGATAAAAAATATGTATAATTAACCTATTCATTCAATTAGTGATAGATTAATCATTTTTTTTACATTTAATCACCAATTCATTTAATTATTTATTTTTCAAAGAATGAAATTGATTTTAAATTTTCATATGATATTGTAAGCCTCGGTTCAAGAGCCATAAGCCTCGGTTCAAGAGCCATTGTGGTCGCAGAGTCTGGATTTTCCAACAGGACACTGCTCTGGTACACAAAGCGAAAGAAGTTCAGGACTGATGCAAGGCCAATTTTCCTGGGTTGATTAGCGCTCAGAATGGCCGCCCTACTCCACCGATTTGAATCCGATGGATTATTCTTTTTGGTCTATTTTGGAGATCAGGGCCTGTGCTAAGCCTCAAAAAAGTTTGGAGTCTCTGCGCCGCTCTCTCACCCGAGAGTGGGACTTAATTACACTCAAAGAGGTGCGTGCTATTTGCGAAAATTTTTCTTCGCGCCTTCGCCTCTGTATCAAAGCCAAGATTGGGCATTTCGAAACTTCTTGATTATTGTTCCTTATTTAATTCTCTATCATTTGATTGTATTTCGATTTTATTTGATTGTGTTTTAATAAAGTTATGAGAGAAAACAAGTGTCCGGTTACTTATGGCGCACCCTGTAGTATTGCTATTATTCTATTAACCAGTTTTGAATTTAAAATTAGAATTAAAATTTATTTTTCTGCAAAGAATTTGGATATTTATATTTTAATAAAGTTATTATAAGATTCGATAGAATAGAATGGAGTGATAATATATAATTAATTTTTAATAAATTATATATAAAAGCTGAATCAAATATCTTCTTTTATATAATATTGTTCTATGTCAAACTATCTAGTATATTATTAATATTAACTTTTTATTTTTCATCTTTTAATTTATTATCAATTATCACAATTACTCGAATGTCACAAATTTTCTATTTATTTTAAATTTTAACATCTTTTTTATAGTTTAAACGTCTCATAAGTTATAGGATTTAACTACTCATATTTATATGCCAATCCAGATCACTCTTCTTTTTCGCCTTCCAACACAGATATCGAAGTTTTTAACTAGAAAAAGTATGGTGATACATACATAATTACTGTGTGCATACTGATATTAAAAAAGCGTAGTCCTCAATTTTCTTCCACCAGTCACAGAAACTTAAATCATTTTCAACTAAAAACATTTTCTTCTTGTTATTCGCTAAAAATTTCTTAATTCTTTAGCTTTTCCATCACCTATCAATAATACTGGACTACTAACAGTAAACTTTAGGTAACTAGCGAAGGTGCTCGCCCTTCGGGCGAGCTCCTCCGCTAGCCTAAGTCTAAATCATAACAAAACTTAAAAGTCAAATCAAATCATTTCCAGAGATTCTTTTCCATTGTCGAAAACTAATTCGTTCAGTTTTCAAGTTAATACGATCAACTATTAACTTTTCGACCAGAAGCTTTCAATTGATAGGTGTCGAGACCTATCAATTATTAGCTATCAACTTTTAACATCAATTATTAACTATTAACTAACAACTTTTAGTTGAAAGTTTTTTGAGTAACTATCAATTATTAACTATCAACTCTTAGTTGATAGATGTTCGAGTACTTATCAATCATTAACTATTAATAATTAACTATCAACTTTAAATTGTTAGGTGTAGTAACAAACCCCCTATTCACATTTCCCAAAGGCCGGTATATTTTGAAACTTCTTACACTTGAAACATTTTACATTTACTTTTTAAATAACAAAACAACAATTTACTTTAAAATTAACAACAAAAAGAAAATCACTTTCAAGAGTGCTAAAGAGATCATATCACAAAATTCAGTCATTTCTTCTGACTTTTAATGTCCACTTCAACAGTCTCAAATTCTTCACTTTTACGTTTGACTGGAGTCTTGAGTGGTTTGTCAAATGGGCACAAAACAAAGTCTGTATTAATGCAGATGTCCTGAACGGAAGCATGCAGTTCCAAACACTCATCTTAATAAAAAAATATATTATTCCTTAAAACCGTTAAAAACCGTTAATATTGACAAAACACTTGCTAAGAACAACTTGGTTATATTCTTTTCCATTTCCAATTTTCTCAGCTAAAGCTTCTCCAGAAACATATAAATCACCCCTATGGCCCTTTAAATCACCAACGATGGCACAAACTTTAGTCTTGTCGTAAGGCATAAAAACAGTAATTAAAACGCATTTGACTTCTAAAACGCATTTAATATTAATAAATAAAGATTATTAACTAACTATAAAATTCCCCTATCTTCATTTCAGTAAAACTGTCGACGCTTTTTGCAACACTTTCCACCAAATAATATTTAGAATTAGGCTGCACAATTAATTCAAAGTCGAATGGCGTAGAAAAATACGTCTTCCCATCAAACCGGCTGACATCAAAACGCTGGGCTATTAGCATCAAAAAGGATACAACCTATAAAATAAACATAGAATATCAAATAATCTGATAACCTACAGATCCCAAAGTACAAATCTTTCCAAAACAACCATCTACTGATTTCTTAAAACCGGTTACTGCAAAAATTCTCCATTCGAACAGGCACATAACAACGTAATTTTCTTAGCACTGTCCATGACCTTCATTATCTGTCCACAGCAATTACTAAATACATATTCATTAAAACAAGTTCAAAAATAAAAACTTACGCCATTTTCGATCCACATGGAATGGATTTCAACATTTCCTCTGAACTAAGCTCTTCTAATTTGTAAGACTCGGCCATTTTACATTAAAGGTTTCAAAAAAGCTAAATCATTTAATCTTTATTTAGTAATCATTATTTCATTATTATTTATTTAGAATCTGCTTAACAACTATTAATGATCCATTTTAAGCTATTAACTTCAACTATTAACTATGGTTCAACTATTAACTAAGATTATCAACCTTCAACTATTAATATCAATTTAAACTATTAACTATTAACTCACTTTTCAACTATTAACAATGATTCATATTAAGTAAGATCTTCAACTATTAGCTATTAATATCAATTTCAACTATTAACTCAAGTTTTAACTATTAACTATTAACATCAATTTAATCTATTAACTAAAAAAATAAAAAAAAGTCAACTCAAATTCTAAAAAATTCATTTTTTCTTCACTTCTCTAAATACACCCTATTTTCTTTTTTTGGGATATTTTGTAATTTTTAAACAAAAAATAAACACAACGCCAAACACAGCAAAATTCAAAGCTGCGGACAAACAAACAAACAAACAGGAATTCTAAAATTATATATAGGACTATTAATTTTTAACTATTAAATATTTTACTATATGCTTTTTATATATTTTTTTACTATATACTATAACTTTTTTACTATATATATTACTGTTAGTTAATAATTAATAGTAAAAGAACTTTTTTACTACATATACTACAACTTTTAGTTAATAGTTAATAGTAAAAGAACTTTTTACTATATATACTGCAACTGTTAGTTAATAGTTAATAGTAAAAGAACTTTTTTACTATATATAATACAACTGTTACACTACAACCGTTAGTCACTCTAGAACTCTCAAATATTTAGTGTCACACAATGTCAAACGCTAGGACTATCAACTATTTAGCATCACACTATGTCAACCTTGCTAATACTATCAATTATAAGCTATTTAGTAAAAAACAAAACTCACAATAAAGCCAACGGCTGGACACTCGCTTTGAAATAGAAGATCAGCACCGAAAACAACCTGTTGGACAATCACTTTGTTTAAATAAATGATCTTTTTGATTTTGAATCTAAAAACAATTTTTAAATAAAACAAATTTTAACAAATAAAAAAACAAAACAATCAAACCACATCTTAAATACAATTAACAAACAAAAAACTTGAAAAAATAAAAAAAAATACAAAACAAATTCTAAAAAATTCACATTCTTTCTTTACTTCTCTAAATACACACTATTTTCACTTTGGGATATTTTGTCATTTTTAATAAAAAATAAACACAACGCCAAACACAGCAAAATTCAAAGCTGCGTACAAACAAACAAAAATTCTAAAATTATATATAGGATACTACAACTTTTACTTAACAGTTAATAGTAAAAGAACTTTTTTACTACATATACTACAACTTTTACTTAATAGTTAATAGTAAAAGAACTATTTTACTATATATATTACAACTTTTAGTTAATAGTTAATAGTAAAAGAACTTTTTTACTACATATACTACAACTTTTACTTAATAGTTAATAGTAAAAGAACTTTTTTACTATATATACTACAACTCTTAGTCACTCTAGTACTCTCAACTATTTAGTATCACACAATGTCAAACTCTAGGACTATCAACTATTTAGCATCACACTATGTCAACCTTGCTAGTACTATGAATTATCAGCTATTTAGTAAAAAACAAAACTCACAATAAAGCCAACGGCTGGACACTCGCTTTGAAATAGAAGATCAGCACCGAAAACAACCTGTTGGACAATCACTTTGTTTAAATAAATGATCTTTTTGATTTTGAATCTAAAAACAATTTTTAAATAAAACAAATTTTAACAAATAAAAAAACAAAACAATCAAACCACATCTTAAATACAATTAACAAACAAAAAACTTGAAAAAATAAAAAAAAATACAAAACAAATTCTAAAAAATTCACATTCTTTCTTTACTTCTCTAAATACACACTATTTTCACTTTGGGATATTTTGTCATTTTTAATAAAAAATAAACACAACGCCAAACACAGCAAAATTCAAAGCTGCGTACAAACAAACAAAAATTCTAAAATTATATATAGGATACTACAACTTTTACTTAACAGTTAATAGTAAAAGAACTTTTTTACTACATATACTACAACTTTTACTTAATAGTTAATAGTAAAAGAACTATTTTACTATATATATTACAACTTTTAGTTAATAGTTAATAGTAAAAGAACTTTTTTACTACATATACTACAACTTTTACTTAATAGTTAATAGTAAAAGAACTTTTTTACTATATATACTACAACTCTTAGTCACTCTAGTACTCTCAACTATTTAGTATCACACAATGTCAAACTCTAGGACTATCAACTATTTAGCATCACACTATGTCAACCTTGCTAGTACTATGAATTATCAGCTATTTAGTATCACAAAATGTCAGAATCTAGTACTATCAATTAGTTAGTATCACACACTGCCAAACTATCTATTACTACCAAATATTTAGTACCACACAATGTCAAACGCTATTCAAAGTCAGCTATTTGGTATCACATAATTGGTATCACACTATGTCGACATTGCTAGTACTATGAATTATCAGCTATTTAGTATCACAAAATGTCAAACTCTAGTATTATCAATCACACAATGCCAAACTACTTAGTACTACCAACTATCTAGTTCACACAATGTCAAACGCTAGTTAAAGTCAACTATTTGGTATCACAATATCAAACAATCTACTACTAAAAACAATTTTGTATTACACTGGCAAACTCAAAAACTAAGACCTACCTAAAATTATGTAAAAAAACAAAACTCACAATAAAGCCACCGGCTGGACACTCGCTTTGAAATAGAAGATCAGCACCGAAAACAAACTGTTGGACAATCACTTTGTTTAAATAGAGCTGAATGTGCGTCATCTATAGAGCTGAATGTGCGTCATATGACAGCACTCCGAAGATGAGTTTTATCAATCCTTGTGAATATTATTTATGGCATTCCTTTTTTTTATTTTTTATTTAATATTTTTATTACCAGTGTTTCTTTAAAAATTATAAAAATAAATGTTTTCTTTTTGACTATATCTTTTTGACAAAATTGGGATTTAAAGCATATCTAGATTGGAGGAAAAATGTTTTGAAAAAAATTATGGCTATTATGTAAATTAAAGTTTGGCATATTTAAAATAATAATGGAATGTATAATTGAAATTTGTATATAACGTATTTGTAATTTAAGTGAAAATTTAAAAATAATAAATTAAATTGATGAATTTTGTGAATTTGCAAACTTTGTATTTGTATGAGTTAATTTAAAAAAAGGCTTATTTTTCTTTTAAAATAATTACAATAGTGAAATAACCTAAGTTAATATATTTCTTATTGAGTGGATAATATTAAAATCATTTAGTAATAGAATAATTACAAAAAAAATTGTGTTTTTTTTTGAGGAAGAAGAAGAAAAAAGGTTTTTGTAAAACAATTTGAAAGGGGAAAAAAATTTGTATATTTTTGAAACAATCAAATTAATGATAAAGTAAAAAAATTGATTTAAGTATAATAAAAACAAAATTATTAAAGGCAAAAAATAATGAATTTAAAGCACATTTTTTTAGTTCAGGCAAAAAAAATTTAACGGATTAAAAAAAATTTAATTAGGCTTATCTTTCAAATAAATTTCTTAAAAAGATTACATAGTTAAGTTACTATTTTGAGAAATTATTAGATCAAAAGAATTATTGAAAAAAAATTTAATGGTAGAGAACAAATTGAGATTTAAAAAAATTAGAGAAGAAAAAATAATTAAAACAAAAATAAATTCCAGCCATTTGTTCCATTGATGTGCAACATTAGTTGAGCATATCATGAGAGCTTTGAAAAAAAATTGTTTTTTTTTATAAATTTTAATAAAAATTAAAATGGCTTTCCTCTACCACCACGCCATGAATTGCAGTCTTTTGAAATATGACCATATTGACCACAATTGTAACAGCAATCCGAGCGTACAAAAGTTTTTCCAGTATACATTTTCCAATTGTTGCTCGCAAATGGACGTTTCCTAAAATTGAAATTGTTATTATTTGTATTTTCAAAATTTTTATTTTTATTTACAAACCATTCTTCTTGGTACCTGTTACCACTGCTTGTTCCTTGACCATAATTTCTCCATGAGTCATTGGATCGATCCTGAAAATTAAAATTTTCAACATTTTGACATACGTTTTGACCCTCCATGGAGAGAATTTGACCAAATCTGTCTCTTTTGACTCGACCTGACTGTAAAATATTTAAATAATTAGTTCCTACCACTGAAGTAAATTCTGTAGCCTTTTCTATAAACCTTGACCAAACTCTTCCAGATTTAAGCAACTCAATATCTCCTACTAGAAAGAGACCATGTTTGCTTCGACTTAGCGCTACAGTACTACGATTTTCATCAGAAAAGAATTCAGAGGAGTCCGTTGAGTTACTATCAGTACTATGAGAGCGAGTAGTCACTAGTATAATAAGATCCGCTTCCATTGATTGATAACCATCTACCGACACAGTGAGTACATTATATCCAAGTTTTTCAAATTCGATTTGTAAGCATTCTTTTTGAAAAAGATAAAGACAAATCACCACAACATTTACTTCAGGCGAAATGTATTCATACAATGATGAGACGAGTGTGACAACCGAAGTCGTTTGCAAATCATTTGTGAGACTATGAGAAACTACATCTTGCCGACACGAACCAACGACATTGAGTAGCACTATTGGACAACTTTGCATAGGCAGCGGAAACCGAGAATTCGTCAACAACGCTCTTTCATCTGCAGAACGTCCAGGCTCTAATGGTTCATTATGTATTTCATAGGCAGCATACGACACACACAACACTAGTAAAGGATGCATGCGGTAACAAACAGAAAGACGAGTTTGGTGGACTGACGGTAAGATGAGTAACTGCGGAACAATCGAGTCAAGACCAAACCCATCGTGAAGCGATTTAGGTAAATCTTGCAGATGAGTCCCAATTTGAAATTTATCGCCAGTTATGAGAATCTTTTCCAAATTCGGTAATCTGGCAATAAGATTTGTTATTTCAGCGAAGCTCGTCTGGGTTGTTTCATCTACAATGAGGACTGTTGTGTCAAGCAAAGACGAGTAGAGCATATTTTCGGCCATCGCTGCTGTCGAAAAGACTATTTTCAGATTTACAAGTTCAGAAAGCATCGAGCCCAGTTTCACTTCACTAGTCAAACGAGGACGCGTTTCAAAATTTTCACAGTACTCGTTCACATCCTGTTTTGCATTATTATCCAATTTTTCATTAATTTCTTCTAATTTAAGTTTCGTGATAAGCATGTGACGTCTTAACTCATTTATCATTTCTTTGTAACGATCTTTGGCGAAACCCGAGAAAAAGGTGATTGCCCTCGATTCTTCCATTTCTTCGGGTGATAACACATTCTCAAGTACTTTAGCGAGTTTGGCTAAAGGCAAATTAGCAGACGTAATGATGGCAATTTTAGCATTGGTGAGACTATGGAGAAGAATTGCTGTAACTACTGCTGCACAGAAGGTTTTTCCCACTCCGGGGGGTGCTTGCTGGTAAACCAGCTTGCACCCCACAGAGAGCAAACTGTTTACCGTTTCTTTCTGTCTTTCATTTAATAACCTCATTAGAGGGTGAGGATTTAATGGCTCGTGGACATCTTCCAAATCTACTATTTCAAATTCACGTGCCAAAAGAGCTTTCATTAATTGACCCTGCTTTGTGTCCAACAACGAAAGACGAGACGGCATATTAGCTGAAAAGCAAGTTCGACGACTTTCACTACCCTTTATTATTTTTGGATGTACTACAAACAGACCACCATCTTGTGCATTCAAAAATTCTTCTTCTGTATCTCGATTTTTACGTTCTTGAACATTCAAAACTCTTATCACTACACTAAAATTAAATTTGAGATTCCCGAAGGACCTGACATTTTCCGTTTCAATTTTCTTGACCACTCCAAGACCAAAATGAGGATGTTGCATACTAGATTTGAGTTCAACTTGATCATCAACTGCCCAAACACTTTTTAAATTTTTCACTTTTATAGAGTCAATTTCAGAAAACTTCAAGTAGAATTGTTTGTCCCAATATAATGCTGCGCCTTCAAATCGATTTTCAATAATTTTCTTTGTTTCATCTTCCAACGAATAGGCAATTGCAGCACTGATTATGCTTTCACAAAGTTCGACTTCCTCAATGGACATTTGTGGAACTAACGGATAAAAGACATTTTTACCATCGCGTTTGTAATGCCACGGTAAGTGAGAACGTACAGTTCCGAGGACACCAAAATCATCTCTTAACATTTCCTCAGACCCCATTTTGAACTCTGATTGTGGCGGAAGAAGGTAAGCTTCATGACTAAACATTGTTCAGGAATTTCAGCAACAGAAACCGTCACCAACTGTCCAATTTCTAGTTCATCCAAGTCCAAATCTACTAACTGTCTCCTATAGCATTTTGAACAGACTTGTAAACCTGCCGAAATGACTAAACAACACAACAAGCTGTTATATTTGCCACCTCGCTTCAAACTTATTACAACACCAGGAAAGTCTCTTCTGTTCGCATGATGAATGAAATCAATTTCCTTGATTATTGCCTGGGGATTAATTCGACCAACATTCCAATTCTTTCTGTCCCGAGTAACTTCAAACTCATTTCGAGCCAAGAGTGGGGCACTAATTAGCATGGGGCTTTATTTTAAGAAATACGGTATTTTATATTTGATAAAAATGATTAAATAAGAAGTTCGTTTAAATATTAAATTTATTTACATTTATTAATAATTTTTTATTCTGCTATCAATCTATTTATTTTATTAAACTGGCTTATTTCAATATATAGTATTGGTAGATTATCTAAAATATATCGTTCAGCCAAATAAAAATTAAGAATCGACATTATGTCATCGGAACAAAAATCTAAATCGAAAATTTTTTTCAAAGAGTTAATTTATATAAACGAAGTTTTTCTTTGATTTATAAATATTATATCACGCAATTGTTCTCAAGATTTATCTTCTGAATTAATAAATACTTTCATTTCTATTTCTACGATATTAAAGCGATTTGGTTTATTGATCCCCGCAGTGTATAAAGTATTTTCTCTTGTTCATTTTTTGTTGTTGATTTTATTATAAGTAGATTAAAAATGTAAAAAAATCAGTAATTATATTGGGTAAAAATTTATTTTTTATAGTTTAGAAGACGATAAATTTTAATTTTTCCATTTTTATATAGGAGAAGTCTCTTTTTACAGAAGAAGTTTCAATTAATTATTAAACCAATTAAAGTATAGCAATATCTAATTAATTTTAAATAAAAAAAATTTGAAGAAACTGTTTAGTAATAAGTGAAAGTTGTTGTTGTGTACGTGAATCAATAAGTAAGCGTTGCTTGACTTTCTAGTTTAGTTTTCGTAAAAAGAAAGAAAAAGAAAAATTCTTTCCAAAAGATCAACACTAAATGTTTGGGAGGAATGTGTGGGAGAATTTTACTTTATATATGTATCTAATCTATGCACTCTTATAACTTGTCAAATATTTTTTTATTTTATTGCTATATATTACAATTGTTTATATTTTCTATCATCGAAAACTTTTAGTCCCAGCTGTTTTTGTGTTGTTAGAACAGCTCTGTAATTTAGACTTAAAAAATTAGTTATGTTTTACTATAAAAACTACAATGTGAACATTAGTATAAAACCATGGCAAATACATCATTTAACAGGAGTAAATATAGTTATTATTATAAAAAATTTTCTTTTGTTTTTTCCTTGTTAATATTCTTCTTTAAAATACCAACCACAAGATACATATTTAAAATTATCATACTATTGAATTATTTAGAATTATTTCATTTAGTAATTATATTTTTTTTCTTAATTATTATAGATTATTTCATATAATTAAACAAATTATTAAATATTTAAATATAACTATGCATCAATAACTTGTAATCGTGTGCCATTACATGATCCATCGTTTACAAGAAATTTATAATTGTATTTTGTAGTAATTTTTTACATTTTTAAAATGTTAAGTTTTATAAGATCTTATTTTAATTATTTCATTCATTTCTTAAATATTTTATGATATAAAATGTTTTTATAAGTATTTGCTATTCTAAACAAATTAAAATATCTTAAATTTATAAAATTTTATTTATATTTTCAATAAATAATTATGTACCATCAATTTGGTTACTGTACAAGTTTATTCCAAAAATAAATAAAATAGCTTTAAAAATTTAAAATAGAATTTGTTTGAAAATTTAAATGTCTCTTTCTTAATATATTCCAATTTTTTATATTTGCAATTTTTTTATAATTTCCTAAATAAAATTTATATGCAAATAAAATAAATTTCATCATAAAATGTATTAAATTTAATATAAATATATTAAATGTAATTTTTCGGAGTCTAAACATCTTCGTGCAACTTTTGGGCCTTTGTGGGCCCGAATGTAATATAATAGTAATAACATATTAAAGTATCAATGATACTCACCATATCCTGTATTTCTTTAAATTAAAAAAATGAAATACACTGCGGTGCATATGTTTATGCACACTAGTTTTTTGTTCATAATTTTATGCAATCTTATTCAAAAAATCGAAAGCTCTATTTGCATCTCAGTTGACATGTTTCTGCATTTTTCATGAAATTGAAAATTGGCCGAGATAATCCGGATCTACCGGATATACCAAATCCCATATCCTCGGAAAAATTTTTCGGAAAAAATTTAACAACCCCATTTGATAAAGCATATTTTTGTGAGTATTTACCAAAAAACCGCTTAGAAATATCTTTTTCCGGAACGGAGATATCATTTTTTGAAAATCGAAAAAAAGCGATTTTTTGACGAAAAATGGCAAAAATATGGTATTTTTTCGATTTTCAAAAATTCATAACTCGGTCGAATCTCGACCGATTTGGATGATTTTTTTGTATTATATGTAGAATCTAGAGGAGAATCACATATATTTTTTACAGACCTCAAAAAAATTTCTTCGAAAAGTTGAAAATGTAGTACCTGTTAGACCGGTCGAAAAGTTTTCGAAAATGTCAGAATTTCGAAAAATGCAGAAACATGTCAACTGAGATACAAATAGAGCTTTCGATTGACATATAGAACATATTTTTTGAATAAGTGTGCATAAACTTATGAACAAAAAACTAGTGTGCATAAACATATGCACCGCAGTGTATGATAAATAAAATTTTAGAAACATATGTATAAGTGTAAAACTAATAATTATCGAAAATAAAATTTTTATGTATGCAGCTGTGACAATGTGAACATTATATTTGCTTTAAATTAATTGAGATTATAATTATAATAGTATAATATTTTTTAAACAACTATTAAATATACTTAAAATTTCTCTAATTTTTACTTTAAGAGTATATTTATTAATCTATCCGAAAGTTTTAATAAAAAATATTATATTCATAGACTGCTTCTTACATTCAATACAATTCATTAAGTGTCCACACTCAAGTATTATATTAAAATTAATTTATACCAGGGTTTCGATATCTGCGGATTTTTCCTTATTTTGTGGTTTTTTGATAGGGCGATGAGGATTATTTTTAAAAATGCGGATTTGCGGATTTTTGTGGTCTTTTGAAGATTATGAGGATTTTTTATATTTTCTTGTGGTTTTTAGCAAAAATGTCATTATTTTTCCGCTAAGACAGTCTAAAATCCTCAAAATTTTCGCCTGCGGCGCATAAAGGAAGGAATCTGTGTCCTTGATCTTCCAATTTTTGTGTTTGATAATTTTTTGCGGATTTTTATATAAAATGCGGATTTTTTCGATCAAATTTGCGGATTTTTAAAAATTCGAGATCGAAACCCTGATTTATACTCAAAAAAATAATTTTTAAATATATATTTTTACTGCATATATTATAACAATTTTTCATAATAACAGCATAAATAATATTTATCTGTATAAAATCATAATAAAATTATCAATGAAAATATAACGACAGTTTTTTATTAATTCAAATTATATAATCCTTAATCTGAGATTGAAAACTATCTCCTTTAGAATTTCGTTTTTGTTAATTAAAACATTTAAAGTTATTTTGTGTATAAAATTACATACTTTATTAGTAATCATTTCATTAAATTAAATAATAAATTCAAATAGTTAAATCTCCCAGAAGTTTTGTATGGCAACCTGATACTTTTCTATCTCCTCTTCGTTTTCTGGACTCGCGCTTTCGGGTTTTTTATATACATATAAATTTCATCGAATCTTCCAACAATTGATTTTATATTAATTTACCATATTAATTTTTTTCCTCAATGTTTAACCTTCAAGTAAAATCAAATTTGTTAAAAATCAAAAATTATCTAATTTATATTCAAAATAATAAGAATTTTTATATATTATTTAATAATTTTATATTTGTAAATTGTTACAAATACTTTTAAAACTATCAATAAATTTAATTATTTTTATTATTTAAAATTTATTAATACTAAATTTGCGTCAATTTCATTATTGTATTAAAAGTAAAATTTGTTATAATTCATTGTTATGTTTGTGCTATTTCTATCAATTTTTTCTATTTTTTTATTCTTATATATTAAAAACAAATAAAATAACAAATATTCTAATGTAGTATTAATTAATAATCTATTTAGGACATGATTCTTTTTAAGTCTTTTTTCTTTTTTGTTATGAAAAAGAATTTTAGAAGTGCTATATGTTTTTTCTCATGTTTATACTTCTTTAGATAATAATGTTTAATAATAATAATAATGTCTAAATCAGTTTTAAAATTTCTCCAATCTTTGCGATCAAAAAACAACATTTTAAATCAAGGATCCAAAATAGTTGGTATTATATTTATAGTCGATATTACTAATTAGTCCTTTATAAGCTCACACTTTTATTTATTGTTATTTGATTAAATGTTTAATGATTATCTCTAAGCAAAGCATATAGATTCCTTCTATTGTTTGAGTGAAATATTTGATGTTTTACGGCAGTCAAATACTTCTAAATCTATTAAATATAAATTCTTAGATTTTTAATAAACCGAGAATTCGTGATTGTTTTATTCAAATTTCGACTTATACTGTTCATTGGAAAGATAATGTATAGTATTTTTATTATTTCGTACTAGTTTGTAGGTATATTGGAGTTTTTTAATTTTATTTTTTATATTTTAAGCGATTTTTTGTATTTTTATTATGATTAATAAGTTGATGTTTGGTATTGGCATTTTACATGTACCAGTAAATCAGTTTATATTATTAGATACATAGATAAATATATGTTAGCAATTAGTGCCTGAGACGTATTATTTTAATACATTATACATGATTAATTAATACTAATTAGATGTTCCAAAATAATTTCCTATTCGTGAAGAACTAAACATTTTATGGAAATGGAAAAAATTTTATCTGATAGTGTTAAGATTAATTTTGCTTAGAATTCGTAGAATTTTATTAATTTTTTGTTTATTTTTTTATTATCTTTATAAATTTTTTATTATCTTTATTCATTTTCAGGCAACGCTTATAATAAAAGCGATATTGACAAGTTCATTACTTGTTGATAGTACGCTATAGGAATGTGGTTTGGAATTGTTTGGTTTTCTTTAATTATTTATTCCTACCATCTAAATTGATTTTCATAATTAAATATCTATTATTTTTATAAAAAAAGCCATCTAAATGTCAAACTGCATGAAAAATTATTTATACGTATTTTATTCAGAAAAGAAGATTTAAAATCATTTTAATTGTTTTCTAATTTTAATATTAATATTATTATTGAATAAATTGAAACAATCTTGGAGAAATTTGTTATAATTTTATAATCATTATTTTCAATTTATTTACTTAGTACATACAACATGGTCTCATTTACATAGTACTAATTTAAATGTTGATTTAATTTCAATTTTATATATAAAAAATTTATAAAAATTAATTTCTAAATTAAAGCTGACAAAACTGCAGCCTCCGCTCCGTTTAATATTACATTTTAAAATTACATAAGAATTATATTTAACAACTTCATTAATTATTTTCTTCTATTGTTTCTTCTAAAGCCTCACCATCTTACATATTATTTTCTTCACTATTTATATTTATATTCGTCGATTATTAATTCTAAACAATTAAATTAGTATGTAAACCAAAAACATTTTGAGCTTGAAATACAATTATTATTGTAATATCTTTATAAAATTTGCACTATTTATACATCTAGTGCAAATACATCTAGTGCGCCCCTTGTTAACTGGCCAGTTGAGCGCCTGTATATTTTTACACGGATAAACTCTGGAAAAATGTTTACTGATGTTCGGAACATGAGTCAAAAAGAAACAACAAATTCCCTCGTTCGATAAACGGGTGAAGTTGTTCCATGAAGGGAGTTCCTTCCACCATTGTTGGTACCAGGCCCGTAGCCTGGAGTTTTTTGAGGGGGGGGGGGCAAGGGGGAAAAATTCTGCGCGAATTTTTGGCGCCAAAGGCGCCAAAAATTTTTATTTTATTAGAAAAATTTATTTTATTAGAAAATTTTGGGAATTTTAGAAGGCGTAGGCCAAAAAAATCACATTTTTTAGCGCCGGAGGCGAAAATTTTCCCCCGTCCATGGAACAAAAAAACTTCACCCGCCCTTGGAACAACATCCCAAGTCATTTGAACAACATCCCCCGTCCTTTGAAAAACTTCCCCCGTCCTTGGAACAACATCCTTCGTAATTTGGAACAACTTCCCAAGTTATAACAAGGGGCGCTCAACTGGCCCGGTGTCAACTGGCCAGCGCTCAACTGACCCCAACCGCTAATTTATAATTTTTCATTTTGTCATAATGTTTTATTTATAAAAAACAATTTATAATTTCTCACACATAGTATAATTTTAAACAAAATATATATTTTGGAATGTATTTTCCTCCTTTTGATGTTTAATTAATCGCCATTATATAGTTTACTATAAATTTTTATCAATTCTAATTCGGAACATCATTATTACTTTTTCGCTAATGACTTTACTGGATTCTGGATTTGAATATACCGGCTAGAACACTTTTACAGGTTAATTATTAATTCAATAAATGCAAGATTTTATAGGATATACCATGTCGTTGGAATGAATCATATAATATGATAAAAAGAATTGCAGAACAACAAGAAGCGCTTGCACAATATGCCATACAAAACAAAAAATTTGATTTTACTTTTGATGCGAATGAAAGTATCTTATGACATGAGCTCACTAAATTATTGGGATTCCAAGGTTCAAGGATAAGATGGCTGAATTTTCTGAATTTTTGCGGTTAATTGAAAAAATAAAATTAATTATTTCATATTTTAGTCGTCGAGTCTTTTTACATTTTGATGGAATGCCTGAAACGACAATAGATGAAGATCAAATTTTACCAATTTCTCCAATTAGAAAAAAACCTAAAGGATTGTTGGATTTTTTTAATGAAGCTCTTGCTGGATCTTCAAATGATGAAACAATAAGTGGGGGTTCTATTGAATTTTTTTAATAATTTAATATTTAGGACGACCAGATATTGAAAAGGAAGTTACAGATTATTGCACTTTAAATTTGATTCAATCAAATGAAGATCCTTTAGATTTTTGGAGGTTAAAAGCTAAAGATTTTCCACGTTAGTAACCTAACATTTTCTTGCTAATGATTTTTAATTTAGTTTTATCTAAAGAAGCACAAAAATTTCACAAAAGCACAAAAATTTCTTTGTATTCCAGCTAGTAGCATTGCATCTGAACAGTTATTCTCCACTGCCCGTGATACTTACACCTATCGGCGCAGAAGGCTTAATCCCCGAAAGGCCGAGATGCTGATATTCCTGAACAGAAATTTGCAAATAATTAATTATAATATATTTACTTATAAATAATATATGTATATTACTTATATTTTACTTATAAATATTTTTGTTATTCTTTGGTAAAATTTTTAATTTTTTTTTTTTAAAAATCGAAAAATATCGACACTTTTTTTTTCGATATTCGATATTTTTCGATATTTATCGAAAAATATCGACCGACCTCTTCGGCCGATCTCTACTATTTGGTAATATATTGTGCATATATGAATCCAAGACAAGCTACTACCGGAACAAAATTAATAAAATTATAGCTTGAATTAAATTTAACTCTAATAATTATCAAAATTTTCAAAAAATTAATTAAGGATTAATGATTGTCAAAATTAAATTTAATTATTTTTATTAAATCAAGTTAACTTTAAGATAATTTAACTTTTAACTTTATTTTTGTAGCGTATAAAATTTTCAAATTTGATTGTTGCAATTTACGAAAAGAACTTAATTGAAAATTTAATTAATAATCAGCTCAAATTTCATAAATTCGCGTCTATATTAATAAATCCTTTTAATTAAAGATTTTCTCACGTTAGTTAAACCGGTTTTGCAAAATAAGATTAATAAATAAATTTTAAACTATGTGGTACGGTAGAGTAAATCATAAAAACATTGCATGATTCAACTTAAAACTAAAACTAAACCTCAACTTAAAACTAAAACTTAAACTAAAAAGACCTTCAAATTTGCCACAAAATCCTTTATTTTTTAGATAAATTTAAAAAAAACACAACAAAACACATATTTAAATTTTTCAAAATTTAATCAAGTCATAATTTTTAAATTAATTATTAGAAGTACCTACTTCAGATTTTTTGTTAATTCGGATTTTGAAACACATTTAAAAAATCAAATTTTTCTGATATCTCTTTAACGGTATTGATATAGCCTATTGTGCGCTTTTTGGGAGGACCAAGTCTCAACTTCATTGGTTATCTTGAAATATTTTACATTTTTTATTAATTATGCATTTTTAATAAATGTAGTGACTGGTTATGATTAATAATTTTATTAATTTATTATTTTTTATTTTTTACTTTAGTAAAAAATTGCTGTTTATTCCATTTTTTCATTAAATCTATTCCAAATTCCCATTTTTTATCGGATTTTTCATGTTTTATTTTCTAATTATGGTTGTATTTTTATTTAAGATTCTTCGACCGTACGAGCATCTCTTTTGTAGAAATTAGCTTTTAGTTAACTACCTTTAATACTTTATCGGCTCTCTATTTATTAATAAATTTTCTACATATTTTTCAATAATATTTCTATATTATTTATTCTCGGTTTGAAAAACTCTATATCTATATCAGATTTTAAAATAAATAAGTTGATTAATTCAATGCCAAATATTTCAATTTTATTTCAAATTTTACTTCGATTAACTTTTTATTAGTTTATGCATAAACTAATTTTTTTTTCTCCCTAGCACTATTGATTCAAAAAGAAAATTTCGAGTAGGAGTAGGGTATATGACGATAACGCACCGCTGATCGTACGATCAATATTGAATGCTTTTGTTACTTCAATAAAATTCTGTACTTGTTTTTAAAACATATTTCAATTGCAATGGCTATATATTGACTGTTTTTGATGTGTTTGATCGAACTGAATTTAAACTTTTATTGGTCTTCCTTTAAAAAACATAACCAATTCAAGATTTACAATATTTTTTATTCAAGATTTACAATATCCTGAATTAATTTATACAAGACATTATAATATCAATAAAAATAAAACGAAACATTATCCAGTATAATTTATAATACTTATTGTGTTAATTAATCTTCAACCTGAAAACCAGTAAACTGAATTTAAATAATAGTTAGTAATAATCATGTTTTCTTTATTATTTTTTTCTTTATTCTGTTAATTTTTTTGTTATGTTACTTAAGTATTTGCCGTCACTTTTTTTATATATTATTTTTACTTAAGTATTTATTAAGTTAATGACAAATATTTACTAACAATCAATTTAAAGACCTAGTATTATAAACTAATATTTTGCATTAGAATTATATAACTACAATATTATATAATCTCATTTAAATTAACAATAATATAAATTTTTCAAAAAACTTGTAAACCCAACAAATTTCATCGAACTAGCTCGGAATATAAAAAGTTCACAAAAATGAGCGTAAAATGTCTTTCTTGCATGCTTAATTTAAAAAATGCCTGATTAATTTTTTAATATTATTTAATTAAAAAAATTTATTTAAAAAATTTCAAAAAAAGTATTTAAAATATTTTTGAATATTTATAATTTTGATCAATTTATTTATGTTGAAGAAAATAATGTTTATGCACCATATTTAAAATTATTTACTTATTATTATTCACATTATTATTTTCATTTCATTATATATATTTTAATATTATTATTGTCTTTTTCATTTGCCTAATTTAATATTCTGATTCGTCAAAATTGTAATGATTATTTTGTTTGCTGACAATAGGAAATTATATCTACATATTATTATGAATTATAAGTATATACTATTCGCTAATATTGTCTAATACATTATTAAATGCAAAAATAAAATTCTTTAGTTTGTCTTTCGACAATGAAATAATTTTTTCTGTTGTTGTACTAGTCTTTAATTCTTTTGTAAAAATTCTTCCATTAAAATATTTTTAAAGTGTATATTTTGTTAATTTAAAATAATGATCAATTTTTATATTCATTTTCTTAAAATAGAATTATTTGTATTCAAACGATATTAGAATTTCTGCATATTGTTTTTTTTTAATTAATAAAAAAGTTTACTTTTAGTATATTTTTAAAATACAATTTAAATTACTAAATCTTTCTAAAAATTATTACTTATTTTAATAAAATATTTTGTACGATGTTGTTCTTGTTATTTTAGTATCATGAAATAGATTTTTCAATTTTTTATGTTTTGTTAATTTAATAATTCGTGTGGTAAATTTTCGATTTATCATCATTAATGTAATAAACTTGACTGAATAATAATTGTGATTTTAAACGGCGACATTAATATAGGTGCATACATACAAATAAAAAGTAATTTATTTGCTGTACTGGCATAAAGTCAATGATGAATTTCTATAAATCATTTTCATTACTTTTTTTAATTTAGTTAATTTATAGCCATATAATTAATTTGTTATCATAAGACATTTTTACTAAAATCAAGATGTGGAAGTTATTAAATATTTTTAAATAATTTAAGTCTCTAATAGAGTTTGTTCGATCTCTAATTAAGTTGGTTCAACTAATGTTTATTAAACCAAATTCTTTGGAAGATTTTAAATCATTATATGGCACATTTTTGGCGTAATTTAAATTGAATTTTTTATCCTCAAACTTTCCCGTCTGACAATTATTTCTTTTCTTTATTATTTTACAAAGTAAAAGTATTATTATTACAAATATTAAAAAATATACTTCAATCGTTTTTCTATTTATACATTTTTTAAAATGAATATTTAGGCTTAAAAATAAAGTATTTTATTGTAAAATATATTTTATTATTTAAAAAAAAATATGACATGTACTTTAACAAGCTCCATGTACATTTTCGGGAAGCAAACTTTAATTATTTCCTTAATTACATAAAGACAGTGTCCCAGTTAAAATATAATTGATTTATTACTTTAAGTCAACTTTCTTATTTTGCAAAAATCACTTTATTTAATACTAATGATAAAATGATCTTTTTAAGATTTAGAAATTAGCACTGCTTATTTAAAATTTGATCTTTATTAGTTAAACATTAATCAAAGTTTTAGACCTTTAATTAATGTTTTAACTCTCAAATTTATAATTAAGCATATATATTTGTATATCCTTTTTCTTTTTTATGTAAGTGAGGCAAGTCGTTCTAACGAACCTTCGGCTTTAAATAATTTTATATAGCAACCTGTGTCAGAGGATGACATAATAAATATTAATTTCAATTCTTTTAATTATTTTTTTAATTAGAATTATTGAGAATGCAATAAAATAGTGGTAATTTTTATAATTTATACATTTTATTTTTGTTAGTTCATTGTATTTTTATAATTTTTTTTTGCAATTAATTCCCTAATAGATTATTTATATATTTAATTTTAAATTCTTTATTTTTTTTTAAATATTTTAATCTGATCAGTAACTAGTATGTTATTATACAAATTGACTAAATATTACTTTGTCGTAAATTAATCTATGTTCTCTACAAATAAAACTGCACAAAAACACAAAAACCTCGTTTTGTCATTATTTTTGCATTAGTAGTCAATAATCAATAATATTAGCGTTGCTTGCTCGATGACCTCAAACATTTTTAACTTTTATAAAAAATTGTAAATTGATATTTTATATTTTTAGTTGTTTTAGAAATTTGTTGAATAAATTTTTTATTAATCGTTTCCTCAATAATTATTTCAATAATTTTATTAATTATTTATTTAGTATGACTTTGCCTGAATTTTGGCCAACCATAAATTAAATTTAAAAAATAAATTAAATAAAATAAGAAAATATCTTATACATTTATTATAATTTAGTTTAATGTTTCGCATTTTTCCAGAATAATGTGGATATTTCAACAGATGTGAAAATTTGAAATAATGATTTAATTTTGACAGTTAGTTTTAATTACTAATGCGTATTACGTATAACACAATTGTGACAAATATACAATTATTAAATACAAGTCTCATGGTGTTTGCAAAGAATAATAAAGTTAGATAATATTACTGAAGAATAAAAACAAAATATTGATAAAAATCTATTATAAGAACTAACAAATTTATTCAGCTATTAATCGACCCCTTTGAAAACCTCAACAATCCAGCGAGAAGCTAATAAAAAACTCGATGACGCTTCTAACACGAGCATATAGAAAATATTACATTGCCTTATTACTATGATCCTATGATCAATAGTACTCGTATTTTATTAAATAGAATTTTTAATGCTTGTAATTATTTCAAAATAATTAACTCATATAGTTCAAAAGAATTATATTGAAAGTTACTGGTTAGAAAATAATTTCAATGAATAAATATAAATAAAACTAAAAATTACTATATTCAAAATTTCAAGATACGACAGTCAACTAACGAATGGAGGCAATGGTATTGCACAAGATTTGTAAGAATATATGTCAATATTAGGTACCTAATTGGGACACTCGCATTATTTTAATTTCTTGTGCTTAAATATAAAAACTTGAATCCCCTCAATGATTTATTCGAAATTGTTTATATTTTAGATAAATAAATAGTTTGCATATCTTATCGTTAATTTTTGTTTACTGAATTTGTTTTTTAATATTGCATCACTAGAGCTATAATGGGTCAATTGGTATAAATTATTTAAAATTAAATGTGACTAATATTAAATAAAAATACTATATAAATACAAATCGCGATCTATTTCAATGCAGCAAGATAATAAAAATTTAACGGAATCCATTGAAAAGTTAACCTTCACGGCTTGATTTGGATCGAAAAGTGCTGCGAGTGTAAAACGAAGGCAAAATGAATTGGAATCGAAATTCAATATACAATCAAATCTTTTTTCAACAATTCGGATAGATTTGCTGCTAGCTCTTTAGAGTTCTTACAATTGTTCTTTAGAGTCAAAAATTTTAAAATATTAATAAAAAAATTAATTTTTGTATTAATCTTCAGATAAAAATTTCTGTAAACTTTGTAAGAAAATGATAAAAAATATTAGTTGAAACACTTTTATAGCATATCTCCTGTTTTAAAGCTATTCCAATGCCGAATTATCGAATATGTTAAATTTACTGAGATTATATTTTGTACTCATTAAGAGGAATGGTTGGATAAATTTTACTTCACCCTACAATATTGTCAGGGTCGACACTTGCGTGAACTTAAGTTTGAAGTCTATTGTAGCAGTCCAAGTTTCTCTTTTGTTAACATTTCTGGTACCAAAAATGTGTTTGGTTATGCTAACAAACTAGAATTTAATGATTTATTATTATTATACTTATTCATATTCGATTTAACTTATTTTTTTGGTTTTGCTAATCAAGTTTACCGGCAGCTTCTCCCCAGGCTACATGTTTCTTGAGACCTCTCTTGTGTACTGAACAGACCGTGTAACTTGTTTCGGTTTGTTTGATGAAATTTTTATCTCCTTTGTACCCTAAGTTATAAAATCTATGTTTATTTAATTTACTGTATTTTCAAGTTTCTAATTCAATAATTGATCAATAATTGAAATTAAATTCAATAATTGAAATCTAATTCAATAATTGAAATTATTTTAACAACTATTGTCATCTTTAAACTTTAATCATCAAAGTTTAGTCCTTTTAAATTCGATTCCATTTTTATTTTTTCATATTCAATTTAATCAGGAAATAACGTTCCATGATTCCTCTACCTTATATTTTTTCGCAAAACAAATTATTGTTGTACTTGTCATGATTTATGAAAATAATAAAAACTAGGTTATGAATATTATGCATATAGACAAATATATTAATGTTTTTAAATAAAATAAATTATAAATTTTATTTAAAATGATAAAAAATATTTAAATTGATAAAAAATATGTATAATTAACCTATTCATTCAAATAGTGATAGATTAATCATTTTTTTTTACATTTAATCACCAATTCATTTAATTATTTATTTTTCAAAGAATGAAATTGATTTTAAATTTTCATATGATATTGTAAGCCTCGGTTCAAGAGCCATAAGCCTCGGTTCAAGAGCCATTGTGGTCGCAGAGTCTGGATTTTCCAACAGGACACTGCTCTGGTACACAAAGCGAAAGAAGTTCAGGACTGATGCAAGGCCAATTTTCCTGGGTTGATTAGCGCTCAGAATGGCCGCCCTACTCCACCGATTTGAATCCGATGGATTATTCTTTTTGGTCTATTTTGGAGATCAGGGCCTGTGCTAAGCCTCAAAAAAGTTTGGAGTCTCTGCGCCGCTCTCTCACCCGAGAGTGGGACTTAATTACACTCAAAGAGGTGCGTGCTATTTGCGAAAATTTTTCTTCGCGCCTTCGCCTCTGTATCAAAGCCAAGATTGGGCATTTCGAAACTTCTTGATTATTGTTCCTTATTTAATTCTCTATCATTTGATTGTATTTCGATTTTATTTGATTGTGTTTTAATAAAGTTATGAGAGAAAACAAGTGTCCGGTTACTTATGGCGCACCCTGTAGTATTGCTATTATTCTATTAACCAGTTTTGAATTTAAAATTAGAATTAAAATTTATTTTTCTGCAAAGAATTTGGATATTTATATTTTAATAAAGTTATTATAAGATTCGATAGAATAGAATGGAGTGATAATATATAATTAATTTTTAATAAATTATATATAAAAGCTGAATCAAATATCTTCTTTTATATAATATTGTTCTATGTCAAACTATCTAGTATATTATTAATATTAACTTTTTATTTTTCATCTTTTAATTTATTATCAATTATCACAATTACTCGAATGTCACAAATTTTCTATTTATTTTAAATTTTAACATCTTTTTTATAGTTTAAACGTCTCATAAGTTATAGGATTTAACTACTCATATTTATATGCCAATCCAGATCACTCTTCTTTTTCGCCTTCCAACACAGATATCGAAGTTTTTAACTAGAAAAAGTATGGTGATACATACATAATTACTGTGTGCATACTGATATTAAAAAAGCGTAGTCCTCAATTTTCTTCCACCAGTCACAGAAACTTAAATCATTTTCAACTAAAAACATTTTCTTCTTGTTATTCGCTAAAAATTTCTTAATTCTTTAGCTTTTCCATCACCTATCAATAATACTGGACTACTAACAGTAAACTTTAGGTAACTAGCGAAGGTGCTCGCCCTTCGGGCGAGCTCCTCCGCTAGCCTAAGTCTAAATCATAACAAAACTTAAAAGTCAAATCAAATCATTTCCAGAGATTCTTTTCCATTGTCGAAAACTAATTCGTTCAGTTTTCAAGTTAATACGATCAACTATTAACTTTTCGACCAGAAGCTTTCAATTGATAGGTGTCGAAACCTATCAATTATTAGCTATCAACTTTTAACATCAATTATTAACTATTAACTAAAAATTTTTAGTTGAAAGTTTTTTGAGTAACTATCAATTATTAACTATCAACTCTTAGTTGATAGATGTTTGAGTACTTATCAATCATTAACTATTAATAATTAACTATCAACTTTAAATTGTTAGGTGTAGTAACAAACCCCCTATTCACATTTCCCAAAGGCCGGTATATTTTGAAACTTCTTACACTTGAAACATTTTACATTTACTTTTTAAATAACAAAACAACAATTTACTTTAAAATTAACAACAAAAAGAAAATCACTTTCAAGAGTGCTAAAGAGATCATATCACAAAATTCAGTCATTTCTTCTGACTTTTAATGTCCACTTCAACAGTCTCAAATTCTTCACTTTTACGTTTGACTGGAGTCTTGAGTGGTTTGTCAAATGGGCACAAAACAAAGTCTGTATTAATGCAGATGTCCTGAACGGAAGCAAGTGTTTTGACACTCTTAGCAAGTGTTTTGTCAATATTAACGGTTTTTAACGGTTTTAAGGAATAATATATTTTTTTATTAAGATGAGTGTTTGGAACTGCATGCTTCCGTTCAGGACATCTGCATTAATACAGACTTTGTTTTGTGCCCATTTGACAAACCACTCAAGACTCCAGTCAAACGTAAAAGTGAAGAATTTGAGACTGTTGAAGTGGACATTAAAAGTCAGAAGAAATGACTGAATTTTGTGATATGATCTCTTTAGCACTCTTGAAAGTGATTTTCTTTTTGTTGTTAATTTTAAAGTAAATTGTTGTTTTGTTATTTAAAAAGTAAATGTAAAATGTTTCAAGTGTAAGAAGTTTCAAAATATACCGGCCTTTGGGAAATGTGAATAGGGGGTTTGTTACTACACCTAACAATTTAAAGTTGATAGTTAATTATTAATAGTTAATGATTGATAAGTACTCGAACATCTATCAACTAAGAGTTGATAGTTAATAATTGATAGTTACTCAAAAAACTTTCAACTAAAAGTTGTTAGTTAATAGTTAATAATTGATGTTAAAAGTTGATAGCTAATAATTGATAGGTCTCGACACCTATCAATTGAAAGCTTCTGGTCGAAAAGTTAATAGTTGATCGTATTAACTTGAAAACTGAACGAATTAGTTTTCGACAATGGAAAAGAATCTCTGGAAATGATTTGATTTGACTTTTAAGTTTTGTTATGATTTAGACTTAGGCTAGCGGAGGAGCTCGCCCGAAGGGCGAGCACCTTCGCTAGTTACCTAAAGTTTACTGTTAGTAGTCCAGTATTATTGATAGGTGATGGAAAAGCTAAAGAATTAAGAAATTTTTAGCGAATAACAAGAAGAAAATGTTTTTAGTTGAAAATGATTTAAGTTTCTGTGACTGGTGGAAGAAAATTGAGGACTACGCTTTTTTAATATCAGTATGCACACAGTAATTATGTATGTATCACCATACTTTTTCTAGTTAAAAACTTCGATATCTGTGTTGGAAGGCGAAAAAGAAGAGTGATCTGGATTGGCATATAAATATGAGTAGTTAAATCCTATAACTTATGAGACGTTTAAACTATAAAAAAGATGTTAAAATTTAAAATAAATAGAAAATTTGTGACATTCGAGTAATTGTGATAATTGATAATAAATTAAAAGATGAAAAATAAAAAGTTAATATTAATAATATACTAGATAGTTTGACATAGAACAATATTATATAAAAGAAGATATTTGATTCAGCTTTTATATATAATTTATTAAAAATTAATTATATATTATCACTCCATTCTATTCTATCGAATCTTATAATAACTTTATTAAAATATAAATATCCAAATTCTTTGCAGAAAAATAAATTTTAATTCTAATTTTAAATTCAAAACTGGTTAATAGAATAATAGCAATACTACAGGGTGCGCCATAAGTAACCGGACACTTGTTTTCTCTCATAACTTTATTAAAACACAATCAAATAAAATCGAAATACAATCAAATGATAGAGAATTAAATAAGGAACAATAATCAAGAAGTTTCGAAATGCCCAATCTTGGCTTTGATACAGAGGCGAAGGCGCGAAGAAAAATTTTCGCAAATAGCACGCACCTCTTTGAGTGTAATTAAGTCCCACTCTCGGGTGAGAGAGCGGCGCAGAGACTCCAAACTTTTTTGAGGCTTAGCACAGGCCCTGATCTCCAAAATAGACCAAAAAGAATAATCCATCGGATTCAAATCGGTGGAGTAGGGCGGCCATTCTGAGCGCTAATCAACCCAGGAAAATTGGCCTTGCATCAGTCCTGAACTTCTTTCGCTTTGTGTACCAGAGCAGTGTCCTGTTGGAAAATCCAGACTCTGCGACCACAATGGCTCTTGAACCGAGGCTTATGGCTCTTGAACCGAGGCTTACAATATCATATGAAAATTTAAAATCAATTTCATTCTTTGAAAAATAAATAATTAAATGAATTGGTGATTAAATGTAAAAAAAAATGATTAATCTATCACTATTTGAATGAATAGGTTAATTATACATATTTTTTATCAATTTAAATATTTTTTATCATTTTAAATAAAATTTATAATTTATTTTATTTAAAAACATTAATATATTTGTCTATATGCATAATATTCATAACCTAGTTTTTATTATTTTCATAAATCATGACAAGTACAACAATAATTTGTTTTGCGAAAAAATATAAGGTAGAGGAATCATGGAACGTTATTTCCTGATTAAATTGAATATGAAAAAATAAAAATGGAATCGAATTTAAAAGGACTAAACTTTGATGATTAAAGTTTAAAGATGACAATAGTTGTTTACTGAATTTGTTTTTTAATATTGCATCACTAGAGCTTTTTTCTTCTCTAATTTTTTTTAAATCTCAATTTGTTCTCTACCATTAAATTTTTTTTCAATAATTCTTTTGATCTAATAATTTCTCAAAATAGTAACTTAACTATGTAATCTTTTTAAGAAATTTATTTGAAAGATAAGCCTAATTAAATTTTTTTTAATCCGTTAAATTTTTTTTGCCTGAACTAAAAAAATGTGCTTTAAATTCATTATTTTTTGCCTTTAATAATTTTGTTTTTATTATACTTAAATCAATTTTTTTACTTTATCATTAATTTGATTGTTTCAAAAATATACAAATTTTTTTCCCCTTTCAAATTGTTTTACAAAAACCTTTTTTCTTCTTCTTCCTCAAAAAAAAACACAATTTTTTTTGTAATTATTCTATTACTAAATGATTTTAATATTATCCACTCAATAAGAAATATATTAACTTAGGTTATTTCACTATTGTAATTATTTTAAAAGAAAAATAAGCCTTTTTTTAAATTAACTCATACAAATACAAAGTTTGCAAATTCACAAAATTCATCAATTTAATTTATTATTTTTAAATTTTCACTTAAATTACAAATACGTTATATACAAATTTCAATTATACATTCCATTATTATTTTAAATATGCCAAACTTTAATTTACATAATAGCCATAATTTTTTTCAAAACATTTTTCCTCCAATCTAGATATGCTTTAAATCCCAATTTTGTCAAAAAGATATAGTCAAAAAGAAAACATTTATTTTTATAATTTTTAAAGAAACACTGGTAATAAAAATATTAAATAAAAAATAAAAAAAAGGAATGCCATAAATAATATTCACAAGGATTGATAAAACTCATCTTCGGAGTGCTGTCATATGACGCACATTCAGCTCTATAGATAAAATATTGCTCATTCAGGAGCGCATCAATAAACTTAGATAAATTATGTACATTCCCTTAAATAGTAGCCATCGATAATAACCAGTGTTTCTAAAGATCCAATATTTTTAAGAAATTTAAATCTTGTTAAGATCAGGGACGATCTTGTCGGATAAGGGAGGTGTAAAGCATATCTAGGCCCCGCCCATATACTTTCCATTAGCTTAGAAAATCCTTATTCATTCAGTCAGTTAGCTAACTTTCAATGTTTTATGTAAAGAGAAAACTTGTAAATCAATAGCGCTTTTTATTGCCTTTTCTTTTAATAATTTTATAATTGAATGTTTTAATTGTTTGAATAATTATTTAATTAAATAAATACTTAAATGAGTGTTTAGTCTTTAATTTATTCTAGGGCACCTAGGTGACAACTAGAAGACTTGATCAACCTTCTGGTTTGATCCAAGAGCCTGCCCCACCTCTGGGATTACAATAACATACAAGATAATGGGCCCCACGTATATTCTCAATTGTATAATACATATAAATAAACAATATTCCAAATCAATGCCATAGTATAAACTATTTATGTTCTACAAAATGGAGGTTGTAAGCTGCAGAAGGCTTAAATGCTTAAATTAAGCCTTCTACTTAAATTAAACTTGCTGCTTAAATTGCTTAAATTGCTGCTTAAATTACCATTTAATGCATTACTTAAATTATATATCACATGAAATACTTATTAATGAAATAATAGCCTTTTAATCTACCGTTTAACCACCTTATTTAATTTTCCAAGATAATTAAATAAGAATTAAATAACATATTGCGCCATGCATGTTGTTGTTGCTGTCAACAACTTCCAAGTTGTTTGTCAACAAATTCCAACATATTGATTGACATTGAATTGTTAATTCTAGCTTTAAATTAATTAATTTTTATATTAATTCAATCTCTTCAACAAATTAAATTAATTCTATTTCACAATTGGAAATTTGATTGAGCAACGATCAATAATTATTTATTGTTCTACACTCTGATAATTACTTCGCCTATCAATAAATGTATAGAATTGAAATTAAAATGTAATTTTATTGTCAAGACTCAGAAAGGACATGGCGACGTAAAATTTTATTAAATTAAAATAATTACGATAAAATAATTCCAATAATGGCAATCACGGTGCCAAGTCCACATCTGTGCTATTTGCTCATTGAGAACAGGTTCAATTCATGGGAAGAGTTTACTTATTAGGTATTATCTTAAATAATTGGAAAAAATAAGAGTTTAAAACAAGTGTAAAGAAAAGAATATATTAAATCTAAAAATTTTTAAAATACTTTTAGTAAAATTTTATATGAAAAATTCGCAGAATTTATTAATAATGATAATTTAGTTAATAAATCATTGTTAATGAAAAGCCCATTATCTTGTATGTTATTGTAATCCCAGAGGTGGGGCAGGCTCTTGGATCAAACCAGAAGGTTGATCAAGTCTTCTAGTTGTCACCTAGGTGCCCTAGAATAAATTAAAGACTAAACACTCATTTAAGTATTTATTTAATTAAATAATTATTCAAACAATTAAAACATTCAATTATAAAATTATTAAAAGAAAAGGCAATAAAAAGCGCTATTGATTTACAAGTTTTCTCTTTACATAAAACATTGAAAGTTAGCTAACTGACTGAATGAATAAGGATTTTCTAAGCTAATGGAAAGTATATGGGCGGGGCCTAGATATGCTTTACACCTCCCTTATCCGACAAGATCGTCCCTGATCTTAACAAGATTTAAATTTCTTAAAAATATTGGATCTTTAGAAACACTGGTTATTATCGATGGCTACTATTTAAGGGAATGTACATAATTTATCTAAGTTTATTGATGCGCTCCTGAATGAGCAATATTTTATCTATAGAGCTGAATGTGCGTCATATGACAGCACTCCGAAGATGAGTTTTATCAATCCTTGTGAATATTATTTATGGCATTCCTTTTTTTTATTTTTTATTTAATATTTTTATTACCAGTGTTTCTTTAAAAATTATAAAAATAAATGTTTTCTTTTTGACTATATCTTTTTGACAAAATTGGGATTTAAAGCATATCTAGATTGGAGGAAAAATGTTTTGAAAAAAATTATGGCTATTATGTAAATTAAAGTTTGGCATATTTAAAATAATAATGGAATGTATAATTGAAATTTGTATATAACGTATTTGTAATTTAAGTGAAAATTTAAAAATAATAAATTAAATTGATGAATTTTGTGAATTTGCAAACTTTGTATTTGTATGAGTTAATTTAAAAAAAGGCTTATTTTTCTTTTAAAATAATTACAATAGTGAAATAACCTAAGTTAATATATTTCTTATTGAGTGGATAATATTAAAATCATTTAGTAATAGAATAATTACAAAAAAAATTGTGTTTTTTTTTGAGGAAGAAGAAGAAAAAAGGTTTTTGTAAAACAATTTGAAAGGGGAAAAAAATTTGTATATTTTTGAAACAATCAAATTAATGATAAAGTAAAAAAATTGATTTAAGTATAATAAAAACAAAATTATTAAAGGCAAAAAATAATGAATTTAAAGCACATTTTTTTAGTTCAGGCAAAAAAAATTTAACGGATTAAAAAAAATTTAATTAGGCTTATCTTTCAAATAAATTTCTTAAAAAGATTACATAGTTAAGTTACTATTTTGAGAAATTATTAGATCAAAAGAATTATTGAAAAAAAATTTAATGGTAGAGAACAAATTGAGATTTAAAAAAAATTAGAGAAGAAAAAATAATTAAAACAAAAATAAATTCCAGCCATTTGTTCCATTGATGTGCAACATTAGTTGAGCATATCATGAGAGCTTTGAAAAAAAATTGTTTTTTTTTATAAATTTTAATAAAAATTAAAATGGCTTTCCTCTACCACCACGCCATGAATTGCAGTCTTTTGAAATATGACCATATTGACCACAATTGTAACAGCAATCCGAGCGTACATAATAAAATATTGCTCATTCAGGAGCGCATCAATAAACTTAGATAAATTATGTACATTCCCTTAAATAGTAGCCATCGATAATAACCAGTGTTTCTAAAGATCCAATATTTTTAAGAAATTTAAATCTTGTTAAGATCAGGGACGATCTTGTCGGATAAGGGAGGTGTAAAGCATATCTAGGCCCCGCCCATATACTTTCCATTAGCTTAGAAAATCCTTATTCATTCAGTCAGTTAGCTAACTTTCAATGTTTTATGTAAAGAGAAAACTTGTAAATCAATAGCGCTTTTTATTGCCTTTTCTTTTAATAATTTTATAATTGAATGTTTTAATTGTTTGAATAATTATTTAATTAAATAAATACTTAAATGAGTGTTTAGTCTTTAATTTATTCTAGGGCACCTAGGTGACAACTAGAAGACTTGATCAACCTTCTGGTTTGATCCAAGAGCCTGCCCCACCTCTGGGATTACAATAACATACAAGATAATGGGCTTTTCATTAACAATGATTTATTAACTAAATTATCATTATTAATAAATTCTGCGAATTTTTCATATAAAATTTTACTAAAAGTATTTTAAAAATTTTTAGATTTAATATATTCTTTTCTTTACACTTGTTTTAAACTCTTATTTTTTCCAATTATTTAAGATAATACCTAATAAGTAAACTCTTCCCATGAATTGAACCTGTTCTCAATGAGCAAATAGCACAGATGTGGACTTGGCACCGTGATTGCCATTATTGGAATTATTTTATCGTAATTATTTTAATTTAATAAAATTTTACGTCGCCATGTCCTTTCTGAGTCTTGACAATAAAATTACATTTTAATTTCAATTCTATACATTTATTGATAGGCGAAGTAATTATCAGAGTGTAGAACAATAAATAATTATTGATCGTTGCTCAATCAAATTTCCAATTGTGAAATAGAATTAATTTAATTTGTTGAAGAGATTGAATTAATATAAAAATTAATTAATTTAAAGCTAGAATTAACAATTCAATGTCAATCAATATGTTGGAATTTGTTGACAAACAACTTGGAAGTTGTTGACAGCAACAACAACATGCATGGCGCAATATGTTATTTAATTCTTATTTAATTATCTTGGAAAATTAAATAAGGTGGTTAAACGGTAGATTAAAAGGCTATTATTTCATTAATAAGTATTTCATGTGATATATAATTTAAGTAATGCATTAAATGGTAATTTAAGCAGCAATTTAAGCAATTTAAGCAGCAAGTTTAATTTAAGTAGAAGGCTTAATTTAAGCATTTAAGCCTTCTGCAGCTTACAACCTCCATTTTGTAGAACATAAATAGTTTATACTATGGCATTGATTTGGAATATTGTTTATTTATATGTATTATACAATTGAGAATATACGTGGGGCCCATTATCTTGTATGTTATTGTAATCCCAGAGGTGGGGCAGGCTCTTGGATCAAACCAGAAGGTTGATCAAGTCTTCTAGTTGTCACCTAGGTGCCCTAGAATAAATTAAAGACTAAACACTCATTTAAGTATTTATTTAATTAAATAATTATTCAAACAATTAAAACATTCAATTATAAAATTATTAAAAGAAAAGGCAATAAAAAGCGCTATTGATTTACAAGTTTTCTCTTTACATAAAACATTGAAAGTTAGCTAACTGACTGAATGAATAAGGATTTTCTAAGCTAATGGAAAGTATATGGGCGGGGCCTAGATATGCTTTACACCTCCCTTATCCGACAAGATCGTCCCTGATCTTAACAAGATTTAAATTTCTTAAAAATATTGGATCTTTAGAAACACTGGTTATTATCGATGGCTACTATTTAAGGGAATGTACATAATTTATCTAAGTTTATTGATGCGCTCCTGAATGAGCAATATTTTATCTATAGAGCTGAATGTGCGTCATATGACAGCACTCCGAAGATGAGTTTTATCAATCCTTGTGAATATTATTTATGGCATTCCTTTTTTTTATTTTTTATTTAATATTTTTATTACCAGTGTTTCTTTAAAAATTATAAAAATAAATGTTTTCTTTTTGACTATATCTTTTTGACAAAATTGGGATTTAAAGCATATCTAGATTGGAGGAAAAATGTTTTGAAAAAAATTATGGCTATTATGTAAATTAAAGTTTGGCATATTTAAAATAATAATGGAATGTATAATTGAAATTTGTATATAACGTATTTGTAATTTAAGTGAAAATTTAAAAATAATAAATTAAATTGATGAATTTTGTGAATTTGCAAACTTTGTATTTGTATGAGTTAATTTAAAAAAAGGCTTATTTTTCTTTTAAAATAATTACAATAGTGAAATAACCTAAGTTAATATATTTCTTATTGAGTGGATAATATTAAAATCATTTAGTAATAGAATAATTACAAAAAAAATTGTGTTTTTTTTTGAGGAAGAAGAAGAAAAAAGGTTTTTGTAAAACAATTTGAAAGGGGAAAAAAATTTGTATATTTTTGAAACAATCAAATTAATGATAAAGTAAAAAAATTGATTTAAGTATAATAAAAACAAAATTATTAAAGGCAAAAAATAATGAATTTAAAGCACATTTTTTTAGTTCAGGCAAAAAAAATTTAACGGATTAAAAAAAATTTAATTAGGCTTATCTTTCAAATAAATTTCTTAAAAAGATTACATAGTTAAGTTACTATTTTGAGAAATTATTAGATCAAAAGAATTATTGAAAAAAAATTTAATGGTAGAGAACAAATTGAGATTTAAAAAAAATTAGAGAAGAAAAAATAATTAAAACAAAAATAAATTCCAGCCATTTGTTCCATTGATGTGCAACATTAGTTGAGCATATCATGAGAGCTTTGAAAAAAAATTGTTTTTTTTTATAAATTTTAATAAAAATTAAAATGGCTTTCCTCTACCACCACGCCATGAATTGCAGTCTTTTGAAATATGACCATATTGACCACAATTGTAACAGCAATCCGAGCGTACAAAAGTTTTTCCAGTATACATTTTCCAATTGTTGCTCGCAAATGGACGTTTCCTAAAATTGAAATTGTTATTATTTGTATTTTCAAAATTTTTATTTTTATTTACAAACCATTCTTCTTGGTACCTGTTACCACTGCTTGTTCCTTGACCATAATTTCTCCATGAGTCATTGGATCGATCCTGAAAATTAAAATTTTCAACATTTTGACATACGTTTTGACCCTCCATGGAGAGAATTTGACCAAATCTGTCTCTTTTGACTCGACCTGACTGTAAAATATTTAAATAATTAGTTCCTACCACTGAAGTAAATTCTGTAGCCTTTTCTATAAACCTTGACCAAACTCTTCCAGATTTAAGCAACTCAATATCTCCTACTAGAAAGAGACCATGTTTGCTTCGACTTAGCGCTACAGTACTACGATTTTCATCAGAAAAGAATTCAGAGGAGTCCGTTGAGTTACTATCAGTACTATGAGAGCGAGTAGTCACTAGTATAATAAGATCCGCTTCCATTGATTGATAACCATCTACCGACACAGTGAGTACATTATATCCAAGTTTTTCAAATTCGATTTGTAAGCATTCTTTTTGAAAAAGATAAAGACAAATCACCACAACATTTACTTCAGGCGAAATGTATTCATACAATGATGAGACGAGTGTGACAACCGAAGTCGTTTGCAAATCATTTGTGAGACTATGAGAAACTACATCTTGCCGACACGAACCAACGACATTGAGTAGCACTATTGGACAACTTTGCATAGGCAGCGGAAACCGAGAATTCGTCAACAACGCTCTTTCATCTGCAGAACGTCCAGGCTCTAATGGTTCATTATGTATTTCATAGGCAGCATACGACACACACAACACTAGTAAAGGATGCATGCGGTAACAAACAGAAAGACGAGTTTGGTGGACTGACGGTAAGATGAGTAACTGCGGAACAATCGAGTCAAGACCAAACCCATCGTGAAGCGATTTAGGTAAATCTTGCAGATGAGTCCCAATTTGAAATTTATCGCCAGTTATGAGAATCTTTTCCAAATTCGGTAATCTGGCAATAAGATTTGTTATTTCAGCGAAGCTCGTCTGGGTTGTTTCATCTACAATGAGGACTGTTGTGTCAAGCAAAGACGAGTAGAGCATATTTTCGGCCATCGCTGCTGTCGAAAAGACTATTTTCAGATTTACAAGTTCAGAAAGCATCGAGCCCAGTTTCACTTCACTAGTCAAACGAGGACGCGTTTCAAAATTTTCACAGTACTCGTTCACATCCTGTTTTGCATTATTATCCAATTTTTCATTAATTTCTTCTAATTTAAGTTTCGTGATAAGCATGTGACGTCTTAACTCATTTATCATTTCTTTGTAACGATCTTTGGCGAAACCCGAGAAAAAGGTGATTGCCCTCGATTCTTCCATTTCTTCGGGTGATAACACATTCTCAAGTACTTTAGCGAGTTTGGCTAAAGGCAAATTAGCAGACGTAATGATGGCAATTTTAGCATTGGTGAGACTATGGAGAAGAATTGCTGTAACTACTGCTGCACAGAAGGTTTTTCCCACTCCGGGGGGTGCTTGCTGGTAAACCAGCTTGCACCCCACAGAGAGCAAACTGTTTACCGTTTCTTTCTGTCTTTCATTTAATAACCTCATTAGAGGGTGAGGATTTAATGGCTCGTGGACATCTTCCAAATCTACTATTTCAAATTCACGTGCCAAAAGAGCTTTCATTAATTGACCCTGCTTTGTGTCCAACAACGAAAGACGAGACGGCATATTAGCTGAAAAGCAAGTTCGACGACTTTCACTACCCTTTATTATTTTTGGATGTACTACAAACAGACCACCATCTTGTGCATTCAAAAATTCTTCTTCTGTATCTCGATTTTTACGTTCTTGAACATTCAAAACTCTTATCACTACACTAAAATTAAATTTGAGATTCCCGAAGGACCTGACATTTTCCGTTTCAATTTTCTTGACCACTCCAAGACCAAAATGAGGATGTTGCATACTAGATTTGAGTTCAACTTGATCATCAACTGCCCAAACACTTTTTAAATTTTTCACTTTTATAGAGTCAATTTCAGAAAACTTCAAGTAGAATTGTTTGTCCCAATATAATGCTGCGCCTTCAAATCGATTTTCAATAATTTTCTTTCTTTCATCTTCCAACGAATAGGCAATTGCAGCACTGATTATGCTTTCACAAAGTTCGACTTCCTCAATGGACATTTGTGGAACTAACGGATAAAAGACATTTTTACCATCGCGTTTGTAATGCCACGGTAAGTGAGAACGTACAGTTCCGAGGACACCAAAATCATCTCTTAACATTTCCTCAGACCCCATTTTGAACTCTGATTGTGGCGGAAGAAGGTAAGCTTCATGACTAAACATTGTTCAGGAATTTCAGCAACAGAAACCGTCACCAACTGTCCAATTTCTAGTTCATCCAAGTCCAAATCTACTAACTGTCTCCTATAGCATTTTGAACAGACTTGTAAACCTGCCGAAATGACTAAACAACACAACAAGCTGTTATATTTGCCACCTCGCTTCAAACTTATTACAACACCAGGAAAGTCTCTTCTGTTCGCATGATGAATGAAATCAATTTCCTTGATTATTGCCTGGGGATTAATTCGACCAACATTCCAATTCTTTCTGTCCCGAGTAACTTCAAACTTATTTCGAGCCACGAGTGGGGCACTAATTAGCATGGGGCTTTATTTTAAGAAATACGGTATTTTATATTTGATAAAAATGATTAAATAAGAAGTTCGTTTAAATATTAAATTTATTTACATTTATTAATAATTTTTTATTCTGCTATCAATCTATTTATTTTATTAAACTGGCTTATTTCAATATATAGTATTGGTAGATTATCTAAAATATATCGTTCAGCCAAATAAAAATTAAGAATCGACATTATGTCATCGGAACAAAAATCTAAATCGAAAATTTTTTTCAAAGAGTTAATTTATATAAACGAAGTTTTTCTTTGATTTATAAATATTATATCACGCAATTGTTCTCAAGATTTATCTTCTGAATTAATAAATACTTTCATTTCTATTTCTACGATATTAAAGCGATTTGGTTTATTGATCCCCGCAGTGTATAAAGTATTTTCTCTTGTTCATTTTTTGTTGTTGATTTTATTATAAGTAGATTAAAAATGTAAAAAAATCAGTAATTATATTGGGTAAAAATTTATTTTTTATAGTTTAGAAGACGATAAATTTTAATTTTTCCATTTTTATATAGGAGAAGTCTCTTTTTACAGAAGAAGTTTCAATTAATTATTAAACCAATTAAAGTATAGCAATATCTAATTAATTTTAAATAAAAAAAATTTGAAGAAACTGTTTAGTAATAAGTGAAAGTTGTTGTTGTGTACGTGAATCAATAAGTAAGCGTTGCTTGACTTTCTAGTTTAGTTTTCGTAAAAAGAAAGAAAAAGAAAAATTCTTTCCAAAAGATCAACACTAAATGTTTGGGAGGAATGTGTGGGAGAATTTTACTTTATATATGTATCTAATCTATGCACTCTTATAACTTGTCAAATATTTTTTTATTTTATTGCTATATATTACAATTGTTTATATTTTCTATCATCGAAAACTTTTAGTCCCAGCTGTTTTTGTGTTGTTAGAACAGCTCTGTAATTTAGACTTAAAAAATTAGTTATGTTTTACTATAAAAACTACAATGTGAACATTAGTATAAAACCATGGCAAATACATCATTTAACAGGAGTAAATATAGTTATTATTATAAAAAATTTTCTTTTGTTTTTTCCTTGTTAATATTCTTCTTTAAAATACCAACCACAAGATACATATTTAAAATTATCATACTATTGAATTATTTAGAATTATTTCATTTAGTAATTATATTTTTTTTCTTAATTATTATAGATTATTTCATATAATTAAACAAATTATTAAATATTTAAATATAACTATGCATCAATAACTTGTAATCGTGTGCCATTACATGATCCATCGTTTACAAGAAATTTATAATTGTATTTTGTAGTAATTTTTTACATTTTTAAAATGTTAAGTTTTATAAGATCTTATTTTAATTATTTCATTCATTTCTTAAATATTTTATGATATAAAATGTTTTTATAAGTATTTGCTATTCTAAACAAATTAAAATATCTTAAATTTATAAAATTTTATTTATATTTTCAATAAATAATTATGTACCATCAATTTGGTTACTGTACAAGTTTATTCCAAAAATAAATAAAATAGCTTTAAAAATTTAAAATAGAATTTGTTTGAAAATTTAAATGTCTCTTTCTTAATATATTCCAATTTTTTATATTTGCAATTTTTTTATAATTTCCTAAATAAAATTTATATGCAAATAAAATAAATTTCATCATAAAATGTATTAAATTTAATTCAAATATATTAAATGTAATTTTTCGGAGTCTAAACATCTTCGTGCAACTTTTGGGCCTTTGTGGGCCCGAATGTAATATAATAGTAATAACATATTAAAGTATCAATGATACTCACCATATCCTGTATTTCTTTAAATTAAAAAAATGAAATACACTGCGGTGCATATGTTTATGCACACTAGTTTTTTGTTCATAATTTTATGCAATCTTATTCAAAAAATCGAAAGCTCTATTTGCATCTCAGTTGACATGTTTCTGCATTTTTCATGAAATTGAAAATTGGCCGAGATAATCCGGATCTACCGGATATACCAAATCCCATATCCTCGGAAAAATTTTTCGGAAAAAATTTAACAACCCCATTTGATAAAGCATATTTTTGTGAGTATTTACCAAAAAACCGCTTAGAAATATCTTTTTCCGGAACGGAGATATCATTTTTTGAAAATCGAAAAAAAGCGATTTTTTGACGAAAAATGGCAAAAATATGGTATTTTTTCGATTTTCAAAAATTCATAACTCGGTCGAATCTCGACCGATTTGGATGATTTTTTTGTATTATATGTAGAATCTAGAGGAGAATCACATATATTTTTTACAGACCTCAAAAAAATTTCTTCGAAAAGTTGAAAATGTAGTACCTGTTAGACCGGTCGAAAAGTTTTCGAAAATGTCAGAATTTCGAAAAATGCAGAAACATGTCAACTGAGATACAAATAGAGCTTTCGATTGACATATAGAACATATTTTTTGAATAAGTGTGCATAAACTTATGAACAAAAAACTAGTGTGCATAAACATATGCACCGCAGTGTATGATAAATAAAATTTTAGAAACATATGTATAAGTGTAAAACTAATAATTATCAAAAATAAAATTTTTATGTATGCAGCTGTGACAATGTGAACATTATATTTGCTTTAAATTAATTGAGATTATAATTATAATAGTATAATATTTTTTAAACAACTATTAAATATACTTAAAATTTCTCTAATTTTTACTTTAAGAGTATATTTATTAATCTATCCGAAAGTTTTAATAAAAAATATTATATTCATAGACTGCTTCTTACATTCAATACAATTCATTAAGTGTCCACACTCAAGTATTATATTAAAATTAATTTATACCAGGGTTTCGATATCTGCGGATTTTTCCTTATTTTGTGGTTTTTTGATAGGGCGATGAGGATTATTTTTAAAAATGCGGATTTGCGGATTTTTGTGGTCTTTTGAAGATTATGAGGATTTTTTATATTTTCTTGTGGTTTTTAGCAAAAATGTCATTATTTTTCCGCTAAGACAGTCTAAAATCCTCAAAATTTTCGCCTGCGGCGCATAAAGGAAGGAATCTGTGTCCTTGATCTTCCAATTTTTGTGTTTGATAATTTTTTGCGGATTTTTATATAAAATGCGGATTTTTTCGATCAAATTTGCGGATTTTTAAAAATTCGAGATCGAAACCCTGATTTATACTCAAAAAAATAATTTTTAAATATATATTTTTACTGCATATATTATAACAATTTTTCATAATAACAGCATAAATAATATTTATCTGTATAAAATCATAATAAAATTATCAATGAAAATATAACGACAGTTTTTTATTAATTCAAATTATATAATCCTTAATCTGAGATTGAAAACTATCTCCTTTAGAATTTCGTTTTTGTTAATTAAAACATTTAAAGTTATTTTGTGTATAAAATTACATACTTTATTAGTAATCATTTCATTAAATTAAATAATAAATTCAAATAGTTAAATCTCCCAGAAGTTTTGTATGGCAACCTGATACTTTTCTATCTCCTCTTCGTTTTCTGGACTCGCGCTTTCGGGTTTTTTATATACATATAAATTTCATCGAATCTTCCAACAATTGATTTTATATTAATTTACCATATTAATTTTTTTCCTCAATGTTTAACCTTCAAGTAAAATCAAATTTGTTAAAAATCAAAAATTATCTAATTTATATTCAAAATAATAAGAATTTTTATATATTATTTAATAATTTTATATTTGTAAATTGTTACAAATACTTTTAAAACTATCAATAAATTTAATTATTTTTATTATTTAAAATTTATTAATACTAAATTTGCGTCAATTTCATTATTGTATTAAAAGTAAAATTTGTTATAATTCATTGTTATGTTTGTGCTATTTCTATCAATTTTTTCTATTTTTTTATTCTTATATATTAAAAACAAATAAAATAACAAATATTCTAATGTAGTATTAATTAATAATCTATTTAGGACATGATTCTTTTTAAGTCTTTTTTCTTTTTTGTTATGAAAAAGAATTTTAGAAGTGCTATATGTTTTTTCTCATGTTTATACTTCTTTAGATAATAATGTTTAATAATAATAATAATGTCTAAATCAGTTTTAAAATTTCTCCAATCTTTGCGATCAAAAAACAACATTTTAAATCAAGGATCCAAAATAGTTGGTATTATATTTATAGTCGATATTACTAATTAGTCCTTTATAAGCTCACACTTTTATTTATTGTTATTTGATTAAATGTTTAATGATTATCTCTAAGCAAAGCATATAGATTCCTTCTATTGTTTGAGTGAAATATTTGATGTTTTACGGCAGTCAAATACTTCTAAATCTATTAAATATAAATTCTTAGATTTTTAATAAACCGAGAATTCGTGATTGTTTTATTCAAATTTCGACTTATACTGTTCATTGGAAAGATAATGTATAGTATTTTTATTATTTCGTACTAGTTTGTAGGTATATTGGAGTTTTTTAATTTTATTTTTTATATTTTAAGCGATTTTTTGTATTTTTATTATGATTAATAAGTTGATGTTTGGTATTGGCATTTTACATGTACCAGTAAATCAGTTTATATTATTAGATACATAGATAAATATATGTTAGCAATTAGTGCCTGAGACGTATTATTTTAATACATTATACATGATTAATTAATACTAATTAGATGTTCCAAAATAATTTCCTATTCGTGAAGAACTAAACATTTTATGGAAATGGAAAAAATTTTATCTGATAGTGTTAAGATTAATTTTGCTTAGAATTCGTAGAATTTTATTAATTTTTTGTTTATTTTTTTATTATCTTTATAAATTTTTTATTATCTTTATTCATTTTCAGGCAACGCTTATAATAAAAGCGATATTGACAAGTTCATTACTTGTTGATAGTACGCTATAGGAATGTGGTTTGGAATTGTTTGGTTTTCTTTAATTATTTATTCCTACCATCTAAATTGATTTTCATAATTAAATATCTATTATTTTTATAAAAAAAGCCATCTAAATGTCAAACTGCATGAAAAATTATTTATACGTATTTTATTCAGAAAAGAAGATTTAAAATCATTTTAATTGTTTTCTAATTTTAATATTAATATTATTATTGAATAAATTGAAACAATCTTGGAGAAATTTGTTATAATTTTATAATCATTATTTTCAATTTATTTACTTAGTACATACAACATGGTCTCATTTACATAGTACTAATTTAAATGTTGATTTAATTTCAATTTTATATATAAAAAATTTATAAAAATTAATTTCTAAATTAAAGCTGACAAAACTGCAGCCTCCGCTCCGTTTAATATTACATTTTAAAATTACATAAGAATTATATTTAACAACTTCATTAATTATTTTCTTCTATTGTTTCTTCTAAAGCCTCACCATCTTACATATTATTTTCTTCACTATTTATATTTATATTCGTCGATTATTAATTCTAAACAATTAAATTAGTATGTAAACCAAAAACATTTTGAGCTTGAAATACAATTATTATTGTAATATCTTTATAAAATTTGCACTATTTATACATCTAGTGCAAATACATCTAGTGCGCCCCTTGTTAACTGGCCAGTTGAGCGCCTGTATATTTTTACACGGATAAACTCTGGAAAAATGTTTACTGATGTTCGGAACATGAGTCAAAAAGAAACAACAAATTCCCTCGTTCGATAAACGGGTGAAGTTGTTCCATGAAGGGAGTTCCTTCCACCATTGTTGGTACCAGGCCCGTAGCCTGGAGTTTTTTGAGGGGGGGGGCAAGGGGGAAAAATTCTGCGCGAATTTTTGGCGCCAAAGGCGCCAAAAATTTTTATTTTATTAGAAAAATTTATTTTATTAGAAAATTTTGGGAATTTTAGAAGGCGTAGGCCAAAAAAATCACATTTTTTAGCGCCGGAGGCGAAAATTTTCCCCCGTCCATGGAACAAAAAAACTTCACCCGCCCTTGGAACAACATCCCAAGTCATTTGAACAACATCCCCCGTCCTTTGAAAAACTTCCCCCGTCCTTGGAACAACATCCTTCGTAATTTGGAACAACTTCCCAAGTTATAACAAGGGGCGCTCAACTGGCCCGGTGTCAACTGGCCAGCGCTCAACTGACCCCAACCGCTAATTTATAATTTTTCATTTTGTCATAATGTTTTATTTATAAAAAACAATTTATAATTTCTCACACATAGTATAATTTTAAACAAAATATATATTTTGGAATGTATTTTCCTCCTTTTGATGTTTAATTAATCGCCATTATATAGTTTACTATAAATTTTTATCAATTCTAATTCGGAACATCATTATTACTTTTTCGCTAATGACTTTACTGGATTCTGGATTTGAATATACCGGCTAGAACACTTTTACAGGTTAATTATTAATTCAATAAATGCAAGATTTTATAGGATATACCATGTCGTTGGAATGAATCATATAAAATGATAAAAAGAATTGCAGAACAACAAGAAGCGCTTGCACAATATGCCATACAAAACAAAAAATTTGATTTTACTTTTGATGCGAATGAAAGTATCTTATGACATGAGCTCACTAAATTATTGGGATTCCAAGGTTCAAGGATAAGATGGCTGAATTTTCTGAATTTTTGCGGTTAATTGAAAAAATAAAATTAATTATTTCATATTTTAGTCGTCGAGTCTTTTTACATTTTGATGGAATGCCTGAAACGACAATAGATGAAGATCAAATTTTACCAATTTCTCCAATTAGAAAAAAACCTAAAGGATTGTTGGATTTTTTTAATGAAGCTCTTGCTGGATCTTCAAATGATGAAACAATAAGTGGGGGTTCTATTGAATTTTTTTAATAATTTAATATTTAGGACGACCAGATATTGAAAAGGAAGTTACAGATTATTGCACTTTAAATTTGATTCAATCAAATGAAGATCCTTTAGATTTTTGGAGGTTAAAAGCTAAAGATTTTCCACGTTAGTAACCTAACATTTTCTTGCTAATGATTTTTAATTTAGTTTTATCTAAAGAAGCACAAAAATTTCACAAAAGCACAAAAATTTCTTTGTATTCCAGCTAGTAGCATTGCATCTGAACAGTTATTCTCCACTGCCCGTGATACTTACACCTATCGGCGCAGAAGGCTTAATCCCCGAAAGGCCGAGATGCTGATATTCCTGAACAGAAATTTGCAAATAATTAATTATAATATATTTACTTATAAATAATATATGTATATTACTTATATTTTACTTATAAATATTTTTGTTATTCTTTGGTAAAATTTTTAATTTTTTTTTTTAAAAATCGAAAAATATCGACACTTTTTTTTTCGATATTCGATATTTTTCGATATTTATCGAAAAATATCGACCGACCTCTTCGGCCGATCTCTACTATTTGGTAATATATTGTGCATATATGAATCCAAGACAAGCTACTACCGGAACAAAATTAATAAAATTATAGCTTGAATTAAATTTAACTCTAATAATTATCAAAATTTTCAAAAAATTAATTAAGGATTAATGATTGTCAAAATTAAATTTAATTATTTTTATTAAATCAAGTTAACTTTAAGATAATTTAACTTTTAACTTTATTTTTGTAGCGTATAAAATTTTCAAATTTGATTGTTGCAATTTACGAAAAGAACTTAATTGAAAATTTAATTAATAATCAGCTCAAATTTCATAAATTCGCGTCTATATTAATAAATCCTTTTAATTAAAGATTTTCTCACGTTAGTTAAACCGGTTTTGCAAAATAAGATTAATAAATAAATTTTAAACTATGTGGTACGGTAGAGTAAATCATAAAAACATTGCATGATTCAACTTAAAACTAAAACTAAACCTCAACTTAAAACTAAAACTTAAACTAAAAAGACCTTCAAATTTGCCACAAAATCCTTTATTTTTTAGATAAATTTAAAAAAAACACAACAAAACACATATTTAAATTTTTCAAAATTTAATCAAGTCATAATTTTTAAATTAATTATTAGAAGTACCTACTTCAGATTTTTTGTTAATTCGGATTTTGAAACACATTTAAAAAATCAAATTTTTCTGATATCTCTTTAACGGTATTGATATAGCCTATTGTGCGCTTTTTGGGAGGACCAAGTCTCAACTTCATTGGTTATCTTGAAATATTTTACATTTTTTATTAATTATGCATTTTTAATAAATGTAGTGACTGGTTATGATTAATAATTTTATTAATTTATTATTTTTTATTTTTTACTTTAGTAAAAAATTGCTGTTTATTCCATTTTTTCATTAAATCTATTCCAAATTCCCATTTTTTATCGGATTTTTCATGTTTTATTTTCTAATTATGGTTGTATTTTTATTTAAGATTCTTCGACCGTACGAGCATCTCTTTTGTAGAAATTAGCTTTTAGTTAACTACCTTTAATACTTTATCGGCTCTCTATTTATTAATAAATTTTCTACATATTTTTCAATAATATTTCTATATTATTTATTCTCGGTTTGAAAAACTCTATATCTATATCAGATTTTAAAATAAATAAGTTGATTAATTCAATGCCAAATATTTCAATTTTATTTCAAATTTTACTTCGATTAACTTTTTATTAGTTTATGCATAAACTAATTTTTTTTTCTCCCTAGCACTATTGATTCAAAAAGAAAATTTCGAGTAGGAGTAGGGTATATGACGATAACGCACCGCTGATCGTACGATCAATATTGAATGCTTTTGTTACTTCAATAAAATTCTGTACTTGTTTTTAAAACATATTTCAATTGCAATGGCTATATATTGACTGTTTTTGATGTGTTTGATCGAACTGAATTTAAACTTTTATTGGTCTTCCTTTAAAAAACATAACCAATTCAAGATTTACAATATTTTTTATTCAAGATTTACAATATCCTGAATTAATTTATACAAGACATTATAATATCAATAAAAATAAAACGAAACATTATCCAGTATAATTTATAATACTTATTGTGTTAATTAATCTTCAACCTGAAAACCAGTAAACTGAATTTAAATAATAGTTAGTAATAATCATGTTTTCTTTATTATTTTTTTCTTTATTCTGTTAATTTTTTTGTTATGTTACTTAAGTATTTGCCGTCACTTTTTTTATATATTATTTTTACTTAAGTATTTATTAAGTTAATGACAAATATTTACTAACAATCAATTTAAAGACCTAGTATTATAAACTAATATTTTGCATTAGAATTATATAACTACAATATTATATAATCTCATTTAAATTAACAATAATATAAATTTTTCAAAAAACTTGTAAACCCAACAAATTTCATCGAACTAGCTCGGAATATAAAAAGTTCACAAAAATGAGCGTAAAATGTCTTTCTTGCATGCTTAATTTAAAAAATGCCTGATTAATTTTTTAATATTATTTAATTAAAAAAATTTATTTAAAAAATTTCAAAAAAAGTATTTAAAATATTTTTGAATATTTATAATTTTGATCAATTTATTTATGTTGAAGAAAATAATGTTTATGCACCATATTTAAAATTATTTACTTATTATTATTCACATTATTATTTTCATTTCATTATATATATTTTAATATTATTATTGTCTTTTTCATTTGCCTAATTTAATATTCTGATTCGTCAAAATTGTAATGATTATTTTGTTTGCTGACAATAGGAAATTATATCTACATATTATTATGAATTATAAGTATATACTATTCGCTAATATTGTCTAATACATTATTAAATGCAAAAATAAAATTCTTTAGTTTGTCTTTCGACAATGAAATAATTTTTTCTGTTGTTGTACTAGTCTTTAATTCTTTTGTAAAAATTCTTCCATTAAAATATTTTTAAAGTGTATATTTTGTTAATTTAAAATAATGATCAATTTTTATATTCATTTTCTTAAAATAGAATTATTTGTATTCAAACGATATTAGAATTTCTGCATATTGTTTTTTTTTAATTAATAAAAAAGTTTACTTTTAGTATATTTTTAAAATACAATTTAAATTACTAAATCTTTCTAAAAATTATTACTTATTTTAATAAAATATTTTGTACGATGTTGTTCTTGTTATTTTAGTATCATGAAATAGATTTTTCAATTTTTTATGTTTTGTTAATTTAATAATTCGTGTGGTAAATTTTCGATTTATCATCATTAATGTAATAAACTTGACTGAATAATAATTGTGATTTTAAACGGCGACATTAATATAGGTGCATACATACAAATAAAAAGTAATTTATTTGCTGTACTGGCATAAAGTCAATGATGAATTTCTATAAATCATTTTCATTACTTTTTTTAATTTAGTTAATTTATAGCCATATAATTAATTTGTTATCATAAGACATTTTTACTAAAATCAAGATGTGGAAGTTATTAAATATTTTTAAATAATTTAAGTCTCTAATAGAGTTTGTTCGATCTCTAATTAAGTTGGTTCAACTAATGTTTATTAAACCAAATTCTTTGGAAGATTTTAAATCATTATATGGCACATTTTTGGCGTAATTTAAATTGAATTTTTTATCCTCAAACTTTCCCGTCTGACAATTATTTCTTTTCTTTATTATTTTACAAAGTAAAAGTATTATTATTACAAATATTAAAAAATATACTTCAATCGTTTTTCTATTTATACATTTTTTAAAATGAATATTTAGGCTTAAAAATAAAGTATTTTATTGTAAAATATATTTTATTATTTAAAAAAAAATATGACATGTACTTTAACAAGCTCCATGTACATTTTCGGGAAGCAAACTTTAATTATTTCCTTAATTACATAAAGACAGTGTCCCAGTTAAAATATAATTGATTTATTACTTTAAGTCAACTTTCTTATTTTGCAAAAATCACTTTATTTAATACTAATGATAAAATGATCTTTTTAAGATTTAGAAATTAGCACTGCTTATTTAAAATTTGATCTTTATTAGTTAAACATTAATCAAAGTTTTAGACCTTTAATTAATGTTTTAACTCTCAAATTTATAATTAAGCATATATATTTGTATATCCTTTTTCTTTTTTATGTAAGTGAGGCAAGTCGTTCTAACGAACCTTCGGCTTTAAATAATTTTATATAGCAACCTGTGTCAGAGGATGACATAATAAATATTAATTTCAATTCTTTTAATTATTTTTTTAATTAGAATTATTGAGAATGCAATAAAATAGTGGTAATTTTTATAATTTATACATTTTATTTTTGTTAGTTCATTGTATTTTTATAATTTTTTTCAATTAATTCCCTAATAGATTATTTATATATTTAATTTTAAATTCTTTATTTTTTTTTAAATATTTTAATCTGATCAGTAACTAGTATGTTATTATACAAATTGACTAAATATTACTTTGTCGTAAATTAATCTATGTTCTCTACAAATAAAACTGCACAAAAACACAAAAACCTCGTTTTGTCATTATTTTTGCATTAGTAGTCAATAATCAATAATATTAGCGTTGCTTGCTCGATGACCTCAAACATTTTTAACTTTTATAAAAAATTGTAAATTGATATTTTATATTTTTAGTTGTTTTAGAAATTTGTTGAATAAATTTTTTATTAATCGTTTCCTCAATAATTATTTCAATAATTTTATTAATTATTTATTTAGTATGACTTTGCCTGAATTTTGGCCAACCATAAATTAAATTTAAAAAATAAATTAAATAAAATAAGAAAATATCTTATACATTTATTATAATTTAGTTTAATGTTTCGCATTTTTCCAGAATAATGTGGATATTTCAACAGATGTGAAAATTTGAAATAATGATTTAATTTTGACAGTTAGTTTTAATTACTAATGCGTATTACGTATAACACAATTGTGACAAATATACAATTATTAAATACAAGTCTCATGGTGTTTGCAAAGAATAATAAAGTTAGATAATATTACTGAAGAATAAAAACAAAATATTGATAAAAATCTATTATAAGAACTAACAAATTTATTCAGCTATTAATCGACCCCTTTGAAAACCTCAACAATCCAGCGAGAAGCTAATAAAAAACTCGATGACGCTTCTAACACGAGCATATAGAAAATATTACATTGCCTTATTACTATGATCCTATGATCAATAGTACTCGTATTTTATTAAATAGAATTTTTAATGCTTGTAATTATTTCAAAATAATTAACTCATATAGTTCAAAAGAATTATATTGAAAGTTACTGGTTAGAAAATAATTTCAATGAATAAATATAAATAAAACTAAAAATTACTATATTCAAAATTTCAAGATACGACAGTCAACTAACGAATGGAGGCAATGGTATTGCACAAGATTTGTAAGAATATATGTCAATATTAGGTACCTAATTGGGACACTCGCATTATTTTAATTTCTTGTGCTTAAATATAAAAACTTGAATCCCCTCAATGATTTATTCGAAATTGTTTATATTTTAGATAAATAAATAGTTTGCATATCTTATCGTTAATTTTTGTTTACTGAATTTGTTTTTTAATATTGCATCACTAGAGCTATAATGGGTCAATTGGTATAAATTATTTAAAATTAAATGTGACTAATATTAAATAAAAATACTATATAAATACAAATCGCGATCTATTTCAATGCAGCAAGATAATAAAAATTTAACGGAATCCATTGAAAAGTTAACCTTCACGGCTTGATTTGGATCGAAAAGTGCTGCGAGTGTAAAACGAAGGCAAAATGAATTGGAATCGAAATTCAATATACAATCAAATCTTTTTTCAACAATTCGGATAGATTTGCTGCTAGCTCTTTAGAGTTCTTACAATTGTTCTTTAGAGTCAAAAATTTTAAAATATTAATAAAAAAATTAATTTTTGTATTAATCTTCAGATAAAAATTTCTGTAAACTTTGTAAGAAAATGATAAAAAATATTAGTTGAAACACTTTTATAGCATATCTCCTGTTTTAAAGCTATTCCAATGCCGAATTATCGAATATGTTAAATTTACTGAGATTATATTTTGTACTCATTAAGAGGAATGGTTGGATAAATTTTACTTCACCCTACAATATTGTCAGGGTCGACACTTGCGTGAACTTAAGTTTGAAGTCTATTGTAGCAGTCCAAGTTTCTCTTTTGTTAACATTTCTGGTACCAAAAATGTGTTTGGTTATGCTAACAAACTAGAATTTAATGATTTATTATTATTATACTTATTCATATTCGATTTAACTTATTTTTTTGGTTTTGCTAATCAAGTTTACCGGCAGCTTCTCCCCAGGCTACATGTTTCTTGAGACCTCTCTTGTGTACTGAACAGACCGTGTAACTTGTTTCGGTTTGTTTGATGAAATTTTTATCTCCTTTGTACCCTAAGTTATAAAATCTATGTTTATTTAATTTACTGTATTTTCAAGTTTCTAATTCAATAATTGATCAATAATTGAAATTAAATTCAATAATTGAAATCTAATTCAATAATTGAAATTATTTTAACAACTATTGTCATCTTTAAACTTTAATCATCAAAGTTTAGTCCTTTTAAATTCGATTCCATTTTTATTTTTTCATATTCAATTTAATCAGGAAATAACGTTCCATGATTCCTCTACCTTATATTTTTTCGCAAAACAAATTATTGTTGTACTTGTCATGATTTATGAAAATAATAAAAACTAGGTTATGAATATTATGCATATAGACAAATATATTAATGTTTTTAAATAAAATAAATTATAAATTTTATTTAAAATGATAAAAAATATTTAAATTGATAAAAAATATGTATAATTAACCTATTCATTCAATTAGTGATAGATTAATCATTTTTTTTACATTTAATCACCAATTCATTTAATTATTTATTTTTCAAAGAATGAAATTGATTTTAAATTTTCATATGATATTGTAAGCCTCGGTTCAAGAGCCATAAGCCTCGGTTCAAGAGCCATTGTGGTCGCAGAGTCTGGATTTTCCAACAGGACACTGCTCTGGTACACAAAGCGAAAGAAGTTCAGGACTGATGCAAGGCCAATTTTCCTGGGTTGATTAGCGCTCAGAATGGCCGCCCTACTCCACCGATTTGAATCCGATGGATTATTCTTTTTGGTCTATTTTGGAGATCAGGGCCTGTGCTAAGCCTCAAAAAAGTTTGGAGTCTCTGCGCCGCTCTCTCACCCGAGAGTGGGACTTAATTACACTCAAAGAGGTGCGTGCTATTTGCGAAAATTTTTCTTCGCGCCTTCGCCTCTGTATCAAAGCCAAGATTGGGCATTTCGAAACTTCTTGATTATTGTTCCTTATTTAATTCTCTATCATTTGATTGTATTTCGATTTTATTTGATTGTGTTTTAATAAAGTTATGAGAGAAAACAAGTGTCCGGTTACTTATGGCGCACCCTGTAGTATTGCTATTATTCTATTAACCAGTTTTGAATTTAAAATTAGAATTAAAATTTATTTTTCTGCAAAGAATTTGGATATTTATATTTTAATAAAGTTATTATAAGATTCGATAGAATAGAATGGAGTGATAATATATAATTAATTTTTAATAAATTATATATAAAAGCTGAATCAAATATCTTCTTTTATATAATATTGTTCTATGTCAAACTATCTAGTATATTATTAATATTAACTTTTTATTTTTCATCTTTTAATTTATTATCAATTATCACAATTACTCGAATGTCACAAATTTTCTATTTATTTTAAATTTTAACATCTTTTTTATAGTTTAAACGTCTCATAAGTTATAGGATTTAACTACTCATATTTATATGCCAATCCAGATCACTCTTCTTTTTCGCCTTCCAACACAGATATCGAAGTTTTTAACTAGAAAAAGTATGGTGATACATACATAATTACTGTGTGCATACTGATATTAAAAAAGCGTAGTCCTCAATTTTCTTCCACCAGTCACAGAAACTTAAATCATTTTCAACTAAAAACATTTTCTTCTTGTTATTCGCTAAAAATTTCTTAATTCTTTAGCTTTTCCATCACCTATCAATAATACTGGACTACTAACAGTAAACTTTAGGTAACTAGCGAAGGTGCTCGCCCTTCGGGCGAGCTCCTCCGCTAGCCTAAGTCTAAATCATAACAAAACTTAAAAGTCAAATCAAATCATTTCCAGAGATTCTTTTCCATTGTCGAAAACTAATTCGTTCAGTTTTCAAGTTAATACGATCAACTATTAACTTTTCGACCAGAAGCTTTCAATTGATAGGTGTCGAGACCTATCAATTATTAGCTATCAACTTTTAACATCAATTATTAACTATTAACTAACAACTTTTAGTTGAAAGTTTTTTGAGTAACTATCAATTATTAACTATCAACTCTTAGTTGATAGATGTTCGAGTACTTATCAATCATTAACTATTAATAATTAACTATCAACTTTAAATTGTTAGGTGTAGTAACAAACCCCCTATTCACATTTCCCAAAGGCCGGTATATTTTGAAACTTCTTACACTTGAAACATTTTACATTTACTTTTTAAATAACAAAACAACAATTTACTTTAAAATTAACAACAAAAAGAAAATCACTTTCAAGAGTGCTAAAGAGATCATATCACAAAATTCAGTCATTTCTTCTGACTTTTAATGTCCACTTCAACAGTCTCAAATTCTTCACTTTTACGTTTGACTGGAGTCTTGAGTGGTTTGTCAAATGGGCACAAAACAAAGTCTGTATTAATGCAGATGTCCTGAACGGAAGCATGCAGTTCCAAACACTCATCTTAATAAAAAAATATATTATTCCTTAAAACCGTTAAAAACCGTTAATATTGACAAAACACTTGCTAAGAACAACTTGGTTATATTCTTTTCCATTTCCAATTTTCTCAGCTAAAGCTTCTCCAGAAACATATAAATCACCCCTATGGCCCTTTAAATCACCAACGATGGCACAAACTTTAGTCTTGTCGTAAGGCATAAAAACAGTAATTAAAACGCATTTGACTTCTAAAACGCATTTAATATTAATAAATAAAGATTATTAACTAACTATAAAATTCCCCTATCTTCATTTCAGTAAAACTGTCGACGCTTTTTGCAACACTTTCCACCAAATAATATTTAGAATTAGGCTGCACAATTAATTCAAAGTCGAATGGCGTAGAAAAATACGTCTTCCCATCAAACCGGCTGACATCAAAACGCTGGGCTATTAGCATCAAAAAGGATACAACCTATAAAATAAACATAGAATATCAAATAATCTGATAACCTACAGATCCCAAAGTACAAATCTTTCCAAAACAACCATCTACTGATTTCTTAAAACCGGTTACTGCAAAAATTCTCCATTCGAACAGGCACATAACAACGTAATTTTCTTAGCACTGTCCATGACCTTCATTATCTGTCCACAGCAATTACTAAATACATATTCATTAAAACAAGTTCAAAAATAAAAACTTACGCCATTTTCGATCCACATGGAATGGATTTCAACATTTCCTCTGAACTAAGCTCTTCTAATTTGTAAGACTCGGCCATTTTACATTAAAGGTTTCAAAAAAGCTAAATCATTTAATCTTTATTTAGTAATCATTATTTCATTATTATTTATTTAGAATCTGCTTAACAACTATTAATGATCCATTTTAAGCTATTAACTTCAACTATTAACTATGGTTCAACTATTAACTAAGATTATCAACCTTCAACTATTAATATCAATTTAAACTATTAACTATTAACTCACTTTTCAACTATTAACAATGATTCATATTAAGTAAGATCTTCAACTATTAGCTATTAATATCAATTTCAACTATTAACTCAAGTTTTAACTATTAACTATTAACATCAATTTAATCTATTAACTAAAAAAATAAAAAAAAGTCAACTCAAATTCTAAAAAATTCATTTTTTCTTCACTTCTCTAAATACACCCTATTTTCTTTTTTTGGGATATTTTGTAATTTTTAAACAAAAAATAAACACAACGCCAAACACAGCAAAATTCAAAGCTGCGGACAAACAAACAAACAAACAGGAATTCTAAAATTATATATAGGACTATTAATTTTTAACTATTAAATATTTTACTATATGCTTTTTATATATTTTTTTACTATATACTATAACTTTTTTACTATATATATTACTGTTAGTTAATAATTAATAGTAAAAGAACTTTTTTACTACATATACTACAACTTTTAGTTAATAGTTAATAGTAAAAGAACTTTTTACTATATATACTGCAACTGTTAGTTAATAGTTAATAGTAAAAGAACTTTTTTACTATATATAATACAACTGTTACACTACAACCGTTAGTCACTCTAGAACTCTCAAATATTTAGTGTCACACAATGTCAAACGCTAGGACTATCAACTATTTAGCATCACACTATGTCAACCTTGCTAATACTATCAATTATAAGCTATTTAGTAAAAAACAAAACTCACAATAAAGCCAACGGCTGGACACTCGCTTTGAAATAGAAGATCAGCACCGAAAACAACCTGTTGGACAATCACTTTGTTTAAATAAATGATCTTTTTGATTTTGAATCTAAAAACAATTTTTAAATAAAACAAATTTTAACAAATAAAAAAACAAAACAATCAAACCACATCTTAAATACAATTAACAAACAAAAAACTTGAAAAAATAAAAAAAAATACAAAACAAATTCTAAAAAATTCACATTCTTTCTTTACTTCTCTAAATACACACTATTTTCACTTTGGGATATTTTGTCATTTTTAATAAAAAATAAACACAACGCCAAACACAGCAAAATTCAAAGCTGCGTACAAACAAACAAAAATTCTAAAATTATATATAGGATACTACAACTTTTACTTAACAGTTAATAGTAAAAGAACTTTTTTACTACATATACTACAACTTTTACTTAATAGTTAATAGTAAAAGAACTATTTTACTATATATATTACAACTTTTAGTTAATAGTTAATAGTAAAAGAACTTTTTTACTACATATACTACAACTTTTACTTAATAGTTAATAGTAAAAGAACTTTTTTACTATATATACTACAACTCTTAGTCACTCTAGTACTCTCAACTATTTAGTATCACACAATGTCAAACTCTAGGACTATCAACTATTTAGCATCACACTATGTCAACCTTGCTAGTACTATGAATTATCAGCTATTTAGTATCACAAAATGTCAGAATCTAGTACTATCAATTAGTTAGTATCACACACTGCCAAACTATCTATTACTACCAAATATTTAGTACCACACAATGTCAAACGCTATTCAAAGTCAGCTATTTGGTATCACATAATTGGTATCACACTATGTCGACATTGCTAGTACTATGAATTATCAGCTATTTAGTATCACAAAATGTCAAACTCTAGTATTATCAATCACACAATGCCAAACTACTTAGTACTACCAACTATCTAGTTCACACAATGTCAAACGCTAGTTAAAGTCAACTATTTGGTATCACAATATCAAACAATCTACTACTAAAAACAATTTTGTATTACACTGGCAAACTCAAAAACTAAGACCTACCTAAAATTATGTAAAAAAACAAAACTCACAATAAAGCCACCGGCTGGACACTCGCTTTGAAATAGAAGATCAGCACCGAAAACAAACTGTTGGACAATCACTTTGTTTAAATAAATGATCTTTTTGATTTTGAATCTAAAAACAATTTTTAAATAAAACAAATTTTAACAAATAAAAAAACAAAACAATCAAACCACATCTTAAATACAATTAACAAACAAAAAAACAAAAAAATTGCCAAAAAAAAAACATACAGAAAAAAACCAAAACAACTTCTAAAAAATTCACATTCTTTCTTTACTTCTCTAAACACACACAATTTTCTGTTTGGGATATTTTGTCATTTTTAATTAAAAATAAAACACAACGCCAAACACAGCAAAATTCAAAGCTGCGGACAAACACACAACAATTCTAAAATTTAATATAGGATCTTTAGATAGAGAAAAATTATTATTAAATTTGCTGTTTTAGTTCTCTAGATTATTTTTTAAATCATTTATAAATATGTATAAACTGAAAAATCATTTACAAGTTGATGTTCCTTCATTATACGATTTTCGTAAAATGTTTATAAAATTATAAAGAATTATATAAGTGCTAAAGAATTATATCAACTAATTAACATATACATATTATATTTAATTTAGAATATAAGTTCTTTTCATATGAATTATTAGATTACTTTACTTTTAATTTAAATGTAATTTAATTAAATAACATCTTTTCTTAATAATAAATTATATATTAAGTATATTTTATTTATAATCCTACAATCAGACAAAAAGTATAAGTATACTTTATTGTAATATAATTATATTTTGTTAAAAAAACTTGAATTAAGCCATTCTTAGGACTGTTATTTCTTGTTACTGAGATAAAATATTATGAAAATTTTTGGATCTATTATAAAAGGCAGTTGCTGTTTAATTTCAGGAAAACATTTTGAGGAATGCTCTAATCCATCATTTTGCCTTAAAATTATTCGTAAATATTATCTCATTATAATTTACTAGATTTTTTATGATAAAAACAATCGAAATGCTCTAAATTAAGATCTTAGATTGCTCTAATCATGAAGCAGCTGCATGCTTAAGAAGATTAATATTTCCTTCATTTATTCGTTATATAGAAAGTTACATTTTGCAGAAGCTTTTTTTAATGTGAGCTTACCAATCTCATTAAATACTTGCTCTTTTATTTCTTTGCTAATGGCTTTCCTTGGCATTTTTTAAATTTCAAAACCTAAAGTTGGGTAATTAAACTTTTTTAAAATAATTTTTTCAGATTAAATACTTTAATAATAAATATTTAATTGAAGATTAATATATAATTAAAAGTGTCTTAGTATTAAAAACTAGCATTCTGGTTGCGGTAATTGATAACGTTAATTAAATAAAGACACATTTAATTTAATGCACATTTAATTCTAAGACACATTTAATTTAATGCCTTTTTATTGTATTTTTCAAATTATAAATTGTAGTTTAATGTTGATTTGTAATTTTATTCACTTATAGAGCTTTATTTATTCACTATATTTTTAATTATACATACTATGTAGAGGATTTTTTCAATCGGTGTCTATACTCAAATAAATCAGTTATATCTGATGAATTAGTTCATTTTAACGCGTTATTTTAAAATTCATATTGAAGTATTTTATGTCTAGAGTATCTATTTTATTATTAATTGATATATAGTTTTTATTATTGCATTATAATGATATTATTTTTTTATTTATTTGAAATGTTTAAATATGTATGTAAATATTAATTTTCATTAACAATGATTTATTAACTAAATTATCATTATTAATAAATTCTGCGAATTTTTCATATAAAATTTTACTAAAAGTATTTTAAAAATTTTTAGATTTAATATATTCTTTTCTTTACACTTGTTTTAAACTCTTATTTTTTCCAATTATTTAAGATAATACCTAATAAGTAAACTCTTCCCATGAATTGAACCTGTTCTCAATGAGCAAATAGCACAGATGTGGACTTGGCACCGTGATTGCCATTATTGGAATTATTTTATCGTAATTATTTTAATTTAATAAAATTTTACGTCGCCATGTCCTTTCTGAGTCTTGACAATAAAATTACATTTTAATTTCAATTCTATACATTTATTGATAGGCGAAGTAATTATCAGAGTGTAGAACAATAAATAATTATTGATCGTTGCTCAATCAAATTTCCAATTGTGAAATAGAATTAATTTAATTTGTTGAAGAGATTGAATTAATATAAAAATTAATTAATTTAAAGCTAGAATTAACAATTCAATGTCAATCAATATGTTGGAATTTGTTGACAAACAACTTGGAAGTTGTTGACAGCAACAACAACATGCATGGCGCAATATGTTATTTAATTCTTATTTAATTATCTTGGAAAATTAAATAAGGTGGTTAAACGGTAGATTAAAAGGCTATTATTTCATTAATAAGTATTTCATGTGATATATAATTTAAGTAATGCATTAAATGGTAATTTAAGCAGCAATTTAAGCAATTTAAGCAGCAAGTTTAATTTAAGTAGAAGGCTTAATTTAAGCATTTAAGCCTTCTGCAGCTTACAACCTCCATTTTGTAGAACATAAATAGTTTATACTATGGCATTGATTTGGAATATTGTTTATTTATATGTATTATACAATTGAGAATATACGTGGGGCCCATTATCTTGTATGTTATTGTAATCCCAGAGGTGGGGCAGGCTCTTGGATCAAACCAGAAGGTTGATCAAGTCTTCTAGTTGTCACCTAGGTGCCCTAGAATAAATTAAAGACTAAACACTCATTTAAGTATTTATTTAATTAAATAATTATTCAAACAATTAAAACATTCAATTATAAAATTATTAAAAGAAAAGGCAATAAAAAGCGCTATTGATTTACAAGTTTTCTCTTTACATAAAACATTGAAAGTTAGCTAACTGACTGAATGAATAAGGATTTTCTAAGCTAATGGAAAGTATATGGGCGGGGCCTAGATATGCTTTACACCTCCCTTATCCGACAAGATCGTCCCTGATCTTAACAAGATTTAAATTTCTTAAAAATATTGGATCTTTAGAAACACTGGTTATTATCGATGGCTACTATTTAAGGGAATGTACATAATTTATCTAAGTTTATTGATGCGCTCCTGAATGAGCAATATTTTATCTATAGAGCTGAATGTGCGTCATATGACAGCACTCCGAAGATGAGTTTTATCAATCCTTGTGAATATTATTTATGGCATTCCTTTTTTTTATTTTTTATTTAATATTTTTATTACCAGTGTTTCTTTAAAAATTATAAAAATAAATGTTTTCTTTTTGACTATATCTTTTTGACAAAATTGGGATTTAAAGCATATCTAGATTGGAGGAAAAATGTTTTGAAAAAAATTATGGCTATTATGTAAATTAAAGTTTGGCATATTTAAAATAATAATGGAATGTATAATTGAAATTTGTATATAACGTATTTGTAATTTAAGTGAAAATTTAAAAATAATAAATTAAATTGATGAATTTTGTGAATTTGCAAACTTTGTATTTGTATGAGTTAATTTAAAAAAAGGCTTATTTTTCTTTTAAAATAATTACAATAGTGAAATAACCTAAGTTAATATATTTCTTATTGAGTGGATAATATTAAAATCATTTAGTAATAGAATAATTACAAAAAAAATTGTGTTTTTTTTTGAGGAAGAAGAAGAAAAAAGGTTTTTGTAAAACAATTTGAAAGGGGAAAAAAATTTGTATATTTTTGAAACAATCAAATTAATGATAAAGTAAAAAAATTGATTTAAGTATAATAAAAACAAAATTATTAAAGGCAAAAAATAATGAATTTAAAGCACATTTTTTTAGTTCAGGCAAAAAAAATTTAACGGATTAAAAAAAATTTAATTAGGCTTATCTTTCAAATAAATTTCTTAAAAAGATTACATAGTTAAGTTACTATTTTGAGAAATTATTAGATCAAAAGAATTATTGAAAAAAAATTTAATGGTAGAGAACAAATTGAGATTTAAAAAAAATTAGAGAAGAAAAAATAATTAAAACAAAAATAAATTCCAGCCATCTGTTCCATTGATGTGCAACATTAGTTGAGCATATCATGAGAGCTTTGAAAAAAAATTGTTTTTTTTTATAAATTTTAATAAAAATTAAAATGGCTTTCCTCTACCACCACGCCATGAATTGCAGTCTTTTGAAATATGACCATATTGACCACAATTGTAACAGCAATCCGAGCGTACAAAAGTTTTTCCAGTATACATTTTCCAATTGTTGCTCGCAAATGGACGTTTCCTAAAATTGAAATTGTTATTATTTGTATTTTCAAAATTTTTATTTTTATTTACAAACCATTCTTCTTGGTACCTGTTACCACTGCTTGTTCCTTGACCATAATTTCTCCATGAGTCATTGGATCGATCCTGAAAATTAAAATTTTCAACATTTTGACATACGTTTTGACCCTCCATGGAGAGAATTTGACCAAATCTGTCTCTTTTGACTCGACCTGACTGTAAAATATTTAAATAATTAGTTCCTACCACTGAAGTAAATTCTGTAGCCTTTTCTATAAACCTTGACCAAACTCTTCCAGATTTAAGCAACTCAATATCTCCTACTAGAAAGAGACCATGTTTGCTTCGACTTAGCGCTACAGTACTACGATTTTCATCAGAAAAGAATTCAGAGGAGTCCGTTGAGTTACTATCAGTACTATGAGAGCGAGTAGTCACTAGTATAATAAGATCCGCTTCCATTGATTGATAACCATCTACCGACACAGTGAGTACATTATATCCAAGTTTTTCAAATTCGATTTGTAAGCATTCTTTTTGAAAAAGATAAAGACAAATCACCACAACATTTACTTCAGGCGAAATGTATTCATACAATGATGAGACGAGTGTGACAACCGAAGTCGTTTGCAAATCATTTGTGAGACTATGAGAAACTACATCTTGCCGACACGAACCAACGACATTGAGTAGCACTATTGGACAACTTTGCATAGGCAGCGGAAACCGAGAATTCGTCAACAACGCTCTTTCATCTGCAGAACGTCCAGGCTCTAATGGTTCATTATGTATTTCATAGGCAGCATACGACACACACAACACTAGTAAAGGATGCATGCGGTAACAAACAGAAAGACGAGTTTGGTGGACTGACGGTAAGATGAGTAACTGCGGAACAATCGAGTCAAGACCAAACCCATCGTGAAGCGATTTAGGTAAATCTTGCAGATGAGTCCCAATTTGAAATTTATCGCCAGTTATGAGAATCTTTTCCAAATTCGGTAATCTGGCAATAAGATTTGTTATTTCAGCGAAGCTCGTCTGGGTTGTTTCATCTACAATGAGGACTGTTGTGTCAAGCAAAGACGAGTAGAGCATATTTTCGGCCATCGCTGCTGTCGAAAAGACTATTTTCAGATTTACAAGTTCAGAAAGCATCGAGCCCAGTTTCACTTCACTAGTCAAACGAGGACGCGTTTCAAAATTTTCACAGTACTCGTTCACATCCTGTTTTGCATTATTATCCAATTTTTCATTAATTTCTTCTAATTTAAGTTTCGTGATAAGCATGTGACGTCTTAACTCATTTATCATTTCTTTGTAACGATCTTTGGCGAAACCCGAGAAAAAGGTGATTGCCCTCGATTCTTCCATTTCTTCGGGTGATAACACATTCTCAAGTACTTTAGCGAGTTTGGCTAAAGGCAAATTAGCAGACGTAATGATGGCAATTTTAGCATTGGTGAGACTATGGAGAAGAATTGCTGTAACTACTGCTGCACAGAAGGTTTTTCCCACTCCGGGGGGTGCTTGCTGGTAAACCAGCTTGCACCCCACAGAGAGCAAACTGTTTACCGTTTCTTTCTGTCTTTCATTTAATAACCTCATTAGAGGGTGAGGATTTAATGGCTCGTGGACATCTTCCAAATCTACTATTTCAAATTCACGTGCCAAAAGAGCTTTCATTAATTGACCCTGCTTTGTGTCCAACAACGAAAGACGAGACGGCATATTAGCTGAAAAGCAAGTTCGACGACTTTCACTACCCTTTATTATTTTTGGATGTACTACAAACAGACCACCATCTTGTGCATTCAAAAATTCTTCTTCTGTATCTCGATTTTTACGTTCTTGAACATTCAAAACTCTTATCACTACACTAAAATTAAATTTGAGATTCCCGAAGGACCTGACATTTTCCGTTTCAATTTTCTTGACCACTCCAAGACCAAAATGAGGATGTTGCATACTAGATTTGAGTTCAACTTGATCATCAACTGCCCAAACACTTTTTAAATTTTTCACTTTTATAGAGTCAATTTCAGAAAACTTCAAGTAGAATTGTTTGTCCCAATATAATGCTGCGCCTTCAAATCGATTTTCAATAATTTTCTTTCTTTCATCTTCCAACGAATAGGCAATTGCAGCACTGATTATGCTTTCACAAAGTTCGACTTCCTCAATGGACATTTGTGGAACTAACGGATAAAAGACATTTTTACCATCGCGTTTGTAATGCCACGGTAAGTGAGAACGTACAGTTCCGAGGACACCAAAATCATCTCTTAACATTTCCTCAGACCCCATTTTGAACTCTGATTGTGGCGGAAGAAGGTAAGCTTCATGACTAAACATTGTTCAGGAATTTCAGCAACAGAAACCGTCACCAACTGTCCAATTTCTAGTTCATCCAAGTCCAAATCTACTAACTGTCTCCTATAGCATTTTGAACAGACTTGTAAACCTGCCGAAATGACTAAACAACACAACAAGCTGTTATATTTGCCACCTCGCTTCAAACTTATTACAACACCAGGAAAGTCTCTTCTGTTCGCATGATGAATGAAATCAATTTCCTTGATTATTGCCTGGGGATTAATTCGACCAACATTCCAATTCTTTCTGTCCCGAGTAACTTCAAACTTATTTCGAGCCACGAGTGGGGCACTAATTAGCATGGGGCTTTATTTTAAGAAATACGGTATTTTATATTTGATAAAAATGATTAAATAAGAAGTTCGTTTAAATATTAAATTTATTTACATTTATTAATAATTTTTTATTCTGCTATCAATCTATTTATTTTATTAAACTGGCTTATTTCAATATATAGTATTGGTAGATTATCTAAAATATATCGTTCAGCCAAATAAAAATTAAGAATCGACATTATGTCATCGGAACAAAAATCTAAATCGAAAATTTTTTTCAAAGAGTTAATTTATATAAACGAAGTTTTTCTTTGATTTATAAATATTATATCACGCAATTGTTCTCAAGATTTATCTTCTGAATTAATAAATACTTTCATTTCTATTTCTACGATATTAAAGCGATTTGGTTTATTGATCCCCGCAGTGTATAAAGTATTTTCTCTTGTTCATTTTTTGTTGTTGATTTTATTATAAGTAGATTAAAAATGTAAAAAAATCAGTAATTATATTGGGTAAAAATTTATTTTTTATAGTTTAGAAGACGATAAATTTTAATTTTTCCATTTTTATATAGGAGAAGTCTCTTTTTACAGAAGAAGTTTCAATTAATTATTAAACCAATTAAAGTATAGCAATATCTAATTAATTTTAAATAAAAAAAATTTGAAGAAACTGTTTAGTAATAAGTGAAAGTTGTTGTTGTGTACGTGAATCAATAAGTAAGCGTTGCTTGACTTTCTAGTTTAGTTTTCGTAAAAAGAAAGAAAAAGAAAAATTCTTTCCAAAAGATCAACACTAAATGTTTGGGAGGAATGTGTGGGAGAATTTTACTTTATATATGTATCTAATCTATGCACTCTTATAACTTGTCAAATATTTTTTTATTTTATTGCTATATATTACAATTGTTTATATTTTCTATCATCGAAAACTTTTAGTCCCAGCTGTTTTTGTGTTGTTAGAACAGCTCTGTAATTTAGACTTAAAAAATTAGTTATGTTTTACTATAAAAACTACAATGTGAACATTAGTATAAAACCATGGCAAATACATCATTTAACAGGAGTAAATATAGTTATTATTATAAAAAATTTTCTTTTGTTTTTTCCTTGTTAATATTCTTCTTTAAAATACCAACCACAAGATACATATTTAAAATTATCATACTATTGAATTATTTAGAATTATTTCATTTAGTAATTATATTTTTTTTCTTAATTATTATAGATTATTTCATATAATTAAACAAATTATTAAATATTTAAATATAACTATGCATCAATAACTTGTAATCGTGTGCCATTACATGATCCATCGTTTACAAGAAATTTATAATTGTATTTTGTAGTAATTTTTTACATTTTTAAAATGTTAAGTTTTATAAGATCTTATTTTAATTATTTCATTCATTTCTTAAATATTTTATGATATAAAATGTTTTTATAAGTATTTGCTATTCTAAACAAATTAAAATATCTTAAATTTATAAAATTTTATTTATATTTTCAATAAATAATTATGTACCATCAATTTGGTTACTGTACAAGTTTATTCCAAAAATAAATAAAATAGCTTTAAAAATTTAAAATAGAATTTGTTTGAAAATTTAAATGTCTCTTTCTTAATATATTCCAATTTTTTATATTTGCAATTTTTTTATAATTTCCTAAATAAAATTTATATGCAAATAAAATAAATTTCATCATAAAATGTATTAAATTTAATATAAATATATTAAATGTAATTTTTCGGAGTCTAAACATCTTCGTGCAACTTTTGGGCCTTTGTGGGCCCGAATGTAATATAATAGTAATAACATATTAAAGTATCAATGATACTCACCATATCCTGTATTTCTTTAAATTAAAAAAATGAAATACACTGCGGTGCATATGTTTATGCACACTAGTTTTTTGTTCATAATTTTATGCAATCTTATTCAAAAAATCGAAAGCTCTATTTGCATCTCAGTTGACATGTTTCTGCATTTTTCATGAAATTGAAAATTGGCCGAGATAATCCGGATCTACCGGATATACCAAATCCCATATCCTCGGAAAAATTTTTCGGAAAAAATTTAACAACCCCATTTGATAAAGCATATTTTTGTGAGTATTTACCAAAAAACCGCTTAGAAATATCTTTTTCCGGAACGGAGATATCATTTTTTGAAAATCGAAAAAAAGCGATTTTTTGACGAAAAATGGCAAAAATATGGTATTTTTTCGATTTTCAAAAATTCATAACTCGGTCGAATCTCGACCGATTTGGATGATTTTTTTGTATTATATGTAGAATCTAGAGGAGAATCACATATATTTTTTACAGACCTCAAAAAAATTTCTTCGAAAAGTTGAAAATGTAGTACCTGTTAGACCGGTCGAAAAGTTTTCGAAAATGTCAGAATTTCGAAAAATGCAGAAACATGTCAACTGAGATACAAATAGAGCTTTCGATTGACATATAGAACATATTTTTTGAATAAGTGTGCATAAACTTATGAACAAAAAACTAGTGTGCATAAACATATGCACCGCAGTGTATGATAAATAAAATTTTAGAAACATATGTATAAGTGTAAAACTAATAATTATCAAAAATAAAATTTTTATGTATGCAGCTGTGACAATGTGAACATTATATTTGCTTTAAATTAATTGAGATTATAATTATAATAGTATAATATTTTTTAAACAACTATTAAATATACTTAAAATTTCTCTAATTTTTACTTTAAGAGTATATTTATTAATCTATCCGAAAGTTTTAATAAAAAATATTATATTCATAGACTGCTTCTTACATTCAATACAATTCATTAAGTGTCCACACTCAAGTATTATATTAAAATTAATTTATACCAGGGTTTCGATATCTGCGGATTTTTCCTTATTTTGTGGTTTTTTGATAGGGCGATGAGGATTATTTTTAAAAATGCGGATTTGCGGATTTTTGTGGTCTTTTGAAGATTATGAGGATTTTTTATATTTTCTTGTGGTTTTTAGCAAAAATGTCATTATTTTTCCGCTAAGACAGTCTAAAATCCTCAAAATTTTCGCCTGCGGCGCATAAAGGAAGGAATCTGTGTCCTTGATCTTCCAATTTTTGTGTTTGATAATTTTTTGCGGATTTTTATATAAAATGCGGATTTTTTCGATCAAATTTGCGGATTTTTAAAAATTCGAGATCGAAACCCTGATTTATACTCAAAAAAATAATTTTTAAATATATATTTTTACTGCATATATTATAACAATTTTTCATAATAACAGCATAAATAATATTTATCTGTATAAAATCATAATAAAATTATCAATGAAAATATAACGACAGTTTTTTATTAATTCAAATTATATAATCCTTAATCTGAGATTGAAAACTATCTCCTTTAGAATTTCGTTTTTGTTAATTAAAACATTTAAAGTTATTTTGTGTATAAAATTACATACTTTATTAGTAATCATTTCATTAAATTAAATAATAAATTCAAATAGTTAAATCTCCCAGAAGTTTTGTATGGCAACCTGATACTTTTCTATCTCCTCTTCGTTTTCTGGACTCGCGCTTTCGGGTTTTTTATATACATATAAATTTCATCGAATCTTCCAACAATTGATTTTATATTAATTTACCATATTAATTTTTTTCCTCAATGTTTAACCTTCAAGTAAAATCAAATTTGTTAAAAATCAAAAATTATCTAATTTATATTCAAAATAATAAGAATTTTTATATATTATTTAATAATTTTATATTTGTAAATTGTTACAAATACTTTTAAAACTATCAATAAATTTAATTATTTTTATTATTTAAAATTTATTAATACTAAATTTGCGTCAATTTCATTATTGTATTAAAAGTAAAATTTGTTATAATTCATTGTTATGTTTGTGCTATTTCTATCAATTTTTTCTATTTTTTTATTCTTATATATTAAAAACAAATAAAATAACAAATATTCTAATGTAGTATTAATTAATAATCTATTTAGGACATGATTCTTTTTAAGTCTTTTTTCTTTTTTGTTATGAAAAAGAATTTTAGAAGTGCTATATGTTTTTTCTCATGTTTATACTTCTTTAGATAATAATGTTTAATAATAATAATAATGTCTAAATCAGTTTTAAAATTTCTCCAATCTTTGCGATCAAAAAACAACATTTTAAATCAAGGATCCAAAATAGTTGGTATTATATTTATAGTCGATATTACTAATTAGTCCTTTATAAGCTCACACTTTTATTTATTGTTATTTGATTAAATGTTTAATGATTATCTCTAAGCAAAGCATATAGATTCCTTCTATTGTTTGAGTGAAATATTTGATGTTTTACGGCAGTCAAATACTTCTAAATCTATTAAATATAAATTCTTAGATTTTTAATAAACCGAGAATTCGTGATTGTTTTATTCAAATTTCGACTTATACTGTTCATTGGAAAGATAATGTATAGTATTTTTATTATTTCGTACTAGTTTGTAGGTATATTGGAGTTTTTTAATTTTATTTTTTATATTTTAAGCGATTTTTTGTATTTTTATTATGATTAATAAGTTGATGTTTGGTATTGGCATTTTACATGTACCAGTAAATCAGTTTATATTATTAGATACATAGATAAATATATGTTAGCAATTAGTGCCTGAGACGTATTATTTTAATACATTATACATGATTAATTAATACTAATTAGATGTTCCAAAATAATTTCCTATTCGTGAAGAACTAAACATTTTATGGAAATGGAAAAAATTTTATCTGATAGTGTTAAGATTAATTTTGCTTAGAATTCGTAGAATTTTATTAATTTTTTGTTTATTTTTTTATTATCTTTATAAATTTTTTATTATCTTTATTCATTTTCAGGCAACGCTTATAATAAAAGCGATATTGACAAGTTCATTACTTGTTGATAGTACGCTATAGGAATGTGGTTTGGAATTGTTTGGTTTTCTTTAATTATTTATTCCTACCATCTAAATTGATTTTCATAATTAAATATCTATTATTTTTATAAAAAAAGCCATCTAAATGTCAAACTGCATGAAAAATTATTTATACGTATTTTATTCAGAAAAGAAGATTTAAAATCATTTTAATTGTTTTCTAATTTTAATATTAATATTATTATTGAATAAATTGAAACAATCTTGGAGAAATTTGTTATAATTTTATAATCATTATTTTCAATTTATTTACTTAGTACATACAACATGGTCTCATTTACATAGTACTAATTTAAATGTTGATTTAATTTCAATTTTATATATAAAAAATTTATAAAAATTAATTTCTAAATTAAAGCTGACAAAACTGCAGCCTCCGCTCCGTTTAATATTACATTTTAAAATTACATAAGAATTATATTTAACAACTTCATTAATTATTTTCTTCTATTGTTTCTTCTAAAGCCTCACCATCTTACATATTATTTTCTTCACTATTTATATTTATATTCGTCGATTATTAATTCTAAACAATTAAATTAGTATGTAAACCAAAAACATTTTGAGCTTGAAATACAATTATTATTGTAATATCTTTATAAAATTTGCACTATTTATACATCTAGTGCAAATACATCTAGTGCGCCCCTTGTTAACTGGCCAGTTGAGCGCCTGTATATTTTTACACGGATAAACTCTGGAAAAATGTTTACTGATGTTCGGAACATGAGTCAAAAAGAAACAACAAATTCCCTCGTTCGATAAACGGGTGAAGTTGTTCCATGAAGGGAGTTCCTTCCACCATTGTTGGTACCAGGCCCGTAGCCTGGAGTTTTTTGAGGGGGGGGGGGCAAGGGGGAAAAATTCTGCGCGAATTTTTGGCGCCAAAGGCGCCAAAAATTTTTATTTTATTAGAAAAATTTATTTTATTAGAAAATTTTGGGAATTTTAGAAGGCGTAGGCCAAAAAAATCACATTTTTTAGCGCCGGAGGCGAAAATTTTCCCCCGTCCATGGAACAAAAAAACTTCACCCGCCCTTGGAACAACATCCCAAGTCATTTGAACAACATCCCCCGTCCTTTGAAAAACTTCCCCCGTCCTTGGAACAACATCCTTCGTAATTTGGAACAACTTCCCAAGTTATAACAAGGGGCGCTCAACTGGCCCGGTGTCAACTGGCCAGCGCTCAACTGACCCCAACCGCTAATTTATAATTTTTCATTTTGTCATAATGTTTTATTTATAAAAAACAATTTATAATTTCTCACACATAGTATAATTTTAAACAAAATATATATTTTGGAATGTATTTTCCTCCTTTTGATGTTTAATTAATCGCCATTATATAGTTTACTATAAATTTTTATCAATTCTAATTCGGAACATCATTATTACTTTTTCGCTAATGACTTTACTGGATTCTGGATTTGAATATACCGGCTAGAACACTTTTACAGGTTAATTATTAATTCAATAAATGCAAGATTTTATAGGATATACCATGTCGTTGGAATGAATCATATAAAATGATAAAAAGAATTGCAGAACAACAAGAAGCGCTTGCACAATATGCCATACAAAACAAAAAATTTGATTTTACTTTTGATGCGAATGAAAGTATCTTATGACATGAGCTCACTAAATTATTGGGATTCCAAGGTTCAAGGATAAGATGGCTGAATTTTCTGAATTTTTGCGGTTAATTGAAAAAATAAAATTAATTATTTCATATTTTAGTCGTCGAGTCTTTTTACATTTTGATGGAATGCCTGAAACGACAATAGATGAAGATCAAATTTTACCAATTTCTCCAATTAGAAAAAAACCTAAAGGATTGTTGGATTTTTTTAATGAAGCTCTTGCTGGATCTTCAAATGATGAAACAATAAGTGGGGGTTCTATTGAATTTTTTTAATAATTTAATATTTAGGACGACCAGATATTGAAAAGGAAGTTACAGATTATTGCACTTTAAATTTGATTCAATCAAATGAAGATCCTTTAGATTTTTGGAGGTTAAAAGCTAAAGATTTTCCACGTTAGTAACCTAACATTTTCTTGCTAATGATTTTTAATTTAGTTTTATCTAAAGAAGCACAAAAATTTCACAAAAGCACAAAAATTTCTTTGTATTCCAGCTAGTAGCATTGCATCTGAACAGTTATTCTCCACTGCCCGTGATACTTACACCTATCGGCGCAGAAGGCTTAATCCCCGAAAGGCCGAGATGCTGATATTCCTGAACAGAAATTTGCAAATAATTAATTATAATATATTTACTTATAAATAATATATGTATATTACTTATATTTTACTTATAAATATTTTTGTTATTCTTTGGTAAAATTTTTAATTTTTTTTTTTAAAAATCGAAAAATATCGACACTTTTTTTTTCGATATTCGATATTTTTCGATATTTATCGAAAAATATCGACCGACCTCTTCGGCCGATCTCTACTATTTGGTAATATATTGTGCATATATGAATCCAAGACAAGCTACTACCGGAACAAAATTAATAAAATTATAGCTTGAATTAAATTTAACTCTAATAATTATCAAAATTTTCAAAAAATTAATTAAGGATTAATGATTGTCAAAATTAAATTTAATTATTTTTATTAAATCAAGTTAACTTTAAGATAATTTAACTTTTAACTTTATTTTTGTAGCGTATAAAATTTTCAAATTTGATTGTTGCAATTTACGAAAAGAACTTAATTGAAAATTTAATTAATAATCAGCTCAAATTTCATAAATTCGCGTCTATATTAATAAATCCTTTTAATTAAAGATTTTCTCACGTTAGTTAAACCGGTTTTGCAAAATAAGATTAATAAATAAATTTTAAACTATGTGGTACGGTAGAGTAAATCATAAAAACATTGCATGATTCAACTTAAAACTAAAACTAAACCTCAACTTAAAACTAAAACTTAAACTAAAAAGACCTTCAAATTTGCCACAAAATCCTTTATTTTTTAGATAAATTTAAAAAAAACACAACAAAACACATATTTAAATTTTTCAAAATTTAATCAAGTCATAATTTTTAAATTAATTATTAGAAGTACCTACTTCAGATTTTTTGTTAATTCGGATTTTGAAACACATTTAAAAAATCAAATTTTTCTGATATCTCTTTAACGGTATTGATATAGCCTATTGTGCGCTTTTTGGGAGGACCAAGTCTCAACTTCATTGGTTATCTTGAAATATTTTACATTTTTTATTAATTATGCATTTTTAATAAATGTAGTGACTGGTTATGATTAATAATTTTATTAATTTATTATTTTTTATTTTTTACTTTAGTAAAAAATTGCTGTTTATTCCATTTTTTCATTAAATCTATTCCAAATTCCCATTTTTTATCGGATTTTTCATGTTTTATTTTCTAATTATGGTTGTATTTTTATTTAAGATTCTTCGACCGTACGAGCATCTCTTTTGTAGAAATTAGCTTTTAGTTAACTACCTTTAATACTTTATCGGCTCTCTATTTATTAATAAATTTTCTACATATTTTTCAATAATATTTCTATATTATTTATTCTCGGTTTGAAAAACTCTATATCTATATCAGATTTTAAAATAAATAAGTTGATTAATTCAATGCCAAATATTTCAATTTTATTTCAAATTTTACTTCGATTAACTTTTTATTAGTTTATGCATAAACTAATTTTTTTTTCTCCCTAGCACTATTGATTCAAAAAGAAAATTTCGAGTAGGAGTAGGGTATATGACGATAACGCACCGCTGATCGTACGATCAATATTGAATGCTTTTGTTACTTCAATAAAATTCTGTACTTGTTTTTAAAACATATTTCAATTGCAATGGCTATATATTGACTGTTTTTGATGTGTTTGATCGAACTGAATTTAAACTTTTATTGGTCTTCCTTTAAAAAACATAACCAATTCAAGATTTACAATATTTTTTATTCAAGATTTACAATATCCTGAATTAATTTATACAAGACATTATAATATCAATAAAAATAAAACGAAACATTATCCAGTATAATTTATAATACTTATTGTGTTAATTAATCTTCAACCTGAAAACCAGTAAACTGAATTTAAATAATAGTTAGTAATAATCATGTTTTCTTTATTATTTTTTTCTTTATTCTGTTAATTTTTTTGTTATGTTACTTAAGTATTTGCCGTCACTTTTTTTATATATTATTTTTACTTAAGTATTTATTAAGTTAATGACAAATATTTACTAACAATCAATTTAAAGACCTAGTATTATAAACTAATATTTTGCATTAGAATTATATAACTACAATATTATATAATCTCATTTAAATTAACAATAATATAAATTTTTCAAAAAACTTGTAAACCCAACAAATTTCATCGAACTAGCTCGGAATATAAAAAGTTCACAAAAATGAGCGTAAAATGTCTTTCTTGCATGCTTAATTTAAAAAATGCCTGATTAATTTTTTAATATTATTTAATTAAAAAAATTTATTTAAAAAATTTCAAAAAAAGTATTTAAAATATTTTTGAATATTTATAATTTTGATCAATTTATTTATGTTGAAGAAAATAATGTTTATGCACCATATTTAAAATTATTTACTTATTATTATTCACATTATTATTTTCATTTCATTATATATATTTTAATATTATTATTGTCTTTTTCATTTGCCTAATTTAATATTCTGATTCGTCAAAATTGTAATGATTATTTTGTTTGCTGACAATAGGAAATTATATCTACATATTATTATGAATTATAAGTATATACTATTCGCTAATATTGTCTAATACATTATTAAATGCAAAAATAAAATTCTTTAGTTTGTCTTTCGACAATGAAATAATTTTTTCTGTTGTTGTACTAGTCTTTAATTCTTTTGTAAAAATTCTTCCATTAAAATATTTTTAAAGTGTATATTTTGTTAATTTAAAATAATGATCAATTTTTATATTCATTTTCTTAAAATAGAATTATTTGTATTCAAACGATATTAGAATTTCTGCATATTGTTTTTTTTTAATTAATAAAAAAGTTTACTTTTAGTATATTTTTAAAATACAATTTAAATTACTAAATCTTTCTAAAAATTATTACTTATTTTAATAAAATATTTTGTACGATGTTGTTCTTGTTATTTTAGTATCATGAAATAGATTTTTCAATTTTTTATGTTTTGTTAATTTAATAATTCGTGTGGTAAATTTTCGATTTATCATCATTAATGTAATAAACTTGACTGAATAATAATTGTGATTTTAAACGGCGACATTAATATAGGTGCATACATACAAATAAAAAGTAATTTATTTGCTGTACTGGCATAAAGTCAATGATGAATTTCTATAAATCATTTTCATTACTTTTTTTAATTTAGTTAATTTATAGCCATATAATTAATTTGTTATCATAAGACATTTTTACTAAAATCAAGATGTGGAAGTTATTAAATATTTTTAAATAATTTAAGTCTCTAATAGAGTTTGTTCGATCTCTAATTAAGTTGGTTCAACTAATGTTTATTAAACCAAATTCTTTGGAAGATTTTAAATCATTATATGGCACATTTTTGGCGTAATTTAAATTGAATTTTTTATCCTCAAACTTTCCCGTCTGACAATTATTTCTTTTCTTTATTATTTTACAAAGTAAAAGTATTATTATTACAAATATTAAAAAATATACTTCAATCGTTTTTCTATTTATACATTTTTTAAAATGAATATTTAGGCTTAAAAATAAAGTATTTTATTGTAAAATATATTTTATTATTTAAAAAAAAATATGACATGTACTTTAACAAGCTCCATGTACATTTTCGGGAAGCAAACTTTAATTATTTCCTTAATTACATAAAGACAGTGTCCCAGTTAAAATATAATTGATTTATTACTTTAAGTCAACTTTCTTATTTTGCAAAAATCACTTTATTTAATACTAATGATAAAATGATCTTTTTAAGATTTAGAAATTAGCACTGCTTATTTAAAATTTGATCTTTATTAGTTAAACATTAATCAAAGTTTTAGACCTTTAATTAATGTTTTAACTCTCAAATTTATAATTAAGCATATATATTTGTATATCCTTTTTCTTTTTTATGTAAGTGAGGCAAGTCGTTCTAACGAACCTTCGGCTTTAAATAATTTTATATAGCAACCTGTGTCAGAGGATGACATAATAAATATTAATTTCAATTCTTTTAATTATTTTTTTAATTAGAATTATTGAGAATGCAATAAAATAGTGGTAATTTTTATAATTTATACATTTTATTTTTGTTAGTTCATTGTATTTTTATAATTTTTTTTTGCAATTAATTCCCTAATAGATTATTTATATATTTAATTTTAAATTCTTTATTTTTTTTTAAATATTTTAATCTGATCAGTAACTAGTATGTTATTATACAAATTGACTAAATATTACTTTGTCGTAAATTAATCTATGTTCTCTACAAATAAAACTGCACAAAAACACAAAAACCTCGTTTTGTCATTATTTTTGCATTAGTAGTCAATAATCAATAATATTAGCGTTGCTTGCTCGATGACCTCAAACATTTTTAACTTTTATAAAAAATTGTAAATTGATATTTTATATTTTTAGTTGTTTTAGAAATTTGTTGAATAAATTTTTTATTAATCGTTTCCTCAATAATTATTTCAATAATTTTATTAATTATTTATTTAGTATGACTTTGCCTGAATTTTGGCCAACCATAAATTAAATTTAAAAAATAAATTAAATAAAATAAGAAAATATCTTATACATTTATTATAATTTAGTTTAATGTTTCGCATTTTTCCAGAATAATGTGGATATTTCAACAGATGTGAAAATTTGAAATAATGATTTAATTTTGACAGTTAGTTTTAATTACTAATGCGTATTACGTATAACACAATTGTGACAAATATACAATTATTAAATACAAGTCTCATGGTGTTTGCAAAGAATAATAAAGTTAGATAATATTACTGAAGAATAAAAACAAAATATTGATAAAAATCTATTATAAGAACTAACAAATTTATTCAGCTATTAATCGACCCCTTTGAAAACCTCAACAATCCAGCGAGAAGCTAATAAAAAACTCGATGACGCTTCTAACACGAGCATATAGAAAATATTACATTGCCTTATTACTATGATCCTATGATCAATAGTACTCGTATTTTATTAAATAGAATTTTTAATGCTTGTAATTATTTCAAAATAATTAACTCATATAGTTCAAAAGAATTATATTGAAAGTTACTGGTTAGAAAATAATTTCAATGAATAAATATAAATAAAACTAAAAATTACTATATTCAAAATTTCAAGATACGACAGTCAACTAACGAATGGAGGCAATGGTATTGCACAAGATTTGTAAGAATATATGTCAATATTAGGTACCTAATTGGGACACTCGCATTATTTTAATTTCTTGTGCTTAAATATAAAAACTTGAATCCCCTCAATGATTTATTCGAAATTGTTTATATTTTAGATAAATAAATAGTTTGCATATCTTATCGTTAATTTTTGTTTACTGAATTTGTTTTTTAATATTGCATCACTAGAGCTATAATGGGTCAATTGGTATAAATTATTTAAAATTAAATGTGACTAATATTAAATAAAAATACTATATAAATACAAATCGCGATCTATTTCAATGCAGCAAGATAATAAAAATTTAACGGAATCCATTGAAAAGTTAACCTTCACGGCTTGATTTGGATCGAAAAGTGCTGCGAGTGTAAAACGAAGGCAAAATGAATTGGAATCGAAATTCAATATACAATCAAATCTTTTTTCAACAATTCGGATAGATTTGCTGCTAGCTCTTTAGAGTTCTTACAATTGTTCTTTAGAGTCAAAAATTTTAAAATATTAATAAAAAAATTAATTTTTGTATTAATCTTCAGATAAAAATTTCTGTAAACTTTGTAAGAAAATGATAAAAAATATTAGTTGAAACACTTTTATAGCATATCTCCTGTTTTAAAGCTATTCCAATGCCGAATTATCGAATATGTTAAATTTACTGAGATTATATTTTGTACTCATTAAGAGGAATGGTTGGATAAATTTTACTTCACCCTACAATATTGTCAGGGTCGACACTTGCGTGAACTTAAGTTTGAAGTCTATTGTAGCAGTCCAAGTTTCTCTTTTGTTAACATTTCTGGTACCAAAAATGTGTTTGGTTATGCTAACAAACTAGAATTTAATGATTTATTATTATTATACTTATTCATATTCGATTTAACTTATTTTTTTGGTTTTGCTAATCAAGTTTACCGGCAGCTTCTCCCCAGGCTACATGTTTCTTGAGACCTCTCTTGTGTACTGAACAGACCGTGTAACTTGTTTCGGTTTGTTTGATGAAATTTTTATCTCCTTTGTACCCTAAGTTATAAAATCTATGTTTATTTAATTTACTGTATTTTCAAGTTTCTAATTCAATAATTGATCAATAATTGAAATTAAATTCAATAATTGAAATCTAATTCAATAATTGAAATTATTTTAACAACTATTGTCATCTTTAAACTTTAATCATCAAAGTTTAGTCCTTTTAAATTCGATTCCATTTTTATTTTTTCATATTCAATTTAATCAGGAAATAACGTTCCATGATTCCTCTACCTTATATTTTTTCGCAAAACAAATTATTGTTGTACTTGTCATGATTTATGAAAATAATAAAAACTAGGTTATGAATATTATGCATATAGACAAATATATTAATGTTTTTAAATAAAATAAATTATAAATTTTATTTAAAATGATAAAAAATATTTAAATTGATAAAAAATATGTATAATTAACCTATTCATTCAATTAGTGATAGATTAATCATTTTTTTTACATTTAATCACCAATTCATTTAATTATTTATTTTTCAAAGAATGAAATTGATTTTAAATTTTCATATGATATTGTAAGCCTCGGTTCAAGAGCCATAAGCCTCGGTTCAAGAGCCATTGTGGTCGCAGAGTCTGGATTTTCCAACAGGACACTGCTCTGGTACACAAAGCGAAAGAAGTTCAGGACTGATGCAAGGCCAATTTTCCTGGGTTGATTAGCGCTCAGAATGGCCGCCCTACTCCACCGATTTGAATCCGATGGATTATTCTTTTTGGTCTATTTTGGAGATCAGGGCCTGTGCTAAGCCTCAAAAAAGTTTGGAGTCTCTGCGCCGCTCTCTCACCCGAGAGTGGGACTTAATTACACTCAAAGAGGTGCGTGCTATTTGCGAAAATTTTTCTTCGCGCCTTCGCCTCTGTATCAAAGCCAAGATTGGGCATTTCGAAACTTCTTGATTATTGTTCCTTATTTAATTCTCTATCATTTGATTGTATTTCGATTTTATTTGATTGTGTTTTAATAAAGTTATGAGAGAAAACAAGTGTCCGGTTACTTATGGCGCACCCTGTAGTATTGCTATTATTCTATTAACCAGTTTTGAATTTAAAATTAGAATTAAAATTTATTTTTCTGCAAAGAATTTGGATATTTATATTTTAATAAAGTTATTATAAGATTCGATAGAATAGAATGGAGTGATAATATATAATTAATTTTTAATAAATTATATATAAAAGCTGAATCAAATATCTTCTTTTATATAATATTGTTCTATGTCAAACTATCTAGTATATTATTAATATTAACTTTTTATTTTTCATCTTTTAATTTATTATCAATTATCACAATTACTCGAATGTCACAAATTTTCTATTTATTTTAAATTTTAACATCTTTTTTATAGTTTAAACGTCTCATAAGTTATAGGATTTAACTACTCATATTTATATGCCAATCCAGATCACTCTTCTTTTTCGCCTTCCAACACAGATATCGAAGTTTTTAACTAGAAAAAGTATGGTGATACATACATAATTACTGTGTGCATACTGATATTAAAAAAGCGTAGTCCTCAATTTTCTTCCACCAGTCACACAAACTTAAATCATTTTCAACTAAAAACATTTTCTTCTTGTTATTCGCTAAAAATTTCTTAATTCTTTAGCTTTTCCATCACCTATCAATAATACTGGACTACTAACAGTAAACTTTAGGTAACTAGCGAAGGTGCTCGCCCTTCGGGCGAGCTCCTCCGCTAGCCTAAGTCTAAATCATAACAAAACTTAAAAGTCAAATCAAATCATTTCCAGAGATTCTTTTCCATTGTCGAAAACTAATTCGTTCAGTTTTCAAGTTAATACGATCAACTATTAACTTTTCGACCAGAAGCTTTCAATTGATAGGTGTCGAGACCTATCAATTATTAGCTATCAACTTTTAACATCAATTATTAACTATTAACTAACAACTTTTAGTTGAAAGTTTTTTGAGTAACTATCAATTATTAACTATCAACTCTTAGTTGATAGATGTTCGAGTACTTATCAATCATTAACTATTAATAATTAACTATCAACTTTAAATTGTTAGGTGTAGTAACAAACCCCCTATTCACATTTCCCAAAGGCCGGTATATTTTGAAACTTCTTACACTTGAAACATTTTACATTTACTTTTTAAATAACAAAACAACAATTTACTTTAAAATTAACAACAAAAAGAAAATCACTTTCAAGAGTGCTAAAGAGATCATATCACAAAATTCAGTCATTTCTTCTGACTTTTAATGTCCACTTCAACAGTCTCAAATTCTTCACTTTTACGTTTGACTGGAGTCTTGAGTGGTTTGTCAAATGGGCACAAAACAAAGTCTGTATTAATGCAGATGTCCTGAACGGAAGCATGCAGTTTCAAACACTCATCTTAATAAAAAAATATATTATTCCTTAAAACCGTTAAAAACCGTTAATATTGACAAAACACTTGCTAAGAACAACTTGGTTATATTCTTTTCCATTTCCAATTTTCTCAGCTAAAGCTTCTCCAGAAACATATAAATCACCCCTATGGCCCTTTAAATCGCCAACGATGGCACAAACTTTAGTCTTGTCGTAAGGCATAAAAACAGTAATTAAAACGCATTTGACTTCTAAAACGCATTTAATATTAATAAATAAAGATTATTAACTAACTATAAAATTCCCCTATCTTCATTTCAGTAAAACTGTCGACGCTTTTTGCAACACTTTCCACCAAATAATATTTAGAATTAGGCTGCACAATTAATTCAAAGTCGAATGGCGTAGAAAAATACGTCTTCCCATCAAACCGGCTGACATCAAAACGCTGGGCTCTTAGCATCAAAAAGGATACAACCTATAAAATAAACATAGAATATCAAATAATCTGATAACCTACAGATCCCAAAGTACAAATCTTTCCAAAACAACCATCTACTGATTTCTTAAAACCGGTTACTGCAAAAATTCTCCATTCGAACAGGCACATAACAACGTAATTTTCTTAGCACTGTCCATGACCTTCATTATCTGTCCACAGCAATTACTAAATACATATTCATTAAAACAAGTTCAAAAATAAAAACTTACGCCATTTTCGATCCACATGGAATGGATTTCAACATTTCCTCTGAACTAAGCTCTTCTAATTTGTAAGACTCGGCCATTTTACATTAAAGGTTTCAAAAAAGCTAAATCATTTAATCTTTATTTAGTAATCATTATTTCATTATTATTTATTTAGAATCTGCTTAACAACTATTAATGATCCATTTTAAGCTATTAACTTCAACTATTAACTATGGTTCAACTATTAACTAAGATTATCAACCTTCAACTATTAATATCAATTTAAACTATTAACTATTAACTCACTTTTCAACTATTAACAATGATTCATATTAAGTAAGATCTTCAACTATTAGCTATTAATATCAATTTCAACTATTAACTCAAGTTTTAACTATTAACTATTAACATCAATTTAATCTATTAACTAAAAAAATAAAAAAAAGTCAACTCAAATTCTAAAAAATTCATTTTTTCTTCACTTCTCTAAATACACCCTATTTTCTTTTTTTGGGATATTTTGTAATTTTTAAACAAAAAATAAACACAACGCCAAACACAGCAAAATTCAAAGCTGCGGACAAACAAACAAACAAACAGGAATTCTAAAATTATATATAGGACTATTAATTTTTAACTATTAAATATTTTACTATATGCTTTTTATATATTTTTTTACTATATACTATAACTTTTTTACTATATATATTACTGTTAGTTAATAATTAATAGTAAAAGAACTTTTTTACTACATATACTACAACTTTAAGTTAATAGTTAATAGTAAAAGAACTTTTTACTATATATACTGCAACTGTTAGTTAATAGTTAATAGTAAAAGAACTTTTTTACTATATATAATACAACTGTTACACTACAACCGTTAGTCACTCTAGAACTCTCAAATATTTAGTGTCACACAATGTCAAACGCTAGGACTATCAACTATTTAGCATCACACTATGTCAACCTTGCTAGTACTATCAATTATAAGCTATTTAGTAAAAAACAAAACTCACAATAAAGCCAACGGCTGGACACTCGCTTTGAAATAGAAGATCAGCACCGAAAACAACCTGTTGGACAATCACTTTGTTTAAATAAATGATCTTTTTGATTTTGAATCTAAAAACAATTTTTAAATAAAACAAATTTTAACAAATAAAAAAACAAAACAATCAAACCACATCTTAAATACAATTAACAAACAAAAAACTTGAAAAAATAAAAAAAAAATACAAAACAAATTCTAAAAAATTCACATTCTTTCTTTACTTCTCTAAATACACACTATTTTCACTTTGGGATATTTTGTCATTTTTAATAAAAAATAAACACAACGCCAAACACAGCAAAATTCAAAGCTGCGTACAAACAAACAAAAATTCTAAAATTATATATAGGATACTACAACTTTTACTTAACAGTTAATAGTAAAAGAACTTTTTTACTACATATACTACAACTTTTACTTAATAGTTAATAGTAAAAGAACTATTTTACTATATATATTACAACTTTTAGTTAATAGTTAATAGTAAAAGAACTTTTTTACTACATATACTACAACTTTTACTTAATAGTTAATAGTAAAAGAACTTTTTTACTATATATACTACAACTCTTAGTCACTCTAGTACTCTCAACTATTTAGTATCACACAATGTCAAACTCTAGGACTATCAACTATTTAGCATCACACTATGTCAACCTTGCTAGTACTATGAATTATCAGCTATTTAGTATCACAAAATGTCAGAATCTAGTACTATCAATTAGTTAGTATCACACACTGCCAAACTATCTATTACTACCAAATATTTAGTACCACACAATGTCAAACGCTATTCAAAGTCAGCTATTTGGTATCACATAATTGGTATCACACTATGTCGACATTGCTAGTACTATGAATTATCAGCTATTTAGTATCACAAAATGTCAAACTCTAGTATTATCAATCACACAATGCCAAACTACTTAGTACTACCAACTATCTAGTTCACACAATGTCAAACGCTAGTTAAAGTCAACTATTTGGTATCACAATATCAAACAATCTACTACTAAAAACAATTTTGTATTACACTGGCAAACTCAAAAACTAAGACCTACCTAAAATTATGTAAAAAAACAAAACTCACAATAAAGCCACCGGCTGGACACTCGCTTTGAAATAGAAGATCAGCACCGAAAACAAACTGTTGGACAATCACTTTGTTTAAATAAATGATCTTTTTGATTTTGAATCTAAAAACAATTTTTAAATAAAACAAATTTTAACAAATAAAAAAACAAAACAATCAAACCACATCTTAAATACAATTAACAAACAAAAAAACAAAAAAATTGCCAAAAAAAAAACATACAGAAAAAAACCAAAACAACTTCTAAAAAATTCACATTCTTTCTTTACTTCTCTAAACACACACAATTTTCTGTTTGGGATATTTTGTCATTTTTAATTAAAAATAAAACACAACGCCAAACACAGCAAAATTCAAAGCTGCGGACAAACACACAACAATTCTAAAATTTAATATAGGATCTTTAGATAGAGAAAAATTATTATTAAATTTGCTGTTTTAGTTCTCTAGATTATTTTTTAAATCATTTATAAATATGTATAAACTGAAAAATCATTTACAAGTTGATGTTCCTTCATTATACGATTTTCGTAAAATGTTTATAAAATTATAAAGAATTATATAAGTGCTAAAGAATTATATCAACTAATTAACATATACATATTATATTTAATTTAGAATATAAGTTCTTTTCATATGAATTATTAGATTACTTTACTTTTAATTTAAATGTAATTTAATTAAATAACATCTTTTCTTAATAATAAATTATATATTAAGTATATTTTATTTATAATCCTACAATCAGACAAAAAGTATAAGTATACTTTATTGTAATATAATTATATTTTGTTAAAAAAACTTGAATTAAGCCATTCTTAGGACTGTTATTTCTTGTTACTGAGATAAAATATTATGAAAATTTTTGGATCTATTATAAAAGGCAGTTGCTGTTTAATTTCAGGAAAACATTTTGAGGAATGCTCTAATCCATCATTTTGCCTTAAAATTATTCGTAAATATGATTCATATTAAGTAAGACAATGATTCATATTAAGTAAGATCTTCAACTATTAGCTATTAATATCAATTTCAACTATTAACTCAAGTTTTAACTATTAACTATTAACATCAATTTAATCTATTAACTAAAAAAATAAAAAAAAGTCAACTCAAATTCTAAAAAATTCATTTTTTCTTCACTTCTCTAAATACACCCTATTTTCTTTTTTTGGGATATTTTGTAATTTTTAAACAAAAAATAAACACAACGCCAAACACAGCAAAATTCAAAGCTGCGGACAAACAAACAAACAAACAGGAATTCTAAAATTATATATAGGACTATTAATTTTTAACTATTAAATATTTTACTATATGCTTTTTATATATTTTTTTACTATATACTATAACTTTTTTACTATATATATTACTGTTAGTTAATAATTAATAGTAAAAGAACTTTTTTACTACATATACTACAACTTTAAGTTAATAGTTAATAGTAAAAGAACTTTTTACTATATATACTGCAACTGTTAGTTAATAGTTAATAGTAAAAGAACTTTTTTACTATATATAATACAACTGTTACACTACAACCGTTAGTCACTCTAGAACTCTCAAATATTTAGTGTCACACAATGTCAAACGCTAGGACTATCAACTATTTAGCATCACACTATGTCAACCTTGCTAGTACTATCAATTATAAGCTATTTAGTAAAAAACAAAACTCACAATAAAGCCAACGGCTGGACACTCGCTTTGAAATAGAAGATCAGCACCGAAAACAACCTGTTGGACAATCACTTTGTTTAAATAAATGATCTTTTTGATTTTGAATCTAAAAACAATTTTTAAATAAAACAAATTTTAACAAATAAAAAAACAAAACAATCAAACCACATCTTAAATACAATTAACAAACAAAAAACTTGAAAAAATAAAAAAAAAATACAAAACAAATTCTAAAAAATTCACATTCTTTCTTTACTTCTCTAAATACACACTATTTTCACTTTGGGATATTTTGTCATTTTTAATAAAAAATAAACACAACGCCAAACACAGCAAAATTCAAAGCTGCGTACAAACAAACAAAAATTCTAAAATTATATATAGGATACTACAACTTTTACTTAACAGTTAATAGTAAAAGAACTTTTTTACTACATATACTACAACTTTTACTTAATAGTTAATAGTAAAAGAACTATTTTACTATATATATTACAACTTTTAGTTAATAGTTAATAGTAAAAGAACTTTTTTACTACATATACTACAACTTTTACTTAATAGTTAATAGTAAAAGAACTTTTTTACTATATATACTACAACTCTTAGTCACTCTAGTACTCTCAACTATTTAGTATCACACAATGTCAAACTCTAGGACTATCAACTATTTAGCATCACACTATGTCAACCTTGCTAGTACTATGAATTATCAGCTATTTAGTATCACAAAATGTCAGAATCTAGTACTATCAATTAGTTAGTATCACACACTGCCAAACTATCTATTACTACCAAATATTTAGTACCACACAATGTCAAACGCTATTCAAAGTCAGCTATTTGGTATCACATAATTGGTATCACACTATGTCGACATTGCTAGTACTATGAATTATCAGCTATTTAGTATCACAAAATGTCAAACTCTAGTATTATCAATCACACAATGCCAAACTACTTAGTACTACCAACTATCTAGTTCACACAATGTCAAACGCTAGTTAAAGTCAACTATTTGGTATCACAATATCAAACAATCTACTACTAAAAACAATTTTGTATTACACTGGCAAACTCAAAAACTAAGACCTACCTAAAATTATGTAAAAAAACAAAACTCACAATAAAGCCACCGGCTGGACACTCGCTTTGAAATAGAAGATCAGCACCGAAAACAAACTGTTGGACAATCACTTTGTTTAAATAAATGATCTTTTTGATTTTGAATCTAAAAACAATTTTTAAATAAAACAAATTTTAACAAATAAAAAAACAAAACAATCAAACCACATCTTAAATACAATTAACAAACAAAAAAACAAAAAAATTGCCAAAAAAAAAACATACAGAAAAAAACCAAAACAACTTCTAAAAAATTCACATTCTTTCTTTACTTCTCTAAACACACACAATTTTCTGTTTGGGATATTTTGTCATTTTTAATTAAAAATAAAACACAACGCCAAACACAGCAAAATTCAAAGCTGCGGACAAACACACAACAATTCTAAAATTTAATATAGGATCTTTAGATAGAGAAAAATTATTATTAAATTTGCTGTTTTAGTTCTCTAGATTATTTTTTAAATCATTTATAAATATGTATAAACTGAAAAATCATTTACAAGTTGATGTTCCTTCATTATACGATTTTCGTAAAATGTTTATAAAATTATAAAGAATTATATAAGTGCTAAAGAATTATATCAACTAATTAACATATACATATTATATTTAATTTAGAATATAAGTTCTTTTCATATGAATTATTAGATTACTTTACTTTTAATTTAAATGTAATTTAATTAAATAACATCTTTTCTTAATAATAAATTATATATTAAGTATATTTTATTTATAATCCTACAATCAGACAAAAAGTATAAGTATACTTTATTGTAATATAATTATATTTTGTTAAAAAAACTTGAATTAAGCCATTCTTAGGACTGTTATTTCTTGTTACTGAGATAAAATATTATGAAAATTTTTGGATCTATTATAAAAGGCAGTTGCTGTTTAATTTCAGGAAAACATTTTGAGGAATGCTCTAATCCATCATTTTGCCTTAAAATTATTCGTAAATATTAACTCATTATAATTTACTAGATTTTTTATGATAAAAACAATCGAAATGCTCTAAATTAAGATCTTAGATTGCTCTAATCATGAAGCAGCTGCATGCTTAAGAAGATTAATATTTCCTTCATTTATTCGTTATATAGAAAGTTACATTTTGCAGAAGCTTTTTTTAATGTGAGCTTACCAATCTCATTAAATACTTGCTCTTTTATTTCTTTGCTAATGGCTTTCCTTGGCATTTTTTAAATTTCAAAACCTAAAGTTGGGTAATTAAACTTTTTTAAAATAATTTTTTCAGATTAAATACTTTAATAATAAATATTTAATTGAAGATTAATATATAATTAAAAGTGTCTTAGTATTAAAAACTAGCATTCTGGTTGCGGTAATTGATAACGTTAATTAAATAAAGACACATTTAATTTAATGCACATTTAATTCTAAGACACATTTAATTTAATGCCTTTTTATTGTATTTTTCAAATTATAAATTGTAGTTTAATGTTGATTTGTAATTTTATTCACTTATAGAGCTTTATTTATTCACTATATTTTTAATTATACATACTATGTAGAGGATTTTTTCAATCGGTGTCTATACTCAAATAAATCAGTTATATCTGATGAATTAGTTCATTTTAACGCGTTATTTTAAAATTCATATTGAAGTATTTTATGTCTAGAGTATCTATTTTATTATTAATTGATATATAGTTTTTATTATTGCATTATAATGATATTATTTTTTTATTTATTTGAAATGTTTAAATATGTATGTAAATATTAATTTTCATTAACAATGATTTATTAACTAAATTATCATTATTAATAAATTCTGCGAATTTTTCATATAAAATTTTACTAAAAGTATTTTAAAAATTTTTAGATTTAATATATTCTTTTCTTTACACTTGTTTTAAACTCTTATTTTTTCCAATTATTTAAGATAATACCTAATAAGTAAACTCTTCCCATGAATTGAACCTGTTCTCAATGAGCAAATAGCACAGATGTGGACTTGGCACCGTGATTGCCATTATTGGAATTATTTTATCGTAATTATTTTAATTTAATAAAATTTTACGTCGCCATGTCCTTTCTGAGTCTTGACAATAAAATTACATTTTAATTTCAATTCTATACATTTATTGATAGGCGAAGTAATTATCAGAGTGTAGAACAATAAATAATTATTGATCGTTGCTCAATCAAATTTCCAATTGTGAAATAGAATTAATTTAATTTGTTGAAGAGATTGAATTAATATAAAAATTAATTAATTTAAAGCTAGAATTAACAATTCAATGTCAATCAATATGTTGGAATTTGTTGACAAACAACTTGGAAGTTGTTGACAGCAACAACAACATGCATGGCGCAATATGTTATTTAATTCTTATTTAATTATCTTGGAAAATTAAATAAGGTGGTTAAACGGTAGATTAAAAGGCTATTATTTCATTAATAAGTATTTCATGTGATATATAATTTAAGTAATGCATTAAATGGTAATTTAAGCAGCAATTTAAGCAATTTAAGCAGCAAGTTTAATTTAAGTAGAAGGCTTAATTTAAGCATTTAAGCCTTCTGCAGCTTACAACCTCCATTTTGTAGAACATAAATAGTTTATACTATGGCATTGATTTGGAATATTGTTTATTTATATGTATTATACAATTGAGAATATACGTGGGGCCCATTATCTTGTATGTTATTGTAATCCCAGAGGTGGGGCAGGCTCTTGGATCAAACCAGAAGGTTGATCAAGTCTTCTAGTTGTCACCTAGGTGCCCTAGAATAAATTAAAGACTAAACACTCATTTAAGTATTTATTTAATTAAATAATTATTCAAACAATTAAAACATTCAATTATAAAATTATTAAAAGAAAAGGCAATAAAAAGCGCTATTGATTTACAAGTTTTCTCTTTACATAAAACATTGAAAGTTAGCTAACTGACTGAATGAATAAGGATTTTCTAAGCTAATGGAAAGTATATGGGCGGGGCCTAGATATGCTTTACACCTCCCTTATCCGACAAGATCGTCCCTGATCTTAACAAGATTTAAATTTCTTAAAAATATTGGATCTTTAGAAACACTGGTTATTATCGATGGCTACTATTTAAGGGAATGTACATAATTTATCTAAGTTTATTGATGCGCTCCTGAATGAGCAATATTTTATCTATAGAGCTGAATGTGCGTCATATGACAGCACTCCGAAGATGAGTTTTATCAATCCTTGTGAATATTATTTATGGCATTCCTTTTTTTTATTTTTTATTTAATATTTTTATTACCAGTGTTTCTTTAAAAATTATAAAAATAAATGTTTTCTTTTTGACTATATCTTTTTGACAAAATTGGGATTTAAAGCATATCTAGATTGGAGGAAAAATGTTTTGAAAAAAATTATGGCTATTATGTAAATTAAAGTTTGGCATATTTAAAATAATAATGGAATGTATAATTGAAATTTGTATATAACGTATTTGTAATTTAAGTGAAAATTTAAAAATAATAAATTAAATTGATGAATTTTGTGAATTTGCAAACTTTGTATTTGTATGAGTTAATTTAAAAAAAGGCTTATTTTTCTTTTAAAATAATTACAATAGTGAAATAACCTAAGTTAATATATTTCTTATTGAGTGGATAATATTAAAATCATTTAGTAATAGAATAATTACAAAAAAAATTGTGTTTTTTTTTTGAGGAAGAAGAAGAAAAAAGGTTTTTGTAAAACAATTTGAAAGGGGAAAAAAATTTGTATATTTTTGAAACAATCAAATTAATGATAAAGTAAAAAAATTGATTTAAGTATAATAAAAACAAAATTATTAAAGGCAAAAAATAATGAATTTAAAGCACATTTTTTTAGTTCAGGCAAAAAAAATTTAACGGATTAAAAAAAATTTAATTAGGCTTATCTTTCAAATAAATTTCTTAAAAAGATTACATAGTTAAGTTACTATTTTGAGAAATTATTAGATCAAAAGAATTATTGAAAAAAAATTTAATGGTAGAGAACAAATTGAGATTTAAAAAAAATTAGAGAAGAAAAAATAATTAAAACAAAAATAAATTCCAGCCATTTGTTCCATTGATGTGCAACATTAGTTGAGCATATCATGAGAGCTTTGAAAAAAAATTGTTTTTTTTTATAAATTTTAATAAAAATTAAAATGGCTTTCCTCTACCACCACGCCATGAATTGCAGTCTTTTGAAATATGACCATATTGACCACAATTGTAACAGCAATCCGAGCGTACAAAAGTTTTTCCAGTATACATTTTCCAATTGTTGCTCGCAAATGGACGTTTCCTAAAATTGAAATTGTTATTATTTGTATTTTCAAAATTTTTATTTTTATTTACAAACCATTCTTCTTGGTACCTGTTACCACTGCTTGTTCCTTGACCATAATTTCTCCATGAGTCATTGGATCGATCCTGAAAATTAAAATTTTCAACATTTTGACATACGTTTTGACCCTCCATGGAGAGAATTTGACCAAATCTGTCTCTTTTGACTCGACCTGACTGTAAAATATTTAAATAATTAGTTCCTACCACTGAAGTAAATTCTGTAGCCTTTTCTATAAACCTTGACCAAACTCTTCCAGATTTAAGCAACTCAATATCTCCTACTAGAAAGAGACCATGTTTGCTTCGACTTAGCGCTACAGTACTACGATTTTCATCAGAAAAGAATTCAGAGGAGTCCGTTGAGTTACTATCAGTACTATGAGAGCGAGTAGTCACTAGTATAATAAGATCCGCTTCCATTGATTGATAACCATCTACCGACACAGTGAGTACATTATATCCAAGTTTTTCAAATTCGATTTGTAAGCATTCTTTTTGAAAAAGATAAAGACAAATCACCACAACATTTACTTCAGGCGAAATGTATTCATACAATGATGAGACGAGTGTGACAACCGAAGTCGTTTGCAAATCATTTGTGAGACTATGAGAAACTACATCTTGCCGACACGAACCAACGACATTGAGTAGCACTATTGGACAACTTTGCATAGGCAGCGGAAACCGAGAATTCGTCAACAACGCTCTTTCATCTGCAGAACGTCCAGGCTCTAATGGTTCATTATGTATTTCATAGGCAGCATACGACACACACAACACTAGTAAAGGATGCATGCGGTAACAAACAGAAAGACGAGTTTGGTGGACTGACGGTAAGATGAGTAACTGCGGAACAATCGAGTCAAGACCAAACCCATCGTGAAGCGATTTAGGTAAATCTTGCAGATGAGTCCCAATTTGAAATTTATCGCCAGTTATGAGAATCTTTTCCAAATTCGGTAATCTGGCAATAAGATTTGTTATTTCAGCGAAGCTCGTCTGGGTTGTTTCATCTACAATGAGGACTGTTGTGTCAAGCAAAGACGAGTAGAGCATATTTTCGGCCATCGCTGCTGTCGAAAAGACTATTTTCAGATTTACAAGTTCAGAAAGCATCGAGCCCAGTTTCACTTCACTAGTCAAACGAGGACGCGTTTCAAAATTTTCACAGTACTCGTTCACATCCTGTTTTGCATTATTATCCAATTTTTCATTAATTTCTTCTAATTTAAGTTTCGTGATAAGCATGTGACGTCTCAACTCATTTATCATTTCTTTGTAACGATCTTTGGCGAAACCCGAGAAAAAGGTGATTGCCCTCGATTCTTCCATTTCTTCGGGTGATAACACATTCTCAAGTACTTTAGCGAGTTTGGCTAAAGGCAAATTAGCAGACGTAATGATGGCAATTTTAGCATTGGTGAGACTATGGAGAAGAATTGCTGTAACTACTGCTGCACAGAAGGTTTTTCCCACTCCGGGGGGTGCTTGCTGGTAAACCAGCTTGCACCCCACAGAGAGCAAACTGTTTACCGTTTCTTTCTGTCTTTCATTTAATAACCTCATTAGAGGGTGAGGATTTAATGGCTCGTGGACATCTTCCAAATCTACTATTTCAAATTCACGTGCCAAAAGAGCTTTCATTAATTGACCCTGCTTTGTGTCCAACAACGAAAGACGAGACGGCATATTAGCTGAAAAGCAAGTTCGACGACTTTCACTACCCTTTATTATTTTTGGATGTACTACAAACAGACCACCATCTTGTGCATTCAAAAATTCTTCTTCTGTATCTCGATTTTTACGTTCTTGAACATTCAAAACTCTTATCACTACACTAAAATTAAATTTGAGATTCCCGAAGGACCTGACATTTTCCGTTTCAATTTTCTTGACCACTCCAAGACCAAAATGAGGATGTTGCATACTAGATTTGAGTTCAACTTGATCATCAACTGCCCAAACACTTTTTAAATTTTTCACTTTTATAGAGTCAATTTCAGAAAACTTCAAGTAGAATTGTTTGTCCCAATATAATGCTGCGCCTTCAAATCGATTTTCAATAATTTTCTTTCTTTCATCTTCCAACGAATAGGCAATTGCAGCACTGATTATGCTTTCACAAAGTTCGACTTCCTCAATGGACATTTGTGGAACTAACGGATAAAAGACATTTTTACCATCGCGTTTGTAATGCCACGGTAAGTGAGAACGTACAGTTCCGAGGACACCAAAATCATCTCTTAACATTTCCTCAGACCCCATTTTGAACTCTGATTGTGGCGGAAGAAGGTAAGCTTCATGACTAAACATTGTTCAGGAATTTCAGCAACAGAAACCGTCACCAACTGTCCAATTTCTAGTTCATCCAAGTCCAAATCTACTAACTGTCTCCTATAGCATTTTGAACAGACTTGTAAACCTGCCGAAATGACTAAACAACACAACAAGCTGTTATATTTGCCACCTCGCTTCAAACTTATTACAACACCAGGAAAGTCTCTTCTGTTCGCATGATGAATGAAATCAATTTCCTTGATTATTGCCTGGGGATTAATTCGACCAACATTCCAATTCTTTCTGTCCCGAGTAACTTCAAACTCATTTCGAGCCAAGAGTGGGGCACTAATTAGCATGGGGCTTTATTTTAAGAAATACGGTATTTTATATTTGATAAAAATGATTAAATAAGAAGTTCGTTTAAATATTAAATTTATTTACATTTATTAATAATTTTTTATTCTGCTATCAATCTATTTATTTTATTAAACTGGCTTATTTCAATATATAGTATTGGTAGATTATCTAAAATATATCGTTCAGCCAAATAAAAATTAAGAATCGACATTATGTCATCGGAACAAAAATCTAAATCGAAAATTTTTTTCAAAGAGTTAATTTATATAAACGAAGTTTTTCTTTGATTTATAAATATTATATCACGCAATTGTTCTCAAGATTTATCTTCTGAATTAATAAATACTTTCATTTCTATTTCTACGATATTAAAGCGATTTGGTTTATTGATCCCCGCAGTGTATAAAGTATTTTCTCTTGTTCATTTTTTGTTGTTGATTTTATTATAAGTAGATTAAAAATGTAAAAAAATCAGTAATTATATTGGGTAAAAATTTATTTTTTATAGTTTAGAAGACGATAAATTTTAATTTTTCCATTTTTATATAGGAGAAGTCTCTTTTTACAGAAGAAGTTTCAATTAATTATTAAACCAATTAAAGTATAGCAATATCTAATTAATTTTAAATAAAAAAAATTTGAAGAAACTGTTTAGTAATAAGTGAAAGTTGTTGTTGTGTACGTGAATCAATAAGTAAGCGTTGCTTGACTTTCTAGTTTAGTTTTCGTAAAAAGAAAGAAAAAGAAAAATTCTTTCCAAAAGATCAACACTAAATGTTTGGGAGGAATGTGTGGGAGAATTTTACTTTATATATGTATCTAATCTATGCACTCTTATAACTTGTCAAATATTTTTTTATTTTATTGCTATATATTACAATTGTTTATATTTTCTATCATCGAAAACTTTTAGTCCCAGCTGTTTTTGTGTTGTTAGAACAGCTCTGTAATTTAGACTTAAAAAATTAGTTATGTTTTACTATAAAAACTACAATGTGAACATTAGTATAAAACCATGGCAAATACATCATTTAACAGGAGTAAATATAGTTATTATTATAAAAAATTTTCTTTTGTTTTTTCCTTGTTAATATTCTTCTTTAAAATACCAACCACAAGATACATATTTAAAATTATCATACTATTGAATTATTTAGAATTATTTCATTTAGTAATTATATTTTTTTTCTTAATTATTATAGATTATTTCATATAATTAAACAAATTATTAAATATTTAAATATAACTATGCATCAATAACTTGTAATCGTGTGCCATTACATGATCCATCGTTTACAAGAAATTTATAATTGTATTTTGTAGTAATTTTTTACATTTTTAAAATGTTAAGTTTTATAAGATCTTATTTTAATTATTTCATTCATTTCTTAAATATTTTATGATATAAAATGTTTTTATAAGTATTTGCTATTCTAAACAAATTAAAATATCTTAAATTTATAAAATTTTATTTATATTTTCAATAAATAATTATGTACCATCAATTTGGTTACTGTACAAGTTTATTCCAAAAATAAATAAAATAGCTTTAAAAATTTAAAATAGAATTTGTTTGAAAATTTAAATGTCTCTTTCTTAATATATTCCAATTTTTTATATTTGCAATTTTTTTATAATTTCCTAAATAAAATTTATATGCAAATAAAATAAATTTCATCATAAAATGTATTAAATTTAATATAAATATATTAAATGTAATTTTTCGGAGTCTAAACATCTTCGTGCAACTTTTGGGCCTTTGTGGGCCCGAATGTAATATAATAGTAATAACATATTAAAGTATCAATGATACTCACCATATCCTGTATTTCTTTAAATTAAAAAAATGAAATACACTGCGGTGCATATGTTTATGCACACTAGTTTTTTGTTCATAATTTTATGCAATCTTATTCAAAAAATCGAAAGCTCTATTTGCATCTCAGTTGACATGTTTCTGCATTTTTCATGAAATTGAAAATTGGCCGAGATAATCCGGATCTACCGGATATACCAAATCCCATATCCTCGGAAAAATTTTTCGGAAAAAATTTAACAACCCCATTTGATAAAGCATATTTTTGTGAGTATTTACCAAAAAACCGCTTAGAAATATCTTTTTCCGGAACGGAGATATCATTTTTTGAAAATCGAAAAAAAGCGATTTTTTGACGAAAAATGGCAAAAATATGGTATTTTTTCGATTTTCAAAAATTCATAACTCGGTCGAATCTCGACCGATTTGGATGATTTTTTTGTATTATATGTAGAATCTAGAGGAGAATCACATATATTTTTTACAGACCTCAAAAAAATTTCTTCGAGAAGTTGAAAATGTAGTACCTGTTAGACCGGTCGAAAAGTTTTCGAAAATGTCAGAATTTCGAAAAATGCAGAAACATGTCAACTGAGATACAAATAGAGCTTTCGATTGACATATAGAACATATTTTTTGAATAAGTGTGCATAAACTTATGAACAAAAAACTAGTGTGCATAAACATATGCACCGCATTGTATGTAGTTGTACAAACAAAATTGGAATAGTTCTAGTTTCAGAAGCAATTACCAGTCTCATTCCAATTTTTCTTTTCCCATTCTTCTTTTTTTGTGTTCATACATTTTTTAATACCATATTTTGGCAGTAAGTGCAAATTTCTTAATTTATCCCAATAAAAACAACAGGAAACACAACAAAATTGACAAAAAATAAATAAAATTTTGGCAAAAATTAAGAATTTTGCACTTTATTGTAGAAATTGTTATTGGCAAATATCTATGTGGACACAAAAAGAGAAGAGGAAAAAATTAAGAAATTCTTTGGGTCGTTTATTTATAGCTAATGATTTTCTTTATTTTTTTCATTTTTAAATTTAAAAATTAAAAATAAATAATTAAACGTCATTGGTGTAAGAAATGTTTTAAAAGCAGCCATTTTAAGAATAAAAAATTTAATGAGCCTTTTATTTATAAATTCTACAAGATAGTTAATAGCTCATCATCCACAAAAAATTTTTCTTCGATAAACCGAAACTTTCAGAAAACCGAAACCTTACCGACTAACCTAACCGAAAATCTTCAGTTTTTGATTCAATTAAATCGGTTTGAAACCGACAACACTATAACTGAGCAATAAATCCTAAAATTGCAAGTTTTATACTAGATTATCGAATTTCAGCTATAGAAATGAAAGTGCTATTATTTCCCCATTACATCATTTTTTTATTTTTACAAATTAACGGCTAAATTTTAAACTAATACAAAGATAAAGCGGAAGTTATAATAAGACATTTAATGCCAGTTATGTTGAATAAATTAAGCTTTTATTTTTATTTTATAAAATATTTTAATATTAAAATTAAGATGAATAAATTTATTTTCATTCTTCTTTCATATTTGGTTGTTCTGTTGAATACCCAAATCAACGGTAAAATGTTTGAGGTTGGATTAAAAATAAGAGAAGATTGGGAAGAAAATAGGGAATTTATTTATTTAAAAAATATTCAAATAAAGGAACGTTTTGTATTGATAATGAATGTAAAGCAAAATAGTAGAATAGTTGATTATCCTTATAAGAAAACTGGATCGTTTTGTAAGCTTGAAGTAAATCCTGTTGAAAAAGTTTTTATTGTTAAACTAAATCATTGTTCAGCATTTAGCTCTCAATTAAAAATGAGAATTTTGATAGAAATTGCCAATAATGAAATTGTAAACAAATTTTTGAAAAATTTGGGAAAACAGGTATTTAATATTTTAATATTTGGAAATTTGTGCCTTCTATAATACACAAATTTAATATATTTAAGATTCGCTTAAATAATAATTTTATCATGAATAATAATTATTATGAAACGTCCATAATAGAAGGAAGTTTAGAAATATAAATAAAAAAATTATTAAAAGAAAATATAGAAAATTACAAAAACAAACATTTATCAAGTTATTGGACGGAAATTAATTTAATTGGATATAAAATTGAATTGTTAGGAAAACAAAAAGTTGAAAATCCGAAGGAATTAAAAAGCAGAAGGAAAATTTTTTAGTCAAATGAAATATATTGGCAACAAAACAAGTAAATAAATTTTTAACTTTGTCTATCTTTTCATTTGACTAAAAAATTTTCCTTGACAATAATATTATAGGTGGAATAATTGAAGTAAATAAACGAAAGTGTTTCATTTGTAGTGTTACAGATACCAAACAGTGGTATAATTTACTTAAAGAACATTACTTGTGCAAACAATGTGGCGTTTATAAACTCAAATATGGAATGTTTAGATCAAATGAATTATGGTTTAAGACTACAAAGGTTATCTTTATCAATATCTGGGTCGAATTTTAGTAATTTTACCGGAACTCTTAAAATGAACATACTGAAATTGTTTTGCCCAAACTTTGACTTGCTATGCTTTATCATCTACTGTTGGATATCTTCTCATTAAGTAGTTTAAGGACGATCGTAAATGTTTTATTTGCGGAGTTACACAAACAATATCTTGAACGGTTCTTTCCTATACGAAAGTGTTTCATTTGTAGTGTTACCGGATATTCCTACCGGATATTCCTAAATTTTTAATAATAACCTTGAAAAATTGACCTAATTTTTATGAATAATAAATTTTATAAAAAATAAGTTTTTAGTTGGTCAATTATTTTAATGAGGGTAAAGGAGTAGCAAGATTATGTTCAAGTTGAGGAAAAATTCATTGGATGGGAGGTAAACGACGTGAAAAGATATGAATTTTATTTTTTCATTCATTTATTTTTTCATTTTATTTTTTCATTCCCTTTATTTTTTCATTCAAAAATTTTTATTGTCTTTTATTTCTTTTGTTACAAAAGAAATATTGAGGTCAAGATGACCTAAAATTATTTAAATAAATTTAAAAATTTTTTAACAAAAGTGACCTAAAAAATACAAAAGAAAAATGAAAAATTTTTAAGCTGACCTTAAAATTTTTTAAAAATTCATAAGAAAATGGAAAAAATACAAAAGAAAAAAGGAAAAGTTTTTAAGCTGACCTAAAAATTTACAAAAGAAAGTTAAAAAATTAAAAAATGCGCGCACGCTGCGCGAAAAAATTAAGGAAAAGGAAAAAGGAAGTAAATATTTTTAATTTTGGGGGGGGGGGGGGGGGGGAACATGTCCTAGACCTTTTGGCTTGATGGGTCCTTGGATTGGTACCGGATATTCCTAATTAGTGGACTACTAACAAAAATTAATTAAATGGTAATTACAAGAAACAAGGGTAATTACACGGTTCCCTTTTCCCATATCAGTTATTATTGATAAGACCCCTTGGGGTGGTATGAGATGTCCCTAAACCTTTAGGTTGACTTTAATTAGTTGACTAATTACATGGATTTAATTAGGGATTAATGTTGCGGACCCGTCTGCTCCCCACGACTCGGGGTTGCGTTAACTACTGACTTGCTTTTAAATAATTTTTGTTATTCACTTCACCAACATATATTTTACCACTTAGCCTTTTTTCTGGCTTGGCATTTTTGTTTAATAAAAACAATTTTCTGCTTGGATTTAGCTTGTTTCTATTTTTATTTAATCTGACCACACTTTTACTCTTTTTTGTTGTGGAGTAAAAATTTTTTAGTTAAATAAACATTTGATTTGGACTGTGTGTTTTTTGTGTATTTTATTACCAATTGCCTAAAGAAATAGGCATAATTTTCCACAGTAGTTTGAAATTAAATTAAAAAATTAATATGAAAATGATCATTATAATAAAATATAATAGCATTTACAATATATATTTTAGAGTTTTTTGATTGATAAAATTAATCATTGAATACAGTTATTTAATAATAAAATACAATATTCTTATAGTATGATTAATTTAAAACATATAGTGTTCTCATAAAAAAAGATGTTATTTGTGTGAAAACTATAAATCTAAAATGTATTTTTATAAAATAAGTCGGGTGAATCAAAAATTTAATTCTTTACGATGTAATCAAAATAGTAAGAAAAAATTTTGCGTACATTAAGGAGGTCTATTAGAGAGATTAGAAAGTCTGATTAGAGAGATTAGAAAACTTTAAAATATGTATTGTAAATGCTATTATTTTTTATTATAATGATCATTTTCATATTAATTTTTTAATTTAATTTTAAACTACTATTGTAATTTAAAAATTATGATGGATAATTTCGCATTAATTATTTATTTATTGTTGATAAGCCTAATTTTTAATAAATATTTTTATTTTAAATTTTTTAGATTTTTTAAAACATTCAACTGTTGAAGAAGTTTTTGGAGGTGTTGAACGGGGGGTAAATAATATTTATATTAGTAATATACCAAAAACTTGTGGGTTGGATATGATATAAAAAGTTAATGTTGTATTTATTTTTTATTTTTGACTGAATGTTTCAATAATAATATAATTAATTATTAAATTAACAATCAAAATAAATCATTACAAATTTAAAGAATCAGAATAATATATTTTGAAAATAAAGAAGATAATAAAAATAGTTTAAAAATAGATAATGAATAATTCGAAAATAAATTGAAAAAAATAAATTGAATAAATTTGAAAAAAATTTTAATATGCTGCATAAACATTATTTTCATTAACATACACAAATTGATCCAATTGTAAATGATTAAAAATATTTTACAAACATTTTTTAATAAGACCTTAAACATGCAAGAAGACATTTCATGCTCATTTCATGCTCTTTAAAACAATGTTATTTGTGTGAAAACTAGGTATCTAATATTTTTATAAAAGAAGTCGGGCGAATCAAAAATTTAATTCTTTACTTTGTTCAACAAAAAAATAACAAAAAAAACTTTGTGCGTAAATTAAGGAGGACTATTAGAGAGCATTAGAAAATTGTTTCATATTTTATATTTTTATTTATATATTTTAATTTATATAATTTGTAATAATTTCAAATCATAATTTATTAATAAAAGAGGATAATTTACAGAAGAAATGTACAGCAATTATCTAGACGAAATCGCCATAATTATGTGAATTAGTATTATGAATGTTATTTTGAATAAATGTATATTATATTAAAATAATTAAACTGTTGTGATAAAATTTTTAAAAATGAATGAAATAATTTTATATATACTTTATTTACAAAAACTAATAACAAACTAAAAAATAAAATAAATTTTATGAAAAATATTAATATTTAATCTTAATTGAACGAAAATCTTCTATTGAAAAACTAAAACACTTTCAAAAAGAAAAGATCTCCATTATGCAAACAGGCTTAAGAAGCAAATCATTAATCCACAGCATAAGTATATTCTTCTTTTAACTGGAAACGACCAATTAGTTGAATGCTATCCCACTAATGCCTTTTGGGTTTTGTGGGAAAATTTAAATACTCGTTAATATGGATTATTTATTATAATTCTTCAAAGTCTAATACTGTTATTTTTATTTGAAGATAAAAATTTATTTATTTTAATCTGGCATGCTATAAAAAATAATAAATAAATGATCATCAAATAGAACATTTCCGAATTGAAAACATATGTATTTTTGAACTTGATTAAAATAATAAAATCTTCTATAACAATCTTATTTCTTATTTTAAAAAAAAAGTATTAAAAATTTACAAAAGGAGTCTCAATAACTGTCAACCTATCATAAAGGCTCATAACAATATTCGTAAGGCTTTATCGTTAGAAATTAAAACTATTGTTACATAGTTGAAATGTAAAGTTTGCTCGAATCAACTCAATTTGAAATATTGTTATAAAACATTAGAAATCTTTATTAGATTTATTAATATTTAAAAAAAATTAACAATTAAAATCAAGATAGCAGAGAAAATTAAACAGAAATTAATGTCTACACGACAAAAAGAAGAAAATTTTTGTTCTGGATAAGACGACTTATGTCTTAACACGGATTTGTTTATGCTTGTTTGGAAAAGGACCACATATTGAGTGAACTTATTGGAGATGTCGTCTAAATTTTCAAGAAAATATGTTTAAATTTTCAAAATTTATTTTTTTACATTTTCGAGTAAAGTTCAATAATTTTATTGTGGTCCCAGAGAATATTAATCACTAGCAATGAAAAGGAGCTCCAGAAATGAAATAGAAATCGTGAATTCATCTCCACTTGAATATAAAATACTAATAAAAATATTTGATAACAAAATAATTTTATAAAAAATTTAAAGAAAGTTCAATATATTAACTCAAAAGTAGGTCCTCCTTTATGAAAATCAAAAATAATTTAATCAATACGAACGTCATTAAGAAATTTATAACAAATAAATATAATCAAGTTTAGATTAAGAAATATTTTTATCCAGCATATTGTAACTGAATAGCAAAATTTTTGGTAAAAATATTAGCGTCTATTCATTACATTCAAAATAGTTTTGAATGCTAGTTTTGAATGCTTTGATTATTTAAATAAATTTTAAATAATCAAAAAATAATATCTTATTAATCAATGTTATAAATTTATTAATTAATATTTTATAATCAAATAATAAATAAAGTTGGTAACTAAATCAAAATTTTGATGCGTGTTACCAACTCAAGATAATTAAATTCGAAATATATTTTTGATACAAATCATCTCATGAATCTCGACTAAAAATATTATTAAAAAAAATAAAATTAAAAATAAAATTACTTTTAAAAATTTAACTACATTTAATCTAAAAAATTTGTGGTGTCATATTGGCTGATAAATATATACTAAAGTCTACATTTAACTTATAGATAGAACCGTCAGGAAATAATCGAAATGAAGTCGTTCGGCACACACACACCGAGAGGACTTCAGAAAATGGAACGTTTGGCGGCAGATGAATCGCGCAGCTCATTATGTATCCTTAAATTCTAAATAAAGATATCAATCTTAAATAAATTTACTAAAATTTTCAATAATTTAATTGCAAAATTTATTTTTAAGAAGCTATGTCTAACTGCTTGTCTTCATACAACATGGTTGAAATTTTGAATAATGATAAAGACCTAATTGTTTAATAATCGTTCTTTTCACTCCTCCCCATTATTGACTTAATCTTGTCTTTTTAAGTACAATAATTTTTCTAGTTTTTTAGTTCGTTCAATTATGTTTAAATCTTACTCTGCACAATTCAGCCTAATCTTTGTTAAAATATATAATTAGAATAAATTTTATTTAAAATTTCTTTAAAATTCTTTGGTTCTTTACTTGTTCTGAGATACAAAATTAAAAAAATTATTTTTGAAAAATGAGAATTTTAATTTTTAAAAAGAAGAAAATTTATTGTTTTGATTTATTGAGAATTTTTAATTGGTTGGATCTCTTAATATCGATGAAAGTATATATGAATTTAGTGATCGTACGAAAATAGATTTTACTTAAGACATTTGGTCTGATTACTCAAGTTAATTTATAAGTAGTTTTGATTATAAATAAATTTATTAATTACTAATTTATTTCCTTCTTTTTCTATTTGACTATATGTATGTTTTGCTTCCACGACATTTCGCAACAAACAGGAACCATGCCGTGAAATTTATATTAATAATATTCCAATAATAATAAATATTCCAGTAAATAAATATTCCATATATTCGTAATTGGCCTTAAAGGTCATCCGCTTTTCTAAAAATGCTTAACTTTTGTCAAAAATTTTTCATTTCAATTTATAAGAATTTTAGACAATTGTAAAACATTAAAGTGAAATTTTATTTCAGTAAAATATATATTGAAAAATATTATAATTACAAAAATATTATGATTGAACATTATCTCTAAGGCATTTTGAAATTAATAATCTATATTATTGAAGAAATTTTTATCATCACGCATTGTGATATAATCGGATAATTTGTTAATTTCATTAAATGGATAACTTTAAATAATTAATTGATTATATTAATTATAATAAATTTAATTATAATTTGTATACAATTATTTAACAAATATTAATATATTATAATATTTGTATTGAATTTCATGAAATAATAGTAGATGCACAACGTTATGTAATTGAAGTGCATTATGTAAATGAAGATGAAGAAGCAACAGAAATTAATTTAAATTAAATTTCCTATTTTAAAGTTAAATAATTTTATTTTAAAGAGGAAAAAATAAGAGTGATTTACTTTATTAAAAGAGAGATATTGAAAATCTAGAATATAATAATTCAATTTTAATTAAAAAGAGATTTAACTAATAACTAAGAAAAGAAGATAATGAAAATAATTTAATCGTAGATTTATAGCCGTGGTCTTTCTTATAATAGATTGTTGACATTTTACCTATCAAAAAAAAGTTGTTTACTGGCTGTTTAAGCCAGTTTGTTGGTTAAATATTTATAACATTTGTATTTTTATCATCGTTATTGCTATAATTTTTATTGTTATTTAATATCCGAATCTGTAGCACCAGTTTTTGGTTGAATTTTAAGACCTATCCTTCAAATGTTGTTTTTGAATATTTAAATTATGACGAGATCTGCTGCAAATGATGTAGAAGATTTTTAGACGAAATATAAAGACTTAAAATACTTATCATAATTGAATTCCGTTATATCAATGAATTTTGCCCTGTTTCTACAATAGTTAGTCTATTTTTCAAAGGATATTTATAAAATGCAGACATATTTTAAATTATATTTGTTTTATTTTTTTCATGAAATTCGTAGACCCAGCTACAACCATAGTTTTGTAAAAAATTATGAGCCTTAAAATCGAGTTGATACTACAAGGCTAATAAATATTCATCTGCTTTGATTGGTAGTTGCATATCCTTTAATATTAATTTTCAATTTTATGCTTTATTATAATTCTACTTTAGTGAGTTAAAACTCAACTAAAGTAGAATTTATTACAATTCAACTTTAATGGAGTTAATGTTCTTTATTCTTATTTTTCATTTCATTTTATATCTCTGACATAATATTTAAATATGCCTCGTGCTTTAGCATCATGCGTATTTTTCTTTTCAAAATTTTTCTTCCACTTCAATAATTTTTATTTCAAAATTTTTCTTCAAAAATAAAATTCTCAACATGGTAATAAAACTTTATATATATAATATTGCTTCTCAAAATTAAATCAAAAATTTTAACTTTTTAACGTATCTTTAATATCGAAGACAATAAAGAAGTTTAAAACTGTTTATTTTTACAGTCAGAACTGTGTGAATAGATAACGATACAAAGAAATTATATTTATTTATATAATTTATTTATTTATAGTTTTCAATATTAAACTTGAGTTGTAAAAATATTTGCTATTTAATTACTAAGATGGTAAAATAGATAAAAGGTGATGAAGAAACAATTGAAAACAAATTTTTAAGAGCTATTGCCTTTCATAAACAATTTTAATTGTTTTGTTATTGTCTAGAGGTTTAATTACTTTCTATATTACAAAGACACTTGTACTTTTAATTTTTTATTAGATGAATTTAATATTTTTAATTCACAACTGAATATTTTTTTGGATGAAAATAATTTTGCAATTTTACTTATATGTATTATATTAATTATTTAATTATATTAATTTATAATATATATTTTTTAATCAGTTAATTAATATGTATATTAATAATTAATATAAATATTTTATATAATATAATTAACTAATAAGTATTTATACATGATATAGAATAGAATTTGCTACAAAATTTGTGTGTGAAATGAAGTTACCAATATTATTCGACATAAACTCTCTACTCAATAAATATCACTAAATTATCAGATAAAAATTATAAAAAGCGATAGACTCGTTAAAATTTTCTATTTTTTGTTATTAGTTGATTCTATTCGCCAATTAAAATATTTATACATATCTAATTTACAATATTATTGAAAAACCATTTTTAGAAACAAAAAACCATTTTTAGAAACATTATTAGATTTCTGTAATTAGTATTAAAATAATAATATCTAATCATATTCTAAGTGTTAAAAGCTTAGAATAAATATTTATTAAATAATTTTAAATGCTCCTTACTATTATACCTTATCTTAGTACTGTAAAGCATATAGCTATTAATTTCCTAAGGCTGAGCAGTAGGCGGCGTGGTGTAATGGCTAACGCATCAGTCCGGTCTACTGAAGATGCTGGCTCGCTCCCAGCCGCCGAATAACCTTTTGCTCTAGCTAAAGGAGAGAAATAGCTATAGCCCAGCTGCTTTACTGTACGAATGGATGACTTTTCTATATGTTTTTTATGATTCTATATTAGAAGTTAAAATTAAAAGAAGGATTTTATAAAAACGAAAAGTTACTGAAAAAATTCGTGCAAAAAGTTTGTCAAAATATACTTCAGTCACTTTCAAGCAAGGTTGTGTACCAATAGTAGAAAAACAAATTTTGTATTATCATGCTTTTAGTTAGCAGCACATGCTTCTCTCATAGAAATAAATTATGAGAGGTAAATATTCTTTTATTTTAAGATCTTTTTGAAAAATATGGCTTGTGGCTTGTATTATTGTTTGGATTATATTTGAGATAATATAATTTTTTATTATTAATTATTTTTCTATTTTTTAAATATTTGTTTATTTTCTAAATATTCTAAATAGCATAACCATAGAGATACTTAAATTTTTGTGTATGCAAATCATTAAATTAAAATGCTAATCCATATCTCCTCGCACGCTGAAGCTCCTGCAAGTTTAGTTTATGTGCTGGAGTTTATCTGATCTATTTCCTTCATATTTACAATTTGTACTTACTTGTTTTTTTAAATAAGTAATTTTTATTTACTTATTTATTTTTTTTGTTTTATATTTAATTGTTTAACTTTTCAATAATAAATGGGCAATCGATACATGCTTTCTTATATCTATCGACCTTTTTTCGATCTGTAATGATAAAAATAAATGATAAAAAAAGGTACTTAAACCATAAAATTTTAGTTTTCTTTGGCTTGCTTTGTGTTAATTGCTAAAAAAAATTTTTTAATAAATAAATATATTTCAATCTCGAAGAGGTTACAAAATTTTATAAAACTAAATTTTTATTTTATAATAAAATTGAACATAAAAATACGGTTTAGAAGTATTTTGCAAACTTAGAATCTAAGTTCTATATTTAATTTTATTATAAAAATTCGTCTTATAAAATTCGTATTAAAATTTTATTATTAATTAAAATAATATTTCTCTTCTTATTATCCCTTCTATACGAGCTTCTTCTCTGCAAATAAACAAAAAACCCAACTACATTCCAATGAATGTAGTTGGTTTTTTACATATTAATTTTTATCAAATATTTTCCGATTTACAGCCTCTAGCCGTAATGAGCATCCCAAATTGTATGACGCTGGACAGTCCAGATGATATTAGAGCATCCCGACTAGGGCTACAAATTTATTTTTTATTATAAATTATTTGGGAAAGTGTGAATATATTTGTGTGTTGCGATAAGAGTGGCGTGGTGTGATGCGCTCAAGAATTTAAATTCTAATTTTTGCCATCGGGGTATTATTGGCTGTGAAAATAAATAAAAGGCTAAAATGAAGCCATTTCTAGAAATAAAAATTTTTTTTCCAAAATAATTTTATTTCGATAATACATATTTAATATAAATCGAGATTAATTAAGGTTGTTCTTATTGTAATATGATTATTGTCATTAAGTACATTTGATGAACCTGTTTTTTGTGACTCATAAATATTTCATTATAACAAAACAAATTGTAAGTAATTAATATTTCTTAATTTGATTTGAATTGATTTAATAGAATGTAATTTATTATAACATTGTTGTGAACCACTGTCAACAAATAATTATCAAAATTTTTTTATTATTTTATTTGTTATTATTTTAATCAGTTTAATTTATTATTTAATATGATTAATTAGTTTTATTTTCAGTTAAACACAAAGTCTTTAGAATTATTAAAGGATGAAAAGATTTGCTGCTAAAAATTAAAAGACATCAATTTTTTAAAATTTGTATAGAGAAATATCACAATATGAACAGATATAAGCAAAGTCTAATGTATATGTATAAACAATATGTTTTATAAACAATATCTATATTTTTGAAAAATGATAACAAACATAGGAAAAAGTATTATTAAAATAAATAGTTCAAAAAATGTAAATTATAGTATGTATGTATATATTAGAAAATCTTTAATAAGTTATGTTAAAGAACAAAACGATTTTTTGTGATGTTGTAAAAAAGGAAATACAAAAGTGAAGAAACAAAATGTCCATCAGGACACCGTCCTGTAAAATCAAATGTCGTTAAAAAGATTCTTGGAATTGACAATAAATATGCTATCGCTGCAAAAACGAGGCTGTCCCCGAATTTTCTTTAGTTTTATATTAAATCTAATTGAGAAGTTAATCAGCCAAAAAATTTAAGAAATAATGTAAGCAACACAAGCAAAAATAACAAATAGTCAACAACAACAAAAAATTAATTATAATAGTGAATTTAAAAAAATTAAATAAAATTTATGTGAAATTTAAAATAACATCAGCATAATAATTTAACTTTTATAAATCATTTTAAATTTATTTATTATTTGTTGCTAGAGCTAGATGAATTCTGTTAAGTTAAAAATCGTCTGAATATTAAACAAATTGAAAATTGATAAATGTTAGCTGGGCTGAGAACGAATTACTATGTTAAATCAATTAATACGTACAAATATGCAATAAATTAATCGGTGAAAATGAAATTTTTATAAAATTTATAATACCTATATAAGTATTAATCATTATTTAACAAATGGATATAAAATCTCAATGTTATTTTTAAATGAAAAATAAATTGTTCAATATCAAAATTGTTAAACAAAATATTTCCAAACGTCCTATTCAATATGTATGTATAATAATTATTTTCTTTAAAATAGCAAAATATTTTATTTGCAATGGTGAAGTGCATTGGAAAATCGATAAGGTCGTTGATGCGAGACTTCGGTAAAATAATTTCAAAGCTTTGATTTAACTTTCCAGGACAAATTCTTAATTCATAAATCATGTGGCTAAACTTTTGCTAAACTATGGTTGTATTACGAAATATCTTATTTGTTTTCAATAACTTATTTGTTTGCCTATTTTAAAATTTTTTCTCATTTATTTGGATAAAATAAGTTAAAATAGTTAAATAATATTATTAAATATAATAGAATAAAAATTTAAAGACGCCAATTCACTCATTACTCTATTGATTGTTTGTAAAAATATGTTGACAAAATATTTTCATAAAAAGAGAGTGCAGAATTGTTAACCACTTAAACATTTCACCACACAGTAACTCGTCATTTATTTACTACACAGAAGAGATTTTGCAGGGTCAGACTTACAAAATAAGATTTTTAAAAAATTTATTGGTAAAATTAATATATAAGTGAGCAATATAAATTTATATTTAGTCGTAAAAATATTTCTTACATTTCATACTATTTATAATAAAAAATCAAATGAATAAGAATTAAATAAGATTAAGAATGTATAAACAGAATTAGAGAGACAGGTAATAATTATTCAATTTCAATAATTTAAATGCTAAAAATAAATAAAAATAAATCATGTTTAAATCTTAATAAAATACAACTATCGTAAATATATAAATTATATTGTATGAATACAAGTCATAATTAGTGGTAATACTGTCGAATTTATTGAGTAGAAAAAATACAAAACGAAAAAAGAAGAATTTGCGCACAGACATTTAAATAATAACAGGAGTAATTTTTAATCTAATTTTAAATAGGAAAAAGTTAACGTAACTAAATATCCACCCTAAAGCTCACTGCTTTCAAAAATCGAAGATATGTATTTCATAATTATTTTCCCCGTAAATGTCTGTTCGCTTAATTTTTTCAAAATTCAATTACCCCTACACCAATTGTAGACTCCCATTAAAATAATTGTTTTTCTTTTTCCTTCATTACATTCAAAGTAATTTTAACTTTTGCGTGGGCTTTGGAATTTTTATCCTTAATTAATTGGTTTGTTTTCCTCTTTTTATTCAATTAAATTCCTATTTTTATAAAAATCTTTTTTTTTAAATTTATTACTTAAATTTTTCTAATTCTATTATTTTGCACTTTCATGAAAAAACTGTTTCAATTTTTTATTATTTTTATTTTCTTCTTCTTTTTAATTTTTTTTTGTATTTTTTGTGATTTCTTGTATTTTTAATTTTTTAATTTTTTTTTACTTATTTATAGTTGATTACAGACCTGCTCACGGATACGGATAATATCCGGATACCCGCGGATATCCGCGGATACGAATGGATATGGATAGTGTTTTTAAAAAAATTGGACGGATACGGATGGATACGGATATGATGGTTCAAATTCGCGGATATCCATCTCAAAATTCCAGCCTGCAGTGCAAAGAAAGTGAATTTTTTTTCGCTTTCGGCCTTTCAAAATTTTTAAAATTTTCGCCTGCGGCGCTAAAAAAGAGAAATCTGGCTTCTAAATCATTGAAATTCTCAAATTTTCGCCTGCGGCGCTAGAATGAAGAACTCGTTTCTTAGCCTTCCACCTTAAAAATTTCCATCTACGACGCTCCAATGTGCTTACCCATTTAAGGTACGAAGTACAAGTTCGGGCCAAATTCAGTGGTGAGTACGAGCAAAATTAGCACGTTCTCTTTTAGCTGAGCAAACGAAGGTTTTCGGTTTGGAGGAATTCCCTCACCCAGAAAAAGGGAAAAATTTGCCGAGTGGATTGACAAAAAAGTTGATTTTTTGGCCTACGCCCTTCTAAAATTCTCAAAATTTTCGCCTGCGGCGCTGAAAATGAGTGATTTTTTGCTTCGTTGTCTTCCAAAATTCTCAAAAATTTCGCCTGCAGCGCTAAAATCAACTGGTCAGTTAACCGAAATTTTCATATCGGCTCTTTAAATTTTCAAAAATTCTCAAAAATTTTTAAAATTTTATTTTTTGTCGGTATGATCCCTGTTAAGCAACGTTGGGTCGGAATTCCTATTTCTGCCTTCCGATTTCCAACCTCCAATGTTCATAAGCAAGATTATTTTGCTGCATCCAATTATTACCTCATTGTCTAACATTAGTCGAATTTAAATAAATTTGACCATTTGAAAATTCTAGCCAGGCTGACCATTTTGAGAAAAAACGGATATATCCGCGGATATCCGCGAATGGATATGCTTAAAAAGTTGGACGAATACAAACGGATACGGATATGGACCACACGGACATATCCGGATACGGATAGCAAAATCCGTATCCATGAGCAGGTCTAGTTGATTACCTATTTTCGGGCCGACAAATGTCGGCCCGCTACAATTTGTTAATATATTTAACTGAATTTTTATAAAAATTTTTCACAAATTTCTCATTTTTCGGTTAATTTTAGAAGTTTAAGATATATTTTTAACAATATATTTTTAATGATATACTTACCACCATTGCATATAAATTATAGTTTGTATGATAAAAATCAGATATTTCATGAAAATATTCAGCAAAATCAAAACATCGATTAAATTAACAGTTCGAATATCTATAACAATAAGATTGTATTTAGCTAAGCCTTGTGTCATTTATTTGCATAAATTAAAATTCTTATTAATTTATCTAAAATTATATGTTAAAATTAATTTTATTGTAAATATTTAAAATTTATGTTAATTTAGCTATTTTACCTCAAATTATTTTCATTACTGTAACGAAAGATAAGTCTTGCATAAAGGATTATTGAATTGTAAAAATCACTCTATAAAAAATTCACTCTTACCGTTAGCGGCTAAAATTTATGTTTATTGTAGAGCAAATTATAATTAAATTTCTATCTAGCTGCCTGGCACGGCAATTGAAATTTAAGATATAAAATTTTTAATATTTTCATTATTATTTTTTATTACTTTTACTCAATGAAAAATTTATTCAAAAACATTTTGTGCAGGTTTCACAAAAGCCTGATTTGTCGGATGTCTAACAAATTGTCTATGTAGTCATTAAGTAAATCTAACAAAACAAATTATAAGTGATTAATATTTCTTAATTTAATTAGAATTGACTGAATAAAAATATAGTTAATGTACCATTGTTGTGAATCACTTTCTATATAAGTATTGATTATTATCCAAAGTTTTATTATTATTTTATTTGTTAGTATTTTGATCATTTTAATTAAGTATACAAAAAGATGAAATTATAAAAATTTTCATACAAATATAGATTTTCATAAGTGTAAATATATTATTTTCATATAAATTGTTTAAATTTTATATTTTTCATCTCTTCTACATGTAATCTAGCTTATGTTGTCTTCTTCTTCCACCTCAAGAATTTATACTTTCTGCAAAATATTTAACTACTCTATTATTAAAAGTTAGATTATTTCCTTCTTTTTCGTTCACTTTCACCCTCTTTCAATTCATTAAATGTATTTACATTATTTCGATTTAAATTATTTTCTTTATTATTAAATATTATTTCTTTTCAACTATTTTCGAAATAAACATTAATTATTTTATTTAAAAATAATAATATCTTTAAAAAATAATAATTTCAATTTATATCAAGCAACATCAAATTTAAGATCTGTTTCGTCAGTATACCTATATTGTTATATGTTGCGCGTTAAGGTATGTTTCTCCACCTCGGAGCCATTTCCTGGTTACACTCCATTTTGAATGATTAGTAGTGGGAAATTTTGTTGATCTTTTGAATAAACTTGTCGGTTCATATGATAAAATTGTTGAGGTGGTGGAAAGAATTATGTTGTTGATTTGGAAACTGAAGTTAGTATTATCTTTATTAAAAAATTTGTAAAAAATGTATAAATATTTGTTTATAAAAAAATTTAAATTTGAAAGATAAAAATATCACGTAGGCTCAGAAGTAGATTTTGAATTTTAAAATTTTGCATTTTTATTGTTTTAAATTGTTTTAGTCTTTTTTAAATTAATGTTTAAGCATAACTGGCAAAGTACAATATTCATTACCCTTTTTAAAGACAATTTTAAAAGCAACTAAATATTAAAATGTAGGTATTTTTAATTTATAAGCCTCTTTTTTCTCTCTTCGGTTTTACTTAAAACGCAATTTAGTAGATTAAATGAGAACGGGTCATAATCAATTATCTTAGCGTTACTTGTTTGTTGACCTGTTCTCGTTCATTTACCTATTTTTTCTCCTTTTAATTATTCAAAAAATTTGTAAAACTAATATTATTGTAAATTTTTAAATTACAATAATACTGTTTTGTTTATATTTAAATAAAATCAAAGTACTTTTATTTATATAGACTTTCGGGTGCTGATTTTAACCTCATTTATATGAAATATTTTAAATTTATTTTACAATAATTTCCTATAAAATCACTTAGCATTTTATCATATCTAATAATCCTCATACATATTTATTGCTGTTAAAAATTTAGAATATACAATTTTTTTGAATTAAATTTTTAGTTAATGTTTGTTTATTAAATAATAGCTTTATTATTTATTAGGTTTAAAATAAATTCATTATAGTATATTTTATTGATAAATTTGCAGTCATACAAGTCTTTGCAATAAAATTAAATATAAATTATTTTAAATCAAATCCTAATTTATAATTTTTATTCAAATTATTTTGATGTTTTTTAAAAATAAATGACTGTAAGATACAGCTTTAAAATTAATATTCTTCTAATTTCCGAATATATTTCGGTGCCTTCACTAACGTAGAAAGCAGAATTAACTTTTTTTGAAGCTCAGCATTACTTTTTAAAACTTCAATTTAAAAAATCTTCCACATTTAATTCGGTGGTTCCTGCTCAGAGCCTGTAGCTGATAAGGCCAATTCTTCAAATAAATTATTTTTAGAAAGAGGTTTTTTGTTGTTCGAAGCAGAATACACGCCTCGACCGTAGCTGTTAGACTTGTATTTTTGAAATAATAACTTATACACTGCGTTCCAAAAGTATATGCACCCCTAGTTTTTTGATTTTTCATAAATTTTTCTTTAATATTTTGATTAGACTTTTTGTCTATCTATTCTTCTAGGTGAATGTGTATGTTTAAACAAAAAAATAAAAATTTTCCCCATCCCGTTTCATTTTTATACACATTTATGCAAAAAATCACTGTTCCAAAAGTATATGCACCCCCTCATAAAATTTTTATTTAGCAATCAAAAAATCCAAAAAAATTTCTTTAAAGATATCTATCAATATAGATAAAAAATACAAAAGAAACGAACTTCTAACATCATTCTATCATTGAGATCTAAAGACACGAAAATCAACGGAAAACAGGGGGTAGACGTCTTTAAAAAATATTTTCGAACCCTTACAGGTTAAATAAAAATTTTATTTTAGGCTTAATTGAAAGCCCTTGAAATTTGCTAGAAGATAGAATCTATTTCATTTTCCAGAAAAAATTCTCCTGTAAAACCCAATGTAATAAACTTTCAGGTTTTAGAAATCATTCAAACAGCCCCTTAAAAGTGACAAAAATGTTAATTATGAACTAAACTTATTATATCTCAAAGGAGAATTTTTTCTGGAAAATGAAATAGATTCTATCTTCTAGCAAATTTCAAGGGCTTTCAATTAAGCCTAAAATAAAATTTTTATTTAACCTGTAAGGGTTCGAAAATATTTTTTAAAGACGTCTACCCCCTGTTTTCCGTTGATTTTCGAGTCTTTAGATCTCAATGATAGAATGATGTTAGAAGTTCGTTTCTTTTGTATTTTTTATCTATATTGATAGATATCTTTAAAGAAATTTTTTTGGATTTTTTGATTGCTAAATAAAAATTTTATGAGGGGGTGCATATACTTTTGGAACAGTGATTTTTTGCATAAATGTGTATAAAAATGAAACGGGATGGGGAAAATTTTTATTTTTTTGTTTAAACATACACATTCACCTAGAAGAATAGATAGACAAAAAGTCTAATCAAAATATTAAAGAAAAATTTATGAAAAATCAAAAAACTAGGGGTGCATATACTTTTGGAACGCAGTGTACATATATTCGATTATTTCGTTTTTTTTTATTTTTTTATTTAATTTGCAAATATAATTTTTTAATAATGATTAAATTAATTATGTATTTCTGAAATAATATGTATTCCAAGTCCTAGTAAATCTATAAATAATATAAAAAGATCAAATATTTAATATAATAATAGAATTGTATTGCTTTAAGTTATTAGGTGCGGACATAATTAGTGGCCGTTTTTTAAATTGGATTTTTAGTATTAAGTTTATAGAAATTTTTATTATGATTTATTACAATGATTTATTACAAATCATTTGTTAGTTTATTTTCTATAGGATCCCAGCATTTCAGAATTTTTGGTTAGGTATTCATGGAGTTCTGATCGAAAAAGTCAAAATTTTCGAAACCATCGAAAATCAAATTTTCTCGAGTATCTGTGATAATAATATTAAGTGTAATATGTCATTCGAAAGCTCTTCAAAAGCTATATCAGGAGGGCACAAATTCGAATTTTTAATCCCAAAAGTCTAAATTTTTTAAAAAGGTCGAAATTCGAATTCCGGGTTCGACACAATTTACAGACTTTATACTTCGGATTTAGAATAAGCCCTGAAAGTTATATAAAAAACCGTTTAGATCATCCTGATCGGATGATTTTACGCTGAGTTATAAGAAACAACTTTTTGGGGGAGTGTCGTGTCGTTTTCCCATCTGTGCAAAAGAGAGTACACGCGGCATTTGATTTGCCTTCCTTAAGCATTGCCTTCCTTTGATTTGCCTTCCTTTGATTTGCCTTCCTTTTTTGAGTGACGCGTCGACATACTTATAGAGCAGATATCCCTCTATAATTCAGCAGTAGAAATAAGCGGATTCCATCTAAGCCGGCCGAGCAGGACCGTTATTCTTAATGACAGCCGTCTCCCTCGACCATGTTTGCTTCTGAGAGTTATACGTCCTTATTTATAAAGCCAGAACCCTATTTTTTGCTGTCTAGCATAGAAAACGACCCCATTGACTAGATCATTAAGATTATTTGATTCTTTTTTTGCATTTTTGGTTAATTAAAATTTTTGGTGTAAATGCTTGATAATTTCACTACGAGGTAGTGAAGTTCAAAAAATCATAACTTTATGAATGTCACCGATATATACATAATCCTGGTATTAAAATGAAGAGTAGATTCAGATCTTTATGTTGGTTAATAAGAAAAAAGAATATTTGTAACATAACACCCCTAAAAATTCAATCTAAAAAAACGGCCACTAATTATGTCCGCACCTCATACTATCTTTTTTTAATATTAAATGTTAGTTATCAATTAAATAAGCATTATACAGGGTTCATAAAACGTACTTGCCCAAACTTTTTTGAATAAAACGATAATCAAGTGGAATTTTTCTAAATAAATTGACAAATACAATCATAAGAATATGTGTTATTTGAAAATTAAAAATGATTTTCAAAATTGATCTAAAATTTGATCTATCTAAATCGACAAAGAAACAATTTATCTTTGTGAAAAGTTGTTTACTGGTTTTGCGGTTAAAGATATTTGGCCTTCAAACTCACCAGATTGAAGTCCATTCCTTTGACTATTCTGTAGCAATTGATTAGTAGCAATTGATTAGGCGGGAAAGATACAAAAAATTGAGACCAAAAAGTTTGACGAATGTGCAAACATTGTAGGCAATTTCCAGAAGCGTTTAGAACTTGTATTTCCGCAAATGAATCAAATTTTCAAAATCCTTTTTTAATTTTATAATTAACACACATTCTTTTGATTGTATTTGTGATATATTTGGAAAAATTCCACTTTTTTAAATTTTTGTTTAAAAAAGAGTGATGGCAAGAACTTTTTACGCACCCTGTATATACTTGTTTTTATTTTAACCTTGTTTACATTTACACTCTAAATAATTTGTTTATTATATTTTGCTAAAATATAAAATGTATCAGAAAAATTTTTATTCGCATGACACAATATAATTATCTAATATACGAAATATGATGTAATTGTCCAGATAGAATTATATTTAGATTCAAGATTATAATATTTAGATTATATATAAATTATATTTAGATTTAAGATTATAACGTCATTTAACCAATGTCTTATTGTATTTATAAAGATATTTGTAGAAAATTTCAAAAGTACTTATTACTAGAGACAGGCAAAATCGCAATTTCGGGATCCCGAGTCGGGATTTTTTCTTGACCGATGCCGGGACGCGATCCCGAGGGAGAAATCCCGAAAAAATCCCGAAATAAATTATCCGGGATCCCGCCCGGGATTCGGGATTTTTTTCAAAATAAAAAATTTAAACTTTTGATGAATAAAGTACATAAAATACTGCAATTTATACTAAGTAAATAAAATTAAATTTGTAAAATATCAATAATTTTTTATAATTGGATGGATTTAGAGGGATATGGTGGATTAATCACTAAGTCCCTTGATAAAATCTCACTATGTATTAATATTCCTCCAATTTACTCAAATAATAATTCAAAACGTATCCGTTTTCAGCGCCGCAGGCGAAAATTTTGAGAATTTTGGAGTTGCTTAAGCCAGGTTTCTTCCTTTTTCAGCGCCGCAGGCGAAAATTTTGAAAATTATAAAAATCCCGAAAATTATAAAAAAAATCCGGGATCCCGAGTCGGGATTTTATTTTTTGATCGATGCCGGTACGGGATCCCGAGGGAGAAATCCCGGAAAAATCCCGGATCCCGAATGATCCCGAAAATCAAAAAAATCCGGTATTTCGGGATCGGGATCCCGGATGTTACGATTTTATGCTTTTTAATATTTTTTTATATTTTTATGTTGTTTGTTATGTTTTTACTATGTTTTGCAAAACTTGTAATCTATGAGCTACCATATGCATTGTTGTTTTTTATACTTAATGATAGTGATTTATTGAAGCTTTTCGAAATTTTTAGTTTTTTTATGTAAAAAATTTGTCAGAATGTTTGCAGCAATCGTCTCATGAAATTCTGGCAATTTATTTGACATTCAACTGTGAAGAATAGAAAAAAGTATTTGACCAATGTGTGTATTTTGGCATTAATGTAAGAAACTAAAAAATTTTTTGACTAGTGTCTAGAAGGGGGAAAATGTACTTTTATTGACTCTCTTTAAGATTTTACTTTTTCTGAAAATGAAAATTTTAATTTTTGCATGCGATAGAACTACCTACGAATGCAAGAGATAGACCTACATTTGGCCGATAACTAAGAGAATATATTTAATAATTTATTTTAAGTAAACAAAATATTTCTTTTTAATTTTATTTATATAAATATATTTTTCTAAATAAAATTTTGAAATTTAATATTGTGTTTTGTGCCGACTTTATTTCATTTCAGCCCGAAAATTTTGAATGCTTAAAAGATGTTGCAATAAATTACAATTTTTAGATTATATAATTAACACGACAAGTCGATTAAATGAGTATCGATAAGTATTGAGATAATCCTTTTGTTGTTACAATACCAACATATCTGGGGAAGAATTGAAAAAATAATATCATTGAATTTAATTTGTTAATTAATATTTAATTTCATATTCATAAAACTGTTTGGCTATTATTTCTCGACTATATTACCAAATAGACTAAGGGAGATGAATATTTTTAATAAATTACAAAAAATTTCAAGATTAAATTTATTATTTACTCACATAAATATTTGTCATAATATTTCATGATTAATTAAAGTGGTGTTTTTACATATAAATTTCTATAACATTTTATAAATTCATTCATAAAAATATTATAAAAATTTAAAAAATATAAATTCTTTCTCTATAATCCTTCTACCAAATAAACCTGGAGTACGTCTTATAAAATATTTTTAGATTATAAAAATATCAAAGATTGGATTTTACTGATAATAGATTCACATGATTTATATTTAAATATTAATTGTTTTGTTAGATGTATGTATTACGATATTAGAGCAATAGTTAATTATAAAATTTTCAGAAATACATTTTTTTAAAGTAAATGTATTTATATCATTTCATTTCTGTCGTTTTTCTTTTAAAGTTTATATCATTTCATTTCTGTCGTTTTTCTTCGAACAGAAAATACAAAATCCCAGGGAGAATCCAAGAGATTTTTTCTTCCAGTCTGATATGTTTTTTTCTGTTTTATCATTTGTCTTTGATTATATGTACATAAGAAACCTAATTTTTATGTAGAAAAAGTTATTTTTAAAATATATTATATTTTAACTGTTAGTCGATTAAACATTTTATATCAATGCATGTTTAATATTCATAAATCATAAGTTTGCTTTATAAAAAATATGTGGAATACAAAAAATATGTGGAATATTTTTTGAGATATCAATACTTTCCTCAAATTTTAGGAAGAGGTGTGACCTCAAATTCTAGTATTTTTGCACAAGCTCAATTTTTTGCATATGTTGCAAAAATATTCTTCTTAGAAAATTATCTCTTAAAAACACATATGTTTTTTAGAATATGTTTTTTTTGTTTTTTACATATGTTTTTTATAATATTTTTTATATTTTAAATTTATTATCCAAGTATTTATTTTATACTTCTGTAAAAAGTTGATCTAGATACATATGCCCAACCTTTCAAGCTAATTCTAAGGATTTATATATGTATTTTCTATAAAATTAATTGAAAATTCCAGCACTATTTTTGAAATTCCATTCATTAATTTATTTACCATTTGTACTTTATTTATTATAATATTATTCTCAGTTACTTTTTCGTTCCACATATCTATAAGCTGTGGGCATGACTTTATTATAAAAGCATATCTAAATTAGAGTTCCATTCTAATATTTTGTTAATTCTAGAAGGGACTTGTCTATTCAGTCCTGATACACAAATTAGAATGTTGTTATCAACTTTATTTAAAAATTTAATTAAGAATATAAATTTTTAAATTGGTAACGCTAGACAAAATGATTGCGATGTGTAGAAAGACAATACAAAATTTCAAAAATATATTTTTCTTTACCCCTGCTGTATATAATTCTCCATATTTCTAAGTAACTTACAGTTGATTTACATTAAATTAATTTTCAAAAAACTTTCCAAATTTTTTTCCAAAACTTTCCAAAATCATTTTATAATATCTTATCTTTAATATACATATTTATATTTCTAATCACATTTAAATCAAATTGCTCATTTTTGCATAATCAAAAATTTTTTAAATGATTAATTATTCATTGCTTGGATTGATTGTTGCGAACTATGATTAGAATTTTTATATCATTAATAAAATAAAATTAGTAAAATAATTAATGAAATTTTAAATGTGCTATTAAGCTATAAAATAATATTTTAAATAATCATAAACCTCAAGAAATATTTTCATTAGTAATGGATAATGAGCCTTTTTGGTATTTTACGAAAGTTTATGTGCTATAAATGATTATAAAGTAATTAATAAAAGCCCCTCAATATTAAATTAACAAATATTATAATTAAATATAAACAGCAATAAATTTTCTCAAAATATACTGATTTTTCACAAATATATATTGTGATTAAAATAAAAATCTAAATATACATTTTGCTGTGAATAATGAAAATCTATGGTTTAAATTTTATAGCTTAAAGTTGATTAAATAATTTTGTCATGAAAATTTAATACTCATTAAAATTACAAATTCAATACTTGAGAATTAACACGGAATTAGTGGGAATGAAGCCGGAATTAATAAATGCATCGAAGCGTGCCATGAAGGAGAAGAAGGTGGTTCAATTGCAAAGAAACTTAAGATTGAAGAAAGAGAATCATATAAATCATAAATTGTTCTAAATATATAGACAAAATAATTAGAAAAATAATTTACTATTTCTTGATTTAAAAATATCAGAAAAAAGTTCTCAGATACCTGAAGCAATCCGATGACTATGCTAATTTTATTAAATGAATATGCTAATCCTATTGAAATTTTAAACAAACAAGACCGAAAAAGATAAATCAATAAGGAAACGACATAAAAGATGAGTGGGGAGAAAAATTTAGAAATTAGAATAACTTGCAAAATAATGAACTGTATTTTTTATATATGAATTGTAGGGCCAACTACTCTTTTCTTTAAATTTGGCTCGTTCCGCCAAAATGGGCCAAAAAAATTCCACATTTATTCGTTCCTCCTATTCATTTTTCGTCTAACTGTTTTAAGAAAAAATTTTACTTAAATTTTCTTTAAAATTCTTTGGTCCTTTTCTTGTTCTGAGATAAAATGTTCACATCTAATATAGAATAAATTTCGTCAAATGTGTTTATTTGCAAATAATGATTTAATTTTGACTTTAACAGTTTTAATCTGGTAAATATATGTACGGAAACACAATTATGACAAATATAGAATTAAAAAATACAAGTTTCATGTTGATCGTAATTAAAAAATAAATTTAAATTATATTACTGAAGAACAAAAGCAAAATAATGATATAAATTATTATATGTATGAGCTAAATAACAGATTTCATTCAGCTGGAAATTGATTAAAATTATATTCGTTACACCTTACAAAATCAATAATTTAGATAAACAATAATAATTAAATAATCATCTAATTCTTTATCACTTAATTGGGAATATGTAGTACTTATAAACTATCTTTTAAAAATTTAATGTTAACCAATAATAAAAGGGTTGCCATTAATACGGTATATTAGTATATATGTATTAACGGTATATTAGTATATTAGTAAATTTCACCGAATTTAATGCTCGTTTTTGACGTTTAACTGATATATAAGTTAAAGAAATAATGAATTAGTTAAAGTTAAAAAATAAAAAAAAAGAAAAAAATTTTTGTTAAGTTAAAAAAATAACGTAATTAATTTTAAAAATTTAATAGTTTTATTATTAAATTTAGATATAGATTAATTCTGACTGTAGTTGCTTAGAAGTATGAATGGCGATACTTGAATGTATTTATTCATATGAATTTTCTTTCGGTTTTTTGAGAAACTAAAATTTGTTTTGTATCATATTTAGAAATTATGGAAAGTATTATGACAAAATTATTTTGCTCAAGAAAAGTTGGAGAACCATGAAACGATTCTTTCCCGATGTAATGGAATATGACAAAATAGAAATGGATACGAAACAAAAGTACTGAACATAATGAATTAAAGTGCTATAGAAATCTTTGCGAAAATAGAAAATTCACTGATGATTGTTTTCTATATTTTAAATAAAATGAAAATATGTAACACACTAATCTTGTTACAATTTTCTTTTTTAGATTTTATTTAAATATTTTAGCATCTGATATTTTATTTTTCAGTTGTCTAAAACAAGCTTTTAAAACATTTATAATCAGTTTAATATTACAATAATTTGTATAATTTTTTGAAATTTAATTAATAATACAAAAGTAATATTAAAATATTTAAGGTGAAAATTTTTATTACAATAGTCAGTTAATTGCAATAAAAACAAAATATAAGGTAGTTAAATATAATATTATAAAATACATTGCTCCACATAACTATAACCTCACCCTAAATTTTCAAATTTCTTAACTTCTACCGTATCAATCGGGCTGATTTTTATTTTATATTAATTAAAGCAGGTAACATTTCATATAAACCCGAGAAATCGAAAAAATCTCTGGTCAAAAATTTTTCATTCAATTTTTTCAAAAAACACCCTCAACATAACTATAACCTCACCTTCAGAAATCATATTGGAAATGCTCGAAAAATTTTGCAAAAATTCACGCAAACATTTCCTTCGATAATAAGTAGAAAAGCAAAAAGAACGAAGTCTTTAAGCGCTTTTTTCATCGAGATCCAAAATCTCGAAAATCAACGGGAAATGGGGGGTACAGTACTTAAAAAATATTTTCACAAGTCTAGACTGTAAATAAAATTTTTTATTATAGTCCATCTGAAAGCCAATAAAATTTACTACAAAATCCACTATGTCCTATCCATGACAAAAATTCTACCATCGAGGAGTCTTGGGTTAAACGAGATGGCGAATAAATTCAGCCAAATCACCCCATAAAATGTCATTATTTCGAGTTTCTAAATTTAGCCGATTGCTTCCCAGTGTAAAATTTTTCTCAATGATAGGACTAAGTGTTTTTTGTAGCAAATTTTGTGGGCTTTCAGATGGACTATAATAAAAAATTTTATCTACAGTCTACACTTGTGAAAATATTTTTTAAGTACTGTACCCCCCATTTCCCGTTGATTTTTGAGATTTTGGATCTCGATGAAATTAATATTGTAATGATGATCAGGACCCATCATTACAATATTAATTAAATTATCAATTGGATTTATTAAATGCAAATGAATAATTTGTATATACTCTCTTTTTGAATTGAGTGTAGTGTGTATCAGATTTTTGTTTATTTTTTGATTTGTGTATTATAACTTTGATAATTTGATGTTATGTTAATTAGAATTATTTTTGAAATACAATTAATTAATATTGACAATAATAAAATATAATCAACAAAAATTTATTTAACAATTAATTGCATGATTGGGTTATTATCAAAGTTATAATACACAAATCAAAAAATAAACAAAAATCTGATACACACTACACTCAATTCAAAAAGAGAGTATATACAAATTATTCATTTGCATTTAATAAATCCAATTGATAATTTAATTAATATTGTAATGATGGGTCCTGAAGCCGCGGTACGAAATGCCTACATTTGGACAATTTTTCTCCTAAGTAATATAAAAATTAAACAACTACCTTTATCAAACTAACTATAAATTGGAAGAAATTACTTTATTTTTTAAACTTAATTGACAAATTTTAAAAATAAATTAAGCAGAAACATTAAAAAAAATTAAGCAGTAATGTTTTGAGTCAAAATAATAATAATGAAAAAAGTAAAGTTTTGAGTCAAAATAAATATAGTTTTAACAAATATAAGATTTTAAATAATGTATAATTGGTGGATTACAACGTTAAAGCTCAATGAGGGAATTAACAGAATTATCTTAGAAGAAAATGTTATTAATCCGAATTTTTTTATAAAAAAATTCATTTTTAGGCAAATAATTCAATTGATGAAAATTTAGAGAATTTTTAAAATAAAGAACCAAATTTAAATAATAATTTAATTGATGATGAATTCAAGAACCGATTTTAAATGAAGAAGATACAGCAAACTATGTGGTCAGAAGATATACATACAGACATATTTTATGTAAATGTAACTTAACATAAAATAGGTAATTTACAAATTATATTTATACTTTTTAAACTATTATTTAATTATATGCACTAATAGCTAAAATTAATACCTACGTATATTTGATTATAATTAATATACTAATAAATATTAACATTTCTAATACTATGACAATAAAGAGAGATTTCCTTTGATATATATTTATGTGTTAATGATGTTAGTCGTTTTTGTTAGTTGTCTATTGTTAGTCGTCTATTGTTAGTCGTTTTTAACACTGATCAATCACTTTTTTAGGATTAATAGACATACTAATTTGTAGCAAATGTTTTTCAATATTTGTTTATTAAAGCTTCTCATTCTTTAGTAAGCAAATAGATTGTTTTTTATAATGTAGCAATAAATCTAATCTTTTTACAACAATTTTATTAATGTTACATACATCTGAAAAAATATAGCAAATTTAATTTTAGCTATTTTGAATAAATGATTGTTTAATTAATGTAGATAAGTTCTTGAATTACTATATCTCAAATGTGCATGTACATTTTCAAACTCATCACTGTTGATTGTTTTCTATATTTCAAATTAAATGAAAATATGTAACACACCAATCTTGTTACAATTTACTTACTTTAGATTTTATTTAAATATTTTAGCATTTAATATTTTATTTTATCTGTTGTCTAAAACAAGCTTTTAAAACATTTATAATCGGTTTAATATTACAATAATTTGTATCATTTTTTGAAATTTAAATAATAATACAAAAGTAATATTAAAATATTTAAGGTGAAAATTTTTATTACAATATTCAGTTAAATGCAATAAATATAAAATATAAGATAGTTAAATATAAGATTATAAAATATAAGATATTTAATGGATTAAAATTTTTGCAATTAAGCGTTCTACGCAATAAAATATTTAATAACACTAATTTCACACAACAACAATTGTCATAGGATGGAAAAATAATTAGAATTTTAAAAATAAAGATTGATTTAAAGAAGTGTATTCATTACAAGAATAATATTATGAAAAAGTAACTATATATTTAACTATATATACTTTAACTATTTATTTTTTATATTAGAATTAATCAAAAAAATTTCAACAATGATGTCTATTGTTGTATTTCCAACAATTTCATTTAACAATTATGTAAATGAAAATTAATTTTACTTGTCCTAATTAAATAGAATATTAGATAAAAATACCACATAAAAATACAGATAATCTGAAGACTTGTAGAGTCTTGGCACAATATCATTTAATAATTTATACATTTTTTAAGAGAAAAGAAAGTTCGCGTAACTTGCAATTTTTTTTAGAAAATTGGAGACTTTAATACTAATTACATCTAAAAAATATTTTGACCATTTTATCAAAAAAATTAAGTGATAACATTAAATAATAATAAAAATTCATTTAAAAATTTTTATTTTCATTTTTAATTTAATTAAAAAATTTTAGAAAAGATTTTTATGCTATAATGATTTAGACTCTAGCTAATGTGAATATGTAAAGGTCTCCATTGCACATAAGCTGTTATCTTTCAAAAATATGTTAGAATAAATTTTAAATTGAGTATATACATTTTAATATATTCAATAAAATTCCAAATTATAAATTTATTAATATTACTTCTGTGATTGAAATGATTAAAATTATTTATTAAATCTAAAATTGATTTGTATTAAATTTGATTTGTAGAAAATATTCTATAAAAATTACAATATTATTATAATTCAAATTCATTCACCATTTTAATATTAATTAAAAGCAATTGAAGCTTTAAGCTTCTAATATAATAACAAGAAGCTCAAAAAGAAAACTATCTGCAATATTTTCTACAACGCAATTCATAAAAAATCGAAAAATATAACTGTCTAAATATGTAAGCATTCTTAGCAATTTTTTATATATTTACATATCAGTTTAATTACGATTACTTTATTGAATATATTTTTAAAAATTTTGACCAATGTTATTTTTGAACAATAAAAATCTATTAAATTACTTTAACAATATTATTTAATATTATACATAAGTATTTAGTTTAATATAATACTTGGTTATTGAATAAATACTGTTATAGCAATTTTTCATTATAATTTTATATTTCTGTTGTGTAAAACAGATTTTACAATATTGCACATATAACTCTGTAAGTTTTAAAATTGTAGTCATTTATGGACAACACAACAAAATGTTTGTCAACAACTTCTAAATTATCAAAATCACAAAAAGAAAAATTATAAAATTAACGTTCTATTAATAATCGTCCATAGTATGGAATGTTAGTAAAGGTGATTTGTGAGGTAAAAAAGTTGGCATATAGCAAATAGTTAGTTATATGTACATATTAGAACAAAGAAATCTTTTTCAGTAATTATAAAATTTCGATAAAAAATTAAGAATTATAAAAGAATCAGTATATAAAGAACCATATATTTGCGGAGCAGTTCAACTGAGTCCCGGCTCAATTGAGTCCCGGCCCTATAACTCAAGTACGGGTTAATAATTTTTAATGTTTTTGGTACCATTAGATAGAGCATCAGATGGACTACAATATACCAAAAAATCAAAATTTTCGATTGATTGGTAAAAAAGTTATGATCTAAAAACTAACTTTTTCAAAAAAATCGGATTTTTCGGCACTTTATCGATCATAACTTTTTTACCAGTCGGTCAGGAATTTTGATTTTTTGGTATATTGTAGCCCATTTAATGCTCTATCCAAAGGTACCAAGAACAAAAAAAATGTGACCATCCCTTCATAAGTTATATGGTTCGGGACTCAGTTGAGTCGGGACTCAATTGAGGTGTACCGATATATTTGTTTTCTTAAATAGAAATATTACTTTTAAAATATACAACATAATAAAGTTAATTAAAAATAAAATAAAATATTTTTCAAAGATATTTATTGAATATCTTTTTGTAAAAGCATAACATTTAAATTATTTATGCATACTGGACATCAAAATGCAAAAAATATATTTAATGGTCATTATAAGTCCTAGTTTCGTTATGAAAAATGGGCTAACAAAAATTGATGTAATTGGCCAAATATTTAACAACACACCTTTACACAAGGTGTAAAGGCTATGCTTGCTTGGATCTATAGTAGGGATCTATTGTTTTAAATCAGTAGAATGCTTCTGCATAATATTATTTGTATTAAGCAAGTTTTAATTATGAAATATTTCTAGCAATAATTTTATAATTACTTTTTCTATAAACAAAATTTACAATATATGTATATTTTAGACTATAATGCTATATTCGTAAAGAAACATTTGTAAAATCTGAAAATTTTTAAAATATCAATAAAATAATAAGCTTGATAGTTATAGGTTCAATAATATACTCTGATCAATGGAAGGCTTGAATTTCTATTAAGATGAAATTATTATAAGTTTTTTTAAAAATAAATATTTTAAACTTGTAAAATTTGAAACAAAAATTTTTAAATTAGTAATTATTTGAATAATTTCTGACTAATTAATGAAAATTTTTAAATTATAACAATTTCCAAATGAATACCTTCCAAATTTTACAAAAATTATATATAGAGTAAATGAAAAATATTAATTTTAAATATTTTAAATTTATTTTCATTCATTTTTATAAAAGTAAAAATTTTTCATGTCTATTTTTAAAAATGCAACTAGCAATGAAGAATTGAATCAAATTAATTTCATTGGATTTGAAGCCTCATATCTCGTTTAAAGTCTCATATCTCGCTTTTTTAATTTCATAAAGCAAACCCTTCAATATAGAACATAATTTGGAAATCATGTTGTCATATAAATAAATATGAATAAAATTGATCCTATTAAAATAGGAATGGCTCAATTCAATACGGTTTATGTGTAAATTTAAAAAAAAATTTAAATTATAAAAATATCTAATTTAATAGCCTTTTAATAAAAAAATTACTTTATTTTTAATTTAAAAGGCTGTCACAATAAAGATGCTAAAGAAATGGAGCCGACCCATTCCTCGGTGGAATGGGTCGGCTCCCTTCGTTCCTAGAATCACTAGAGCTTCTTCGCTATCCGTGGTGAATCAAAATAACATCAACATAAATATTAATAATTTGGAAAATCATGTGCAAATAGCTTAATTCAAGGAATAAAATTGATTAATTGAAGAAATAAAAAATTATGATTATGAGAAAATTTATTTTATTAGAATTAAATTGGTAGTAATTCCGATTGCTAAATGTTTTTCAAAATTTAATTGATTACTAATTCCTTTTTAAGTATGTTGATTTACATTAATTGATTTAAATAAAATTATATTGATTTAAAAATTAACTTCAACAATTTTATATAAAAATTAAATACCCAAATATATTTGTTTGATAAGGAATAATATTTTGTTCTTTTACAGTTATTTTTTAATTAGTATAATTTTGATTTCCTAAAAAACTTGTCTTTAATTTAAAAAAATGTAGTTAGAAAAATATAAAAATTGTTCTTAAAGTAATTCATTAATAGGTCTAAATGATTGACGAATTAATTTTTGTTATTTCGAATCCATGAAAAACACCGGGTGGTTCGCATAAGAAACAGAAGTAGAAATATAAAATAAAGTAAGGCAGAGAAGGAATAATTGCATTGTTTATAGAAAATAGCTTTTAAATTCCTTCCTTAAACAATGATGATTTATGTTTCCGTTTATATGGAGAAAAACCTTTGAAAAGTTTAAAAAGTTTTTTTTAATTTTTAAACCTTAAAAAAGTTATTAACAATTATATTAATGCGATCTTTATTAAATAGTTACGATAAAATGAAACCTCACTTCTACCATATCTTAATGAATTCTAAAACGGACGCTTGTCTGATGGAGCAAATTTTTGCAATAAATCCATTTAATTTGTCTGTCGATTATAAAACTTATTTAGTTTAACGATATCAAATTCAAACATAAATTTGAAAAGTATATTTAATTATAGAAATTTCATTTTTTTCTAAATTAAATGAAGGAACTCCTGAAAAATTTCTTGTAAATGGAGAGATTTCGAAGCAGAATATGTTGATCCCATTGTACAAGGCGACACCTCAAGTGCGATTTATAACTTCGCCTTCAAGAAAGGCGTGGAGAAATCATATTAAAATTAAAAATTGACTAAACTTTTAACTACAGTAATTTTCTGCGAATTATATTACAATTAAAAAGTTAGTATGAATAATTTGATAGACTAAACAAAAATCAACTAATAACAAAAAATAGATTTTAACAAGACTATCACTTTATATAATTTTTATCTGTTAAGTTAATAAGATTATTTTACATACCTATAATCTGAAGATTTTTTTTTATTTTTCTAACAATAAGAACTCAAGTTTTTAAGAACTCAAGTTTATAAAAACTTAACTCAAGTTTTAAGAACTCAATAAGAACTCAAGTTTTTTTAAAATTGAATAATTTAATAAATTAAAATTTAATAACCAAATTTAATCTGCTTCTCGTATTAGTATTTCCTAAATGAATGAGTTCAACAAAATTATTATAGAATAGATTGTAACAGCAAACCAAATATATAAATATAATTGATTTAAATTTATTAACATTAGAAAAATAAATTTTAAGTATCGAAAAAATTTACGAAAAACATAAATGAAAACAATTTATGAAAATGAAAACAATTTAATGTTAATTTGCATATAATAAAGTTTTAGCTTATTTAAAAATATTATTTGTTCTATCTTTTTTACAAAACGTAAAATAAATTACATTTAATGGTGTTACAGCGTTTATCTCAGACTTTTACAAATAATTTTGATCTATCAATAAATCTACGTCTCTCCCCATTAGAGCCAAGGTAACCCAATAAGGAGAGATCTTTCAGAAACTTTCACAGTATTCTGTCAAAATATCATTCCAAAAACGAACCTAACTTCAAGGAATATATTACGTCAGGCATGCCTCAACCAATGAGACGCCATTCTTTCTTATTTAAACAATATTAAATAACAATAAATATAAAATGATAATTTAAAATGTACTCTTTAAAATTTTTTTGCTAAATTTTAATATTTGTCTGTTAATTTTATGGTTAACTAAACCATGGCTTACTTATTAACGGTTGTAAAGACGTGTATGAAGATAGTATTTAAACAATAAATCAATTTTTATAAAAAAGTATTAATATAGGAAATTAGTTTTAATGGTCTATGTATATTGTAAATCAAAAATAAAATAACATAAAAAATCCCCCTGAAAAATCAAACATGAAAATCCTCCTTTAAATAAGGAGAGTCCACAAAAGAAATGTGCTAAATCTAAAAATTACCCAGCAATATTTCTTTAATTAATCATATTTCTTTCCTCGGAAATATCCGCAAAGAAGCTAAAACTACGCGTGAAAAAGTGAAAGATTCTCACGACTCTATTCGAGAGGCTCTTATTTCCTTTAACAAGGAGATTGTAAACGACGTAATTCAAGAGCTTAATCCACGACTCAATGAAATTGAAGAATTATTAAAAGAAGTAAAAACTGAAATAACCGCTAAAAATGGCGAGCCTGAATCTGAATCGGATTCAAATGAATCTGAGGATGATCAAGAAGAAAGTCGAAATGAAGTAAATCAGCCCGCTGAAAATAATCGCGGAGAAACGCCTATTCGAGGTAGAGCCCGTTTTAATCGCGGAGGGGAAGGAATGAGAGGAAATAGCAACAATCGTGCCCGCAAATCTCGCGAATGTCGTGGCAGTGGTCGAGATGCGCGTCTTTTTTATTTGATGCGACAACTCGAAAAAGAAGGATTTGGCCGTGCTAACGCACGAGATCGCTGGAGCCCATATCAAGAACTCTCGTAATGGAGGATCTTCTCGCCTTCATTAAATTCATTTAAAGGAGGGAGGAATGATGTGTCTGAGCTGTCGTTGATTCAAATATTATTTTAAATATTTTTTGACCTCTTTACATTAAACTTTTCCCTCAAATCATAATTTAAATATTTCCCTTCTTTATATTTCCCTTCTTTATATCTTTTAAACTAAAACCTTTCCTTTATAATATTCAAATATTTCCCCCACAACATTTGCCTCTCTTGGTTCCTAAATACCTTACTTTCAAATATTTCCCTCATAACATTTACTATTTTACTTATCAAACTTTTCATTCCAAATTTACTCAATCCCCGCCTGTTTGTATCAATATAAATACCCATTCGTTTTATACATTTTCAGCTTCAATTGAACTAAACTTAAAATCTAAATAAAATCTTGAATAATTGTTGTCCTCATTTAATTGAGAGTTAAATAAAATAAATAAAGTTATTTCCTCAAACAAATTTGAGAGTAAAATATTGTTAGTCTCGGACAGACATAACATTTCGAATAAAAATTGATGTTAATAAATACGAAAGGTTAATAAAAACTAATAAAATGTCTTATAATAAGGATGATATGTACATCAAATAGTATCCGATGTCCGCCTCACCCAAGTTCATTGTTGAGACAACAGCTTCACCTGAAAATTGGAAAAACCTAAAAACTTGAACATTATTATGAAGCAATTATATGGCCCAAGCCTAAAAAAGTTTTATTTAAAAATTATAATAGTATATGTATATACTAAAATTTTTGATTATTAGCGAGAAAAATATTATTGCTATTTCTCCATTAGCAATATCAATCACAACAATATTAGACAATATAATATAAAAATGTGATTAATATTTATTATATTAAATTTAGATAATAAAATTTTTTAGTGAATATATAAAATAGAATCTAGACATTTGAAGTTAAAAAAGAAATTATATATCATTGTCTAAATTTACTATATAATTATTCATGAGAACAATACATGACAAAATATTTATGAATGGCAAAGAGAAACTAATTTATTAAACAAATATTTATTATTTTAAAAATAGAATTAACAAGATACTAACATATTCACCAATTTTTCTTTGTAATCTTAAGTAAATATATTATGTAAATCAGGATTTTTATAAAATTAAAGTTTTTGTTAAAAACATAAAAATGATTAAAATAAAAATAATAATTTTAAATTGATTTAAGGTAGTTAAATTTTACTAACATAATGGCTATGATAGAAACGTCCATCCCTTCAAATCTAATAATTAAGTTTTATAAATAAAAATGTTGTCTTATATTTTGAAGAGTTTGTTGTGAATTAGAAATTAAAATTGTGAATTAAAATTAATGAATTAAAATTGTTGTGAATTTAGAAATATATTAGGGAATGTTATATTAATAACTAATTATATATTAATAATTTATATTAATAACCTTTTATCCCACAAATTTATTTAAAAAGTTTTTACAAAGTGCAAGTTGAGCATCCTCATAGTTTTATTAATATTTACGTAATCTTTGTTTGACTTTAATTTCTGATAATAAATATATACCACTTAAATATATAACTAACGTTCCAATTTAGAAACAAATATTATTAGGTTTTTCATGAAGTATTTCTTTAATAATTCAAAGTAATTAAAATAAGCTACTTTATTTATTTACTGAAAATAATTAGTTTAATTTAAAGCCTAAAAATTCGAAGCTAAAATAATAAAATACTGAAAAAATTAAAAACAAATTTTTATGACATTATTAACAAATTGATCATTTTTAAATAAGGTTTATTTAAATTTTGATTAAATTTAATGAATATTCGTTAAAGTTTAATCTGATAGAAAAACTTAATATATAATATTTTTTAATATATTTAGTGAATAAAATAATTTTTAATGTTTTCGAAAAAAATAAATTTTATATGGTTATTAGTAAATGGGTATATAATGCTAAATTAAAAAATTTTTATTACTGAACTAATAAGGCATTACACGACAACATTCTGGAGTCACGTAACAATGATCTTGTGCACCAAACCATTATTACAAAAAATGGAGCCAATGCATGTATGTATAACACAGCAGCAAAAATAATAAAAGAAAGTGAAGTATTTTATCAAGACAATAAATGATAGTTTAATTTTAAAATCTATACAGATTTTTAGATTTTTAATTTTAAAATCTATTCAGATTTTTAGATCCAGATTGAAGATCTTAACTCTTGAATCTATATAAATAACATTCAATTTTTTAATAAGATACAATAATTTCTGTAATTTGAATGACTATGAGGATAATATGAATAATTTAATTTATTATTTATTACGAAAAGTAATTTAAATAAAGTATAAAAATTTATTTTTATAAATAACTTTTTCACAAAAGAAAGGCTTAGCCGCTATATTGTACACATAGGCTGCCCAAAAATGAAAATTAAAGAAATTAAAACAAATTAATTTAGAAAAATTAGTTTTATTAGAATGATCATAATTCCAATTAATATTATGTATTAAACTATTAGTAAATTTCAGCAAAAAAAGCAATCATATACCAAAAGTATCTTATTAAAAAATACACAAGAATAATTGATACCATTTTAAGATATTAAAAAGATATTTGATCAAATATTCAATAATACGTCTATTCTTATAAACTTATTAATATGCTTTCCTAATTAAAATGATTATAATTATTTATTTAATCTAAAATTGATTTCTATTATATTTTATGTGTAGAAAATAATTTAGAAAAAATTAAAATACTTTTATAAGTCAAATCCATTTAAATTCTTATTATTAATTAAAAGTAATACAAGATTTGATCTTATAATATAATAACAATTAAGCTCAAAAGGAGAATTATCTGCCGCATTTTCTGCAACACAATGAATAGAAATGCGAAAAATATATTTGTCTAAATATGGAAAAATTCCTAGTAATTTTTATTAAAAGTTTAATAAATATACTACTCCAGCAAGAAAGTAAAATAATTCAAAATAGCTAAAATTTTATTTTTAAGAGACGGCCATTGAATTTTTTAATCCAATAGATTACGTGTTTTATATATACTTCAAATGCATAAATTATTTTTTTGAATAATCTAAATATTTTATCAAATTCGAGGATTATGGAGGAAGATAAGGGTTAGGTCATTAAATACGAGCTGACATTAAACAGGAAGCTTCCTTTATATTGAAGATTTTACAATATGTATGTGAAATAATATTGCCTTAATCAAATCATAAAATTAATTTAGAAATTCAATATGAAAATTCAAGTGGAATTTCTCCTGAAGCCGCAGTCCGAATTGCCCACATTCGGGTAATTTTTCTTTTAAGTCTTTCTCTTTAACTAATTGCATATTTTTATCCGTGGTCTGTAAACTATCATGTATTTTTAGTAGAATTTTTTTTAATTCTACGTTTGTCATTTAGATAGATAAATAAATTGAAATTGTTAAAATACACTGAAAATTTATTAGCATTCAACGCATCATGGTTCAATCATCAAAGTTTTTTCATTTTCAAAAGTTCATTTCAAGCAAGCATTTCAAATATAAAATATGTAATAATTTTAAGATTATTTTTTGATAAGGCTGATTAATTTTATTTAATAACAGACATGGTTCGGCTTAAAATTACAAAAACATTTCGAAATCTTTTACACATTATTTCATAAAAAAATACGAAATTTAAATAAAAAATATTTTAGTTAAATGGATACATGTATGATTAGAGATGAAAAATAGTTTAAATATTAAAATAATAAACAATACTTTCCCACAAGGCAATTTCTGACAATTGGAGCTTCGACTAAAATTTTTTAATATGAAACTGACAGATAAACTTATCACTCAGTATTGAATAAAAACAAACTTATGCAAAAAAGAAGTAAAGAGAAAAATTAATGGGAATCTAAAGAAAAAAGTAGTTTTCCAGTGATTCCCAAATCAAAAAGAGAGAAAAATCAAAAAGCAAAAGAAAACTAAATACAAAGAGCCAAAAAATAATGGAAATTAATTATGAATTTTGATTAAAAACTGTACTAACTTTATTTTTTGAAAACAATTTTTTCTCATTTAAACATTTTTTAAATTTAAATAAAAAATAATTTAGACAAAAACATGTGTTAAGAAATTGTGTTTAAAAATTGCCGAACGCTCCATTCAACTAAATAAAGGCAGATTAATAGTTAAAATGAATATAAATTAAATTGATTGAAAAAATAAGAAATGAAACAAAAAAAATTAAAAAGTATAAAAAATGAAAAGAAAAAATAAAATTCAAAAAAGTAAAAATTACAATTTATTTTTCGTACAATATATTCCTAAATTTAGGAGGAAAATGTACAACAACCACGAAATAAAAGGGGTACGTTTTAAAATTAATAATTTAATCTTTGTATAATATATGGTTTGTTTACGAATTTATTTTAAAAATTATTTGTAAAATTTTTTTAGTATTTTACAAAAATATAGGAAAAACAAGGAGATAATTGATGTAAGATTTTCAGATTCTCAACAAATTTTTTGAATTATGAAAACTCTTATAAGATTTCTTTTACTATATGAAATTATAAAAAAATGCTGTGTTTTAATTTTCATATATATTAATTTTACAATTTAGCCTCAATGTGCAAATTGTTTTTATAAATTTTTATTATTATTATAATTTGAAGTTTTTGGGTAGCTGAAATTTAATTGAAAGAATTACCTAAAATAATCAAATTTAAGAGGTTGTCTCAACGATTTATTTAAATTTTACGATTTTTAAAATCATTACTATTCTTGACAATTTAAATAATAAAACTTATTCTTTTTAAATATCGCATTTTTAGTCAATAATTTTTTTCAAAAATTATTTAACATAATAATTATTTAAAAATATGAATACGTTAATTATTCAAACTTTTTTATAATTTATAAACATAAAATTTCCGAGTTCATATTTCTTTGATAATTATATGTTTGATATATTTGAGAAATAAATTATCTTCATATATTTTTACAAATATTTTTATCCGAAAAAGTACTACCGTCAATTCTCTTGAAAAAATCCATAGGGCTGATTTATTAATCATAGTTTAGTTTAAAGAAATATTAATTATTATTGAATAAAGCAAAGAACTAATTTTTAACTGAAATTGACTTAAAAAATCATTTTAAATTAAGACAAACATTTTATAATCAACTTTATTGAGTGATGTAGTCAAGATATTTCAAGTATTTATACTAAATAATTAACTCAATTAACTTAAACATGAAAAACTTAATCAATTTTTTAGAAATATTTTATAATATTATTAAATTATGAAAATATTAATTAAATTTAAGAATAAATCAATTTATGTAGGCGATTGTTTTGAAAATTTATATTAATGATAATACTTTATCCTCAAGTAAAGTTTATGTAAATCAAACATAGTTTGACATAAATGTTAAGATAACAACTTACTCAAATTATAAATTATTTTGAATAAATAAGCATAAATGTATCGATGCGGGTGAATTTTTAATAGAGAAAATAGTAATAAATTTAGACAAGGTGAATTAAATTGTATTTCTATATCCAAACCCGTTTTAAATTTTCAACTGATGTTTAAATTGAAAATTAAATTATTGAAAAATTAAAATTATTGAATATTAAAAAAGAAAATTAAAATAAAATTAATATAAAATAAAAATATAAAATTTTTAAAAAATTATTATTAATTTTAAAAGAAAAGAATTAGATAAAGAATAATGGTAACTTTTACCAAAATAAAGTCGTGGCACAATACCTTCTTGAAATAATATGCAGTTGATTGAAGTTAATCCATTTGACAACCTTTGGGGTAAGTAACCATTTATAAACTTTAAGTGGGAAAACCTCTTCGTGGTAAAATAAAAAGGACATATACACGAAAATGTTACAGAAAATATAAAAATAAAATAATATATATAAAACTAAATACCAATTCCGAAATTACCTTTCAATAAAACAACGAATACAAATCCAAAAATTTGAAAAAAATCCACATTCAAAAATAAAATAATATTATTTGTTTTAAAATTTAATTAATTTAGCGTTCATAACACACAGAGTAGAAAGGTTAAAATTAAATTGACATAATTTACAATCTGAATTTTATTCGTTGCTATAAAAATTTATTTCTAGAGTATTAAATATTATTTTAGATTTATTTAAAATTTCAGTATTTAAAAAATATAAATATTAATGAAAAATTTAATTTATGAATTAACATCAAATAATTACAATATTAGTCAATTAAATATATTTCTCATTTAGTGTGGGTTACATAATGTAATATAATTTATTTACTACCAAGTTTTAGTATAGTTTATGTCTATTAAAATGTATTACAAAATAAAGCTTTAAAGCTCATTTTACGGTGTAGGTCGTCTTATATGATAATACAACTATTATATAACTGTTCACAAAATTTATGTCAAAAATGCTCACATCAGTTTTCGTATAAATTGGATTGCGCGCTTACAAAGTTGATAATTCAAAAATTATCTGGATTAGCAAAAGTAAAGAGCAGGCTCTAACCTTTGCATTAAATAATAAAATTTTCTACCTTAAGTTGTGACAACAAGTTGTTTATTCGTGAACATTTATGTCATTATTTCTCGTCTTTTTTTGAAGAAGAGAAACAAAACACTCAGTTGTGGTTACAGATCAAAAATTTATTAAGCAATAAAAAACAAAATACCATGAAAAATAAAAAATATAACTAATAATTAATATTTGTTCTATTAAAAATAAATGGATGAAGTTTTATTACAATACACAGACTTTAAATATTAAAATAATTTTTTGAATATAAATTCGATCAAAGACGCTGATCTAGGTTTTATTACTTTTAAATTGTTAAATCTTATAAAATATATAAACATCCATATGTAGAATTAGATATTGAGGTGACATAATCATTTAAAATTAGATAACAGATTCCGTTAAGATTAATATTGAATTTGAAAATATCAAAAATTGTTTAATATGGAATATAAATTGAAAAATGAAATAATTATCAATTAAATTTGCTTTTTTAAAATAAACATTCATTTGCTTAATAAATAAAAAAAATCATATAATATAAAATTAAAGTGGTAAAAATTTTAATAGAGAGCTCATGAAAGTAATTACACTTCCAGCATGCAGGGAAGAAGCACAAATGATTTATATTTAAAAATAAGTTATTTGCGAAATAATTAAGTTTTTCCCACAAGTCTCATACATTGAAGAATAAAAAACCTGTAATCTTAAAACAACTTATCACTTAAATTTGCTTTTTTAAAATAAAAATGAAATTCTCTGTCTTAAAATATTCTTAAATAATATTTCCTAAATATTAAATATCTTAAATGTTAAAATAATAATTAAAAATATAAATATGTAAAAACCCATATTAATATGTACAACAATAGATGTCGAGTCAAGGGATAAGTTTCGGATCAATTAAATTTAAGCTTATTTTGTAATTTTGGATTTGCGAGAGGGGATTCTTTCTTTATTGTTTGTATAAGAAGACATTTTAGTTTCTAAATAAAAATTTCTAATAATTTAAATTTTTAATAATAAATTTTATAAGCGGTTGGACATAGAAAACTTCCAGAAGCTACAAAATTTAAATAATAATATTAAATGAATTTATATATTTTTTAAAAAAAATGTTAAATGAAATTAGATTCTACAAAGTTTCATGCTCAAAGCGGCGAATTCCTAACCCTTTCAAATGGACAAACATTTACATTTAATTAAACAATATTAAATATTTGTTCATTTGAAAGGGTTAGGAATTTGCCGCTTTGAGCATAAAACTTACCGTTATCTGATTTTTATCTATAAAATGAATGAATAATTATTTAAAAATAATATTTAAACTAATGGAAAATTTTTTGAAATTAAGATTTTTTACAAAAAAATTTTTTAACTCATATTTAAAAATTTTTTTAACTCACATGCATTGTTTAATCCTCAAAAGCAAAGTGCACACTTTAACCTCATTATCGTTTGTTTATCACAAATAGGTCCAAAGATTATTAAATCTAATGCACTACCCTACTATTTTTCTAATCAATATTGATTTTGTTTGGCGTCGCTTTATCCTCCTTCATTATTCTATTTTACTTGACTTTTTAGTAAATGATGAACTAAATTTTTATTTTTTATGTTTAATAAAAATTTTTTAATTTTTACTTAATTATAAAAGTTTTTATGAAGAAACGTATGTCTAATTTACAATATTGTAAGAAAATGATAGATAACTAATTATAAAATTTATTAATTCATTTAAAATCTATTTTTTAACCATAAAGATATTTGCAATAAACTACAAATATTTAAATTAAAATTCAAAACTTTTATGCTGATTTAAATAGTAATAAAACCAAAGAAGTTTCATAAAAAGGTTTGATGGAGAAATCTGTATCGCCAGAAATTGCCGAGATATTGCTCAATATTCTGGCTTTTTTGCTGTGGCGAAAACAAGTTAGCTATACATTAATACTCAAGCATTTTAAAGTCAAATAAACCGTCGCGATAATGTTTGATTAATTGAAAACTAATATTTAAATATCTATTAAATAAAAATTTTCATTTAATTAAAATCAATTTAAAATGATTGTATAGTAACATGAAATATGAGCAATTTTTGATAAGTAAACAGAACCGCAATTTCTTCAAGTGTTATTTTTTCTGAGTTGACTTGTATTTGCCAACTCTTTTCTCCAAATACACAACACACATCTGGTGTAGTTTTTACATTTTTTGTGGACATTCTTCTCTGAGCAGACTTTATTGGAAAAATAAAATATTTTTTAAATTTTTTACAAAATAAACTTTTATATTTTCTTTTTCTTCATGTCACTAGTTTGAGATTATAATTACATATAATGAACAGATTATTTTAAATGAATCTAAAAAATTAAACAAATTAACTTGAAATTAATCGAATTTAAATAATATATTAAACCAACGACGTCACTATTCCTAAATTAGAACTACAAGCCTTGACACATGGCGCAAAAGTTATTAAATTTCTCCAAAAGGAGCTAATTTAAATATCATTAATTTACTTTTGAATTACTAATTACATTTAAATAAAAATTAAATTTATAAAAATTAAATAAACTTAATTTCAGTATTTTAATAAAAAATATTAAATATAAAAAAGATCATTTAATTATTTATAAATTAATGTTGTCGTGTCGAATAGCCCAAGACTAAGGTAAAAACTAAAAAAAGTCTCACTTTTTCAATTAGTACATATAATTCGTTTCGCATTTGACCTGTAGCTGCTATTAGCTGATCAGCTTCTATAACTGCAGATACAGCGGTTTCACCCAGCAAGTTTGCTTGTTCAACTACCTCCTCATGATCAATAATATTTAAATCTATAATATTGTTTTTATTGACAATTACACCTTGATCTATAAAACTATGGTAGCTCCTCGAACCTTTGGGGTCGTAAGTGTCGGGGATCGAAGTTTGCCGGGGAGGTGATGGCGGGTTTAAGGGTCGGGTTTTGCTTTGGGTGTTTGGGTCAATAGAAATTCTTAAATTAAAATATCAGCGCTGCAGGCAAAAATTTTTTGATTTTTGGAAGCCCAAGGTGCCAAATTTCTTCCATTTTCTGTACCGCAGTCAAAAATTTTGAGAGTTTTGGAAGACCAGTGTGTCGGGGAGCTACCCTATACCTCCCCTCGCGGGGCGAAGGGAGCTAATACTATTATAAAACATTTTGAAATGTTGCGCAATCAAAAAATGCCAAATTTTGGGTTAATTAGATTAGCACATTTAATTTAACTATATAAGCTTTGATTAAGCTTCTTTAAACTTAATCAAATTTCTTTTCAAGCTCTTCTAATTCAATATAAAAATTTTATTTCAATTCTTATTATCTTGAATAATTATCATAATATGTACAAATCGCATATATTTTTAAATCAATGCTTTATGAGTAAATATCTAAAAGTGAAAATGATTAAAAGTGTTTAAAATTGATTAAAAGTGAAAATCTTTTAATATTTAATTTTTATTAATCATAATATTCATACCGAAAGTAATATTTTTCATTGTTTCATATTTTTTATAAATTTAAAGTTTAACCAACTAATTAGAAATAATAACTATATTTTATTAAATTTATTATTGAAAAGGCTGAGCAATAAAGAAAGACGTGTTCGTTTGCAGAAAAATAATAAATTGAAAAAATTGATAGTATCAACTGCAATCGACTAAAAAATTCTTTTAGTTTTTAATTATGAATTAATATTTAACTAAAGAAATTTTTAGTATATTTAATTTTTATACAAATATTATATTTTTATTCAGTGGTTACATGTAATTTTTATTAAGAGACTCGTTAATTTATTTTCTGTTAAAGATTAATTAATCTAAATATAATTTTTGTTTATAAAATATTATTAAAAGTTTTTATATTTATTAAACAATGTCTTATGCTGGATTGCTTACATATTTTCCAAAATTTGTAGGTGAAACAGTTTCCGGTAAACAAAATGTGAGTTTTGATAAATTATCGGATTTAATCTTTGAAGATTTTTGAAATGAAAATATCAATTTAATTTTTTGTAAAATTACTTCTAAAAATTTACCTTTAAAAAATCTTATCCACAATTTGTTTTTTTCAATTGGTGTTTTATCCTATTCTTACATTTTATGTTTGCCGTTAAATCTTGACAATCGTAACGTATCAGTCACATTCTATATTTTTAAATATAATTTTAATATTGCAAAGGATACAGAATTCAATTATTTTTAATAATTTAATGTATATATATTATATCAATGTGTGTATATCAATGTTGATGAAACAAAAATGCGAATCGAGTGGGATTCGCATTTTTTTCTACATGAAATTAACATTTTTCTACATATAAACATTTTTCTACATCATTTTTCTACATATACACTAGTTTATTTTAATAAGCTTGTCAATTTTAAAAACAAATTAACAAAACGGTCTATAATAAAAAATTTAAAAAAATAAATTAAAAAATAGTAAGTTATTATTAAAAAAAATTTCTAGAGCTTTAAAACTTTTGTAGAGCCTTAGTTTTAAAACTTTTGTAGAGCTTTAGTTTTTGTAGATTATTTTGGATTTTTTTAGGGTTGCCAAAATGGACCGACTCGGACCGAAAGATCGAGTCATGCCTCGATGTTTGGCCCGAAAAAGTCTCGTACCGGCCCGACTCGATAAATTTAGGCCCGAAAAAGACTCGTAACGGCCCGACTCGATAAAGTTAGGCCCGAAAGTGACTCGTACCGGCCCGACTCGATAAAGTTGGGCCCGAAAAAGACTCGTAACGGCCCGACTCGATAAAGTTAGGCCCGAAAGTGACTCGTACCGGCCCGACTCGATAAAGTTGGGCCCGAAAAAGTCTCGTACCGGCCCGACTCGATAAATTTAGGCCCGAAAAAGACTCGTAACGGCCCGACTCGATAAAGTTAGGCCCGAAAGTGACTCGTACCGGCCCGACTCGATAAAGTTGGGCCCGAAAAAGACTCGTAACGGCCCGACTCGATAAATTTAGGCCCGAAAGTGACTCGTAACGGCCCGACTCGATAAAGTTAGGCCCGAAAAAAATTGTCTCGGAAAAAGTCGGCCCGACTCGAACGAGACTCGATAATATTTTTACCAGATTTGTGGACAAAAATGGGTGAAATCTGGCTCCGTGTCTTCCAAAATTCGAAAAATTTTCGCCTGCGGCGCTGAAAAAGGAAGAAGTTTGGTCCTTAGCCTTCCGAATATCTCAAAATTTTTGCCTGCATGAAGGATTTTTATCTTCATACTTTGCTTCACATCTCGAACTTACTGGCTTTAATTGATAAGCTGGATTACTGGGAGTTATGGTATATATTCCGCAGGATCCCGTCATAATTTGAACTTTTGAAACTCAATCAGTTTTGAGAGTCCACAATTTTCCGCAGTCCGCAATTTTAACCTTAAAATACGCAGTCGTAGTCTTCAGTCCACAAGTCTTCCATTTTAGCGCCGCAGGCGAAAATTTTTTAAAATCTGAGGGTTGTAGGCGAAAAAATTTCACTTTTTCGACCATTCTTCTACTACTTTTTCCCCCTTTCCCCTATTTCGGGGGGGGGGGGGGCTCTAGCCCCGCCCCCCCCAGCCCCCTGGATACGCCCTTGGATTAAGTGTGTATTTATTTGGTACCAGTGATTTGGAGGTATATCAGTGATTTCATCTTTTTTTACCGCTGGAGTCAAAAAGCTTAAGACTTTTGGAAGACTAAGTGACCAGATTTCTTCATTTCTACTGTCAATGAAGTGATAAAGAAGCTTTAGGAGAAATTATGATGGATTTAGAGCATTAACAAGGATAAGAGGAATTTTAGCATACAGCGGGATTTTATTAAGGGATTTGGTGATTAACGCACGATATCCCCGATATCCCTTCAAATCTCCTCATTCCTTCTGAATCCCATTACAATATATCACATTAATCATCTGATCTCCTTTAATAAAACCAAATCTAGCAATATCTCACATCAATCCTCCGATAATTTAAATCACCTTAATCCCTCAAATCCACTGATATCCATTTCAATTCTCTTCAGCCCTTCCTTTACCCTCCTGATCCATCGATATACCTTTTAATTCAGAGATATCCCTCCAAATCCACTAATTATTTTTAAATAAATCTTTTAAAAAAAGACTCGAAAATGTCTCGGTGCCCGACTCGATAAAGTCAAGCCCGAAAGTGACTCGTTCCGGCCCGACTCGATAAATTTAGGCCCGAAAAAGACTCGTATCGGCCCGACTCGATAAAAACAAGCCCGAAAAAAATGCCTCGACCGTCGGCCCGACTCGAAAACGGCAACCCTAATTTTAATATCTATTTGTAAAAATAATTAAAAATTTATACTGAATTATCTATCTTAAGTCGGAAATAGATTTACTTACTTATAATTATTTTTGTTTAACAATTATTATTAATTATTATTGTTGCTGAGTTATTTATTGAATAAGCTGAGCTGAAAATTTTATTATAGAAAAATGTAAAAAATAAAGCAAAATATCAAAATATATACACCATCCCTGTGTTATAAATGACGAAAAGAAAAAGAGGGGTGTTTATATCTATTTTTTAAAACTAGATATTGTAAGGCCGGATTAGCAGTTAATATTTTATTTTATCAGTTGTTTAAAACAAACATTTAAAAACAATTATATTTAGAAAATTGTATAGGCATTTAAAAACTTTGACAAAAGAATTTTAATTGATAACTAAATTTATATTGTTTTAATATAATGTATATTACATTCATTTTAATTATTAAATTTATTTGTTACAGATTAAAAAACATTAAATAAATATGTGCTAAATTAAAATGTCAAATCTATTATATTACGAGTAATATGATTATAGTACTTTGAAGCATCTGCAGTATTAATATTGCTCTTATTGTTTTATCTAACTTAATTTACCTTAAACATTTCATATCTGTCTATTAATTTCTGTTCTTCTTTAGAATATTTCTCATATATCTGCTTTGTAATAAGTTTTAGGCAAATTTGCTTGTCATGTAGAATAACTATTTTTATTAAAAAAGAGTTTTAAATCCTTTTTTCTTTTGTTAGAAACTTCACTATAAAATAATAAACTCCAAGCTAGTTAAGTATGTAGATCAAATGTTATTGTTTGATTTATAATTGGTAAAACAGATTGTGTCGTATTGGAGCAGAGCTAAATAATGATGATAGCTGACATGTACCCAATATCTTAGTTAAACTGGTATAAAAGCTGGTTATACTTATTAAACATTTTTATCGCTTTTTAAATAATTTATCATAAATTCTAATGATTAAATATAAATTTTATATTAATTTATTTGAGAAATATAATTAATTCACCGAAAATTACCGAACTTTATAAATTATGATAGAATTTATAATAATGCTAAAGAAGATGTTTATCGACTAAAATAATAAATAAATCAAAAAAAATTAAAAAAATATATGTATGTAGTTAAAATGTTGGACAGAAAAACTTTAGTTAAAAACCCAATCAATATAAAAAATTGTTAAAATATATTTTTAAATGTGCATAAATAAATGTCAGTAATTTTAAATTCTAAAATCCCAAATAAAAAAATTCCCAAATAAAAGGGAATTTAAGAAAAGCAATGTAATTTTTTGTGATACCATGTTAAAAATAATAAGGATATTTGTTACTATAAATATAAGGTTAATTGTAGTAATTTGTAAGAAAATCATAATAAAACTTAACTATGAACTTTATAAGCAAAATCCTGAGTTAAATTATATTTGTATCAAAGTTTTTAGAGGATATCCTTTATATTGCATGAAATATCGTGATCAAACTCATTAACTCTTAAAACTTAAATTATAGTTTAATGAGTATTATGATTTATAGGAGGAAGTGGGATGACAGAATTTCGCTTAAATCTTGCATGTAAAATAAATGCCCGAAATAACAAAGATAAAAATAATACCAATAACATTGCATATATACCACCCCCAGGCGATATAAGGTCCACAATTCTTCAGAGCTTTATAAACAGATTTACCAAATTCACTCATTTTTTTGCCAAAATCTTTCTTTTTAGCAATACATTTATTTTTGATAGAAAAGCATTTGTTTTTTTATCATTTGAATAAAAGTTTCATTTCCAATCTCTGAAGAAACATATTGGCAAATTCCGTCAATGTTTGATTCTTCGTCATTGTTTGAATCTCCATTGTTTAAGTCTCCATGAATTAATTCTCTATTTTTTAATTCTCCTTAATTTTAAATTAATGACTTAATGAGGAACATCTCTGTCAACTATAAAAGATAAGTGACCAACGACTTAAGCTCTAGATAAATTTTTTGATCCCAATGGCAGCTTTTGATTTTTCCCTTATCTTTAACTAAGCTACCTATATTGTACTTTATCATAGTGTATACTATGTGATATTTGACAGGGGTGTGCTGAAACATATTTAAAAGCGAAATAAAGGCAAAATATAATTTAAAAAGCGCAAGACAAAAGGCTAATGTCAATAAATAGAACACCAAAATAGACAAAAATTTGGCGATGGACGAGAAACTCAGCCATAGCTCAAATCAAAGCATTGGTTGCATAAATAATTTCAAAATTTGATCAAATTTCCCAAATATTTCGATTTCTTTCTTAACCAATAAACTATGATATGAAAGAATTTATTAAGATTAAAGAGGGTATCGGAGTATGTTGAATGAAAACTTTTAATTGTATCTTTACAACTCCGATCAAATGAAAACACCATTCGTTTACTGTGAATATGGTAGGCAGAATTGGGGAACCATATAGTACTTAATTTTACTAAACCGCACACCCGTGATAGTGCCTTTTTTCTCTCATTTTTTATTATTATCAAGATAAAGTTTCCTGTCTCAACTTTCATTAAAATTATTTATTAAAAAATAATTATTTAACATACTTTCAATTTTCTCTCGACGAGGACCTGGAATACACAATATTCTCGAACAGTCCATTTCCCATAATATGTATTTTGAAATAAAAAAATTTAAGCTAAGCCATCCAGCTCCACCGACAAGAACCAACGCAAAGAAAAAATCCGCCAAATCACTATTTCCATAATAATGGCTATGTATAATTGTTTTAGATTTAGAGCCCGGACTAGATCCATAGCCTGATCTGCTAGATCTAGAGCCGGATGGGCTTGCACGCTTCAGACGTAATAGTGTTGCAGGTTTTTTGAAGAAATTCTATAATATGTATAAATTAAATTATATTTAAAAAATAGGAGATCAAATTTTAACATTTTTGTGGATGCATATAATTACCTGAACTATAGGACTTTTAGCTTGTCCAAAATTGCTGATATTTTTTGGGTTAATTACTGATAAATAATTTTTTAATGAATTAAATATTTTCTTAAAATCCTCTTTAATTCCTTTGTGAAAATCTTCGAATTCTTTTGGTTGAATCAATTTTATTTTCTTTTCAACTTCATCATTATCAGACTTAATTGTAACTTTTTCCGGCTGATCAACTCCTTTTTGCTCAATGTTAAAAATATTTGTAAATTCACCAAATATTTTAATTAAATTTTCAAATTCTCCTTTTATATTTTCCTTAGTTTTACCTCTACGCCAATCATTATTAGCAAGAAATTCAAGGAATTTTTTTTATTTCAGTTTGTAATTTATCTCCGTATTTTGTAAAATAAATAAAAATTGCTTCCGCATAATTTTCACGTGGAATTTTTCCCAGCACAAAAGGACTCATTACTTCAACTAATGTTTTTGTTTTTTAAATACGACACTTCCTCCAATTTTCTGTCCAATAAATTTTAAATAGCAATTGTAAAAATTAAAAATTTTTTCAATAAACCGATCAACTAATTTTCCTTTTGCTCCAAAAATATTAATTGTTTGGAAAAAGTCTGTATTACAAGTTAATACAGAATCAAGTTGCTTCATTGCTGAATTTATTTAATAAGTTGAATATTTCGTATTTTAGAATAATCAAAAAATATAGCTAATTAATGGATGGGAGCGATAATAGGAATAGGTCTATGTATGTTACTAATACAGACCCAGTGACTGTTTACTCCCGCGAGGCGAAAAACTCTATCCCTTTTAACGATATTCAAGTTTAGGTGCCGACCAATCCTCCGTATTAGCACAAAAAGATTTTGAAAAATTGAGAAAATACAATAACATATATTTTGATTGGACTCATAAAATTTCATTGGATTCATAAAGAGTGGTTGGGCTCATAAACTGAGTGCAACACATGCAACCTTCAGATTTTTTTATTTGCCTCCGATATTCCTCTTTCATGAACCGGAATTGTGATTATTTTTGCAAACCTGTCTACTACTGTACTACCGGGAAATCGACCAATGCTTTTTTTCTTTTTCCTTTTATGTAGATCGTTTAACCCTCGCCTAAGCGTTTTAATCATCCTGACATTACGAAATTAAAAGTAGAAAAATGTTTCAATGCAATTTATCAAACCAGATTAATATTATTTACTTACACTCAATTTCCTTTTTCAGCAAAATTTGAATTTTTTCCTTCAATTTTGTAATGAAAACTTTTTTATTTTCATATCCAAGATTTTGCATTAATTTTGCATTCTCTTCCACAAATAATTTATTAGACAGATTAACTAATAAGTTCTCAATTTCTTTAATTTTTAATTTTAAATTATGATCTGAAATCTCGAACACTTCTTTAGAAACCATCAAAACTAGAGCTAAAGAAAAATATTTCGCTAAAACAAACTGGGAACACAAATTTAAAAGTTGCTGTTGAAGTTTTCCATCATTTCGTTTCTTTAACCTGTATTTAAAAAATAAAAAAATTTTAATATATTTAAATAAATACATACATTGAATCGAATTTGGCCAAAATATTTTCATTTATTTTTTGCAGTAGATTCACGAGAAAGGAACCACCGGGAACGCTATTCAAAATTTCAAACAATTTATTTACGCTTATTTTCAGTTTATTGTTGTTTGTCTCGTCAAGTTGAACATTAATTTTATATTCTTTTGTTGTCAAAACTCGAATAAAATTTTCTAAATTTTTTCCGTAGTTTTGAAAAAATTGATTGTAATTTTCTTTAATAATAATATTATAAAATAAAAATTACTTTCGCTTTAATATTCGCACCGGATTCGAGACTTTAAACTTCTATATCGATGAATCTAGACATGACTTAATTTTCATAAACATTTAAACTTACTACACTTACTATTTTCCAACAACTATTCTTGTACATTCATCATAATTTATGTTAGTCTGTTGACAAAAATCCCGATTTTTATCAAATTACCCGGATCGACTCCCGAAAATCTGGATTTTTTATTAATATTTTAAGATTTCAATTATTGAAATTTATACAAAAAACAAAATTTATCTCTCACCAATTTCATTTTTGCTTTTATCGTTAACTAATTTCAATTCTTCAGAAATATCTTCAGGTATTTCAAACCCATTGCCTTTTAATAACTTTATAAAATAAAGTAGCAAAATAAGTTTTATGATAAATAAATTTATCATTTAAAATCTATAATAAAATTCATGCGTTTTTCAAATTTATGAATTGTGTATCATGAAAAAAATCCAACCCTTTTTGTGAGTAAAGATAAAGCTCAAAATGAGTAAAGGTAGAAGCGAAAAATTTTTCGAAAATAGAAAAATTAAAGCCGGAAGGCCAAGAGAGATAATTCCTCATTTTTAGAGGAGCAGGTGCAAAGTTTTAATTTACTATAGCCATTTACTATAGCACATTTGTTGAAGTCTTACATAGAAATTGCTAGTTTTGGAAAATTTAGTTATTGTCATGAAAAATTACGAATGAAAATTAATTTTAAGAATTTATATAGGAAATATTATTGCTAATTTATTTCAAACCCATCAGCAAACAATTTTCAGAATTTCTTTACCATATTATTATATATAATGCCTATAGGCTAGACAAATTATCTAAATTTATTATTAATTTTATAAAAGAGTGATTAAAAGCTATAAGTAAAAATGAATAAATAATTCATCATAAGCATTTCTATCGCATTTTAAACACCTTTTAAAGAGTTGCTTGAGATGAAAAAAATTGCCCTATAGCCGTAGTTGCGCCCATAGCTACGCCCACATGCCCTATAGACGTAATTACGCCTCTTCATTTTCATGCTCTCCTTTAAGAGTCAGGAAGGCGTAGAGAGATTTTTTCATAAATTTTTTTACTTTGCTTATTAATTACTCCACATGATCACTTAAATGTATTATTTTAATCGTATAAAATAGTATTTTATGTACAAATTAGTAAAAAAATAATAAATTGATTATAATAATTTTTGAAGCGCGGAAAATGACTTAATGCGTTGCTTATTTGAAGATTTATTCGTTAACCTGTCAAATAATGACTTCTAATTATTATTATTGAGAAAATTTTGCGTGTTTGTTTGTCTGATTTGGAATTTTTTCGTTCAATTTGAATTTCTTTCCACTTCAATTACGAGAAAATTAGCCTTTTTCGATAATTTCTAAATCCTGCGAATTCCATTTTATTAATATTTGTAGCTAGGGCGTGTCAAAATATGCACGGAAAATCACAAAATATGCGCATATATGTGCCTCGAAAAAGGCCTAAATATGCACTAAAATAAACAAAATTTTCCAAAATATGCACTAGTTATGCAGCAAAAAACAGTAAAATGTCCTCAAAAATTATTATTTTAAGTAAAAACGTTAATTTAGTATTTGAAATAGCAATTTAGAGCATTCCTAGAAGATTTTACGGACTTTAAATTTATGAAAAAAATTTTTTGAAACAAACTTCCCAGAAATATTTCTCGAAAAAATTTTTCCAAAAAATTTTCTTTAAAAAATTTTTGAAAAAATTTTGTATTTTGCTCGAAAATAATTTTTTAAACTAAAAATTTCTCAAAAATGCCAAAATATGTAAAAACTTTAGTAAAAATATGCAAAATTTACCAAAATAAGCACAGAATTGCAAATATGCATAAAAACCATGCAAAAAGAACATGCAAAAAGAACGCAAAAAAATATGCAAAAGAAAGATGCAAAAAGAACGCTCAAAAATGTGCAAAAAGAACCGGGCCCTATAGTGCTCGGACCGATCAATAACACCATTTTTGAGCGTTTCAGCTCAGGTCATATCCGCATACAAAATATGCATTTGCATGTTTTGACCCGCCCTAGCCATAATAAAAAGTAGTAGAATAAATTAGAATAAATTTGTTATCATTAGAGGCCGGATTTTCAATGATATAAATGTTTTTTTACAAACACATCTTGTCGAAAGAAGCCCAAAAATGGCATTAGTTTTTGATATTATGATTTTGAACAAAGCTGTATATCAATTTATTTCAATATTTTGCTAATTTTCCCGTTATTTCAATAATAAGCATTTTTTTGAAAATTATTTCAATATTTTTGCATATTTTCATCAAAATTCTGTGGATTTTTATAAATTTTAGGAAAAAAGTGAACAAATCTGGCAGTTCGACCTCCAAAATTCTCAAAATTTTCGCCTGCGGCGCTAAAAACGGGGAATTCTATCTTAGTTAATTGGGGAATGCTGGCGGCTGATGCTTTAAGTTCTACAATTGGGGAATTTCTTCTATCAAATGTTACAAAAATATTGAATACTTTTCCATATTTTTATTTTTATCATGAGATTCGGAGGGAACAAAGGGGAGTCCCTCTCCAAATTCCCCGCTGAACAAAACCCCAAAATGTCACACTGGACAAGACACTAAAATGGCTCACTGAGCAATACTTCAAAATGTCCAATTAGGCACATCTCAGAATGTTCATCAGAGTAAAAATCTCAATTTATCGAACTATAAACATACTATATGCAATTTTAAAATTTTCTTCTATTAAATTTCAACTTTTTTTGAGTTTATTCTACTGTATAAGCAATGATGTATTTCAATATTTCACTAATTTTTGGCGTTTTTTGTCAATATTTTGCCATGTTATTTCAATATTAAATGGCCATATTTGGCGATTTTATTTCAATAAAAATCCGGCCTCTAGTTATCATTAGTTCTATTAAAATGGATAATAAAAATATGCAATTTTTTAGGTATCTTAATTAGTACATCTCCATATTTTTTAGATATTCATTAGTTTGCGATAATTTTGCCGATATTCTTTAGTAAATCAAAACATTCTTTAGATTTCTCTGTTATACAACTTCGCTTATAATATTTTCTATTATTTTTATCAATTAATCGTGATAAGTAATAATGTATATACGAGGTTTATATTTTAAAGATTTATTATTTAATTTTTTATTTGTCCTTTAAAAATGAATTTTTTGCATATATTTCATTAGTAAATCACGATATTTAGACATTTCATTTATCTTTGTTGGGTGTACCTACTAATCGAATCCTTCCACTATTTATAAAGGCAACAGGCATGCCTACTTCCTTAAATAAGTTTTAGAAAAAATTTTCCCATAAAATTTCTCACCGTGATTTTTTAAAGATTTTTTAGACAGTGTTTTTTTTGAACTTTGGGAGGAGTTGAAATTTTGCTAACGCTAACTCTTCAAAAAAAATCTCAATAACGGAATCAGGCTTATATGCTATTGTTCAGGCTACAAAATAAGCATAAGAATATTAAAAAATATTAATGAGAAAAAAAGTTATGGCTAAATGAAATTTGTCCTAAACATTTCATGTCACCCTGTATATTTTAGATTTGTGTTAAAAAAAATAGATAAATTTAAAACGAAAAAATAATGCACAATTTAAAAAAGGTGAAAATTATCAATTGTCGCAACACCTCAATTGTCGCAACACCATTCTAAATTAGAAATTAGACACATTCTAAACACACAATTAAAGTAATTTAAAAAATCCTTCACACTTCAAAAACTTATTTAAAACTTTTTAGGACATCACGGAATACGGAAACAGCATTAACATAATGTCAAAGTTATACTTAATAATGAACTTGAGAAAGCAGATATACGAGCACGAAGCATAACACCACAATTACAAACTATTAATAATTTAAGAAAAAAAATTAATTGCGCTTCCCCAAAAGGAGAGCATAGGTAAATTAAATCCATCTTTCCGTCATTTCTAAATGTTTTTCTCTACCACTAGCAAAGCTAAAACCTATAAACTTTAAAAAAAGACTAAAATAGTAGATAAACAATCAGAGAAAAAGAAAAGTGGCCGTGTGTGATAATTTAATAATATTATCTAAAATAAGAGATTTACCACAAGAACCTTTAAAAAGTTTTAAAAAGATCATGGAATAAAAAATCTATGAAAAATTAGTAATTTACATAAATTATATAATAGGGAAGAAAATATTAAAGATAATAAAATCATATCATATTCAGATTAGTAGGTGTATTTTTAAACAAATAACTTTAATATGAAAATATAATTAAATTGTTAAAATGACATCATTATTAAAACAAATAAATACAACAAACTCTAATAAATAAAAATTTAATTTAATTAATGTTTAACGTATTTAGGAAATTTTGTAGCACAATTATTTAATCTTTGTGAAAGGCAACACAAGAGGTAAATAAAGTCTCAATAAGACGTTTTAACCAAGATGATATCATAAGTGTTAAATTTAATAAAATAAGATGAAATAAATAAAAAATTATTATAAACAAGTTTGAATATTTCATTAAATTATAAATGAAAACTAACAAAATAAATATGACAGAATTATAAAGTTAAGTAAGATTAATTAATGTTTATCGTCCAACAACTAAAGAAATATTACAATGCTTACGTCTCTAGTAGATTCTTTAGTTTTCTTTAGTTTTTTGGGGTTTTTGTTGTCTACATATATGCCTTATTAAAAAGGTATTACTTGTTGTTTACTAATTACTAATTATTTCAGTAATTTTAATAGCAATTTTATGCATATTATCATAAATTAATCAATGTTTATTGTTTTTTGCGTGGGACACAGAATAAATATTTTAAAAATTATTTTAATATAATAATAATTTTTCTAATAGATTTTCTAACATATATTTTTCGAATAGAAGACTTTTAAAGAATATCTACATTTTGATGTTGGCCCTATATTATATAAAATCATTTGTTTGGTTTAGTATAATTAATATTTGAGTATAAGGTCTTAGGAGTATTTATTTATGAATAAGATGTATATTACGCAAAGAGCTTTGTGTTTTAATATTCATGCGTTTTAATATTTATATTTTAATTTTTGTTATGCAATTCGGAGTTTTGGCTTTGCAATTGTTCATTTTTATCTCCTTTATAATTTCCTCTTAATTATTTTTAATAACATAATTTATTCTAAATTTATAAGTATTTTTTTAATATTATAATGCCTAAAAACTTAGAAATAATTGTTTAATATTAATTATGGAATTTTTTCTATCATTCTATTTTCCTTTCACTAAAAAGCAAAATCTACTTACATAATTTAATGGAGTTTTTTTTAAATAGTAAAATAATAATTTTTTATGCTTGGAATTTTAACTTTTATATTTAAAATCTTTCAATAGAATTATTTTAAAATATTATCCTTTGATAACAATCGAATACTTTGACTGTATCTTGTCCATAAGACTATGCGCTTATAGTCGTTTGCTATTTCAACAAATTCGTTCAGTTTACCTTTTTATTTCGCATATCTCATTTGTGTGTATGCAATCTTATCTTCTAATTCTTAACCTTGCATGGGTTTTATCTTCCAACCTTAAATTTACATCAATTTTATCATAAAATTCTCAACTTTAATTTAGAATAGTGTGTGTATGGATAGGAGCTAGGTAACTATCTTTGAAGGTACATATACAGGGGATTTACTTGATAATAAATTTTAAATTACGTGTTGACTTATTATTGATTGTTAATATTTAAAGGGTTCCAATATTTTTTCCAATATTTATCAGCAAATGCCTACTTTATATTTTTTTCGACTTTAGCATTTCTTTCTGCCACAAAAGTTCCAATTCAGCTTCAATCCTTGAAGAATTTTCGAATAAAGTATATATTTATTCAATCTATAATTGTACGTATGATTAAAATTAAAATGTGTAAATCTTATTGTGTTAATTTTGGGTGTATCACGCGATGCGTTAGCGGCATGAAGGAAAATTGTTTGTCTCCTTTGTTAAAAAAATTTTAAAGCTTAGAAACAAAAAACAAAAACACAATAAAGAGAAGAACATTCCCGAGATTTAGTAGTCGAAGCCAAAAGTATAATGTTCTTCAATTTTATTCTAAATTCGTTTCGCGTATCATAATTACTATGTTACAATAATTAATAGAGTGTAATGTAATTATTGAAATTATTTTTATTCTTGAAAAATATTTTTATTTAAAAAACCTTATTTTCAAAAATATTTTAAAAATATAATTAAATAAATTTTTTTTAATTTTAAAAATTATTTACTCGTTATTTTTATTTTTAATAAATATCGAGTTTTGTTTATTTTAGACATGAATAATGTTCATTTTGTTCATTATTATTCAAAATTTAAAGTGTTTGTTAAAAATAGTTTAATTCTTAAAATTTTGAAATGATCTTCACGTTGTAGTTTTTCGCTAATTTCATATTTATTGTTTATTTGGTGTTGGAACGGCAGGAAGAATGGTGTAGTTTTTACATTTTTTGTGGACATTCTTCTCTGAGCAGACTTTATTGGAAAAATAAAATATTTTTTAAATTTTTTACAAAATAAACTTTTATATTTTCTTTTTCTTCATGTCACTAGTTTGAGATTATAATTACATATAATGAACAGATTATTTTAAATGAATCTAAAAAATTAAACAAATTAACTTGAAATTAATCGAATTTAAATAATATATTAAACCAACGACGTCACTATTCCTAAATTAGAACTACAAGCCTTGACACATGGCGCAAAAGTTATTAAATTTCTCCAAAAGGAGCTAATTTAAATATCATTAATTTACTTTTGAATTACTAATTACATTTAAATAAAAATTAAATTTATAAAAATTAAATAAACTTAATTTCAGTATTTTAATAAAAAATATTAAATATAAAAAAGATCATTTAATTATTTATAAATTAATGTTGTCGTGTCGAATAGCCCAAGACTAAGGTAAAAACTAAAAAAAGTCTCACTTTTTCAATTAGTACATATAATTCGTTTCGCATTTAACCTGTAGCTGCTATTAGCTGATCAGCTTCTATAACTGCAGATACAGCGGTTTCACCCAGCAAGTTTGCTTGTTCAACTACCTCCTCATGATCAATAATATTTAAATCTATAATATTGTTTTTATTGACAATTACACCTTGATCTATAAAACTATGGTAGCTCCTCGAACCTTTGGGGTCGTAAGTGTCGGGGATCGAAGTTTGCCGGGGAGGTGATGGCGGGTTTAAGGGTCGGGTTTTGCTTTGGGTGTTTGGGTCAATAGAAATTCTTAAATTAAAATATCAGCGCTGCAGGCAAAAATTTTTTGATTTTTGGAAGCCCAAGGTGCCAAATTTCTTCCATTTTCTGTACCGCAGTCAAAAATTTTGAGAGTTTTGGAAGACCAGTGTGTCGGGGAGCTACCCTATACCTCCCCTCGCGGGGCGAAGGGAGCTAATACTATTATAAAACATTTTGAAATGTTGCGCAATCAAAAAATGCCAAATTTTGGGTTAATTAGATTAGCACATTTAATTTAACTATATAAGCTTTGATTAAGCTTCTTTAAACTTAATCAAATTTCTTTTCAAGCTCTTCTAATTCAATATAAAAATTTTATTTCAATTCTTATTATCTTGAATAATTATCATAATATGTACAAATCGCATATATTTTTAAATCAATGCTTTATGAGTAAATATCTAAAAGTGAAAATGATTAAAAGTGTTTAAAATTGATTAAAAGTGAAAATCTTTTAATATTTAATTTTTATTAATCATAATATTCATACCGAAAGTAATATTTTTCATTGTTTCATATTTTTTATAAATTTAAAGTTTAACCAACTAATTAGAAATAATAACTATATTTTATTAAATTTATTATTGAAAAGGCTGAGCAATAAAGAAAGACGTGTTCGTTTGCAGAAAAATAATAAATTGAAAAAATTGATAGTATCAACTGCAATCGACTAAAAAATTCTTTTAGTTTTTAATTATGAATTAATATTTAACTAAAGAAATTTTTAGTATATTTAATTTTTATACAAATATTATATTTTTATTCAGTGGTTACATGTAATTTTTATTAAGAGACTCGTTAATTTATTTTCTGTTAAAGATTAATTAATCTAAATATAATTTTTGTTTATAAAATATTATTAAAAGTTTTTATATTTATTAAACAATGTCTTATGCTGGATTGCTTACATATTTTCCAAAATTTGTAGGTGAAACAGTTTCCGGTAAACAAAATGTGAGTTTTGATAAATTATCGGATTTAATCTTTGAAGATTTTTGAAATGAAAATATCAATTTAATTTTTTGTAAAATTACTTCTAAAAATTTACCTTTAAAAAATCTTATCCACAATTTGTTTTTTTCAATTGGTGTTTTATCCTATTCTTACATTTTATGTTTGCCGTTAAATCTTGACAATCGTAACGTATCAGTCACATTCTATATTTTTAAATATAATTTTAATATTGCAAAGGATACAGAATTCAATTATTTTTAATAATTTAATGTATATATATTATATCAATGTGTGTATATCAATGTTGATGAAACAAAAATGCGAATCGAGTGGGATTCGCATTTTTTTCTACATGAAATTAACATTTTTCTACATATAAACATTTTTCTACATCATTTTTCTACATATACACTAGTTTATTTTAATAAGCTTGTCAATTTTAAAAACAAATTAACAAAACGGTCTATAATAAAAAATTTAAAAAAATAAATTAAAAAATAGTAAGTTATTATTAAAAAAAATTTCTAGAGCTTTAAAACTTTTGTAGAGCCTTAGTTTTAAAACTTTTGTAGAGCTTTAGTTTTTGTAGATCATTTTGGATTTTTTTAGGGTTGCCAAAATGGACCGACTCGGACCGAAAGATCGAGTCATGCCTCGATGTTTGGCCCGAAAAAGTCTCGTACCGGCCCGACTCGATAAATTTAGGCCCGAAAAAGACTCGTAACGGCCCGACTCGATAAAGTTAGGCCCGAAAGTGACTCGTACCGGCCCGACTCGATAAAGTTGGGCCCGAAAAAGACTCGTAACGGCCCGACTCGATAAAGTTAGGCCCGAAAGTGACTCGTACCGGCCCGACTCGATAAAGTTGGGCCCGAAAAAGTCTCGTACCGGCCCGACTCGATAAATTTAGGCCCGAAAAAGACTCGTAACGGCCCGACTCGATAAAGTTAGGCCCGAAAGTGACTCGTACCGGCCCGACTCGATAAAGTTGGGCCCGAAAAAGACTCGTAACGGCCCGACTCGATAAATTTAGGCCCGAAAGTGACTCGTAACGGCCCGACTCGATAAAGTTAGGCCCGAAAAAAATTGTCTCGGAAAAAGTCGGCCCGACTCGAACGAGACTCGATAATATTTTTACCAGATTTGTGGACAAAAATGGGTGAAATCTGGCTCCGTGTCTTCCAAAATTCGAAAAATTTTCGCCTGCGGCGCTGAAAAAGGAAGAAGTTTGGTCCTTAGCCTTCCGAATATCTCAAAATTTTTGCCTGCATGAAGGATTTTTATCTTCATACTTTGCTTCACATCTCGAACTTACTGGCTTTAATTGATAAGCTGGATTACTGGGAGTTATGGTATATATTCCGCAGGATCCCGTCATAATTTGAACTTTTGAAACTCAATCAGTTTTGAGAGTCCACAATTTTCCGCAGTCCGCAATTTTAACCTTAAAATACGCAGTCGTAGTCTTCAGTCCACAAGTCTTCCATTTTAGCGCCGCAGGCGAAAATTTTTTAAAATCTGAGGGTTGTAGGCGAAAAAATTTCACTTTTTCGACCATTCTTCTACTACTTTTTCCCCCTTTCCCCTATTTCGGGGGGGGGGGGGGGGGGCTCTAGCCCCGCCCCCCCCAGCCCCCTGGATACGCCCTTGGATTAAGTGTGTATTTATTTGGTACCAGTGATTTGGAGGTATATCAGTGATTTCATCTTTTTTTACCGCTGGAGTCAAAAAGCTTAAGACTTTTGGAAGACTAAGTGACCAGATTTCTTCATTTCTACTGTCAATGAAGTGATAAAGAAGCTTTAGGAGAAATTATGATGGATTTAGAGCATTAACAAGGATAAGAGGAATTTTAGCATACAGCGGGATTTTATTAAGGGATTTGGTGATTAACGCACGATATCCCCGATATCCCTTCAAATCTCCTCATTCCTTCTGAATCCCATTACAATATATCACATTAATCATCTGATCTCCTTTAATAAAACCAAATCTAGCAATATCTCACATCAATCCTCCGATAATTTAAATCACCTTAATCCCTCAAATCCACTGATATCCATTTCAATTCTCTTCAGCCCTTCCTTTACCCTCCTGATCCATCGATATACCTTTTAATTCAGAGATATCCCTCCAAATCCACTAATTATTTTTAAATAAATCTTTTAAAAAAAGACTCGAAAATGTCTCGGTGCCCGACTCGATAAAGTCAAGCCCGAAAGTGACTCGTTCCGGCCCGACTCGATAAATTTAGGCCCGAAAAAGACTCGTATCGGCCCGACTCGATAAAAACAAGCCCGAAAAAAATGCCTCGACCGTCGGCCCGACTCGAAAACGGCAACCCTAATTTTAATATCTATTTGTAAAAATAATTAAAAATTTATACTGAATTATCTATCTTAAGTCGGAAATAGATTTACTTACTTATAATTATTTTTGTTTAACAATTATTATTAATTATTATTGTTGCTGAGTTATTTATTGAATAAGCTGAGCTGAAAATTTTATTATAGAAAAATGTAAAAAATAAAGCAAAATATCAAAATATATACACCATCCCTGTGTTATAAATGACGAAAAGAAAAAGAGGGGTGTTTATATCTATTTTTTAAAACTAGATATTGTAAGGCCGGATTAGCAGTTAATATTTTATTTTATCAGTTGTTTAAAACAAACATTTAAAAACAATTATATTTAGAAAATTGTATAGGCATTTAAAAACTTTGACAAAAGAATTTTAATTGATAACTAAATTTATATTGTTTTAATATAATGTATATTACATTCATTTTAATTATTAAATTTATTTGTTACAGATTAAAAAACATTAAATAAATATGTGCTAAATTAAAATGTCAAATCTATTATATTACGAGTAATATGATTATAGTACTTTGAAGCATCTGCAGTATTAATATTGCTCTTATTGTTTTATCTAACTTAATTTACCTTAAACATTTCATATCTGTCTATTAATTTCTGTTCTTCTTTAGAATATTTCTCATATATCTGCTTTGTAATAAGTTTTAGGCAAATTTGCTTGTCATGTAGAATAACTATTTTTATTAAAAAAGAGTTTTAAATCCTTTTTTCTTTTGTTAGAAACTTCACTATAAAATAATAAACTCCAAGCTAGTTAAGTATGTAGATCAAATGTTATTGTTTGATTTATAATTGGTAAAACAGATTGTGTCGTATTGGAGCAGAGCTAAATAATGATGATAGCTGACATGTACCCAATATCTTAGTTAAACTGGTATAAAAGCTGGTTATACTTATTAAACATTTTTATCGCTTTTTAAATAATTTATCATAAATTCTAATGATTAAATATAAATTTTATATTAATTTATTTGAGAAATATAATTATTTCACCGAAAATTACCGAACTTTATAAATTATGATAGAATTTATAATAATGCTAAAGAAGATGTTTATCGACTAAAATAATAAATAAATCAAAAAAAATTAAAAAAATATATGTATGTAGTTAAAATGTTGGACAGAAAAACTTTAGTTAAAAACCCAATCAATATAAAAAATTGTTAAAATATATTTTTAAATGTGCATAAATAAATGTCAGTAATTTTAAATTCTAAAATCCCAAATAAAAAAATTCCCAAATAAAAGGGAATTTAAGAAAAGCAATGTAATTTTTTGTGATACCATGTTAAAAATAATAAGGATATTTGTTACTATAAATATAAGGTTAATTGTAGTAATTTGTAAGAAAATCATAATAAAACTTAACTATGAACTTTATAAGCAAAATCCTGAGTTAAATTAATTTGTATCAAAGTTTTTAGAGGATATCCTTTATATTGCATGAAATATCGTGATCAAACTCATTAACTCTTAAAACTTAAATTATAGTTTAATGAGTATTATGATTTATAGGAGGAAGTGGGATGACAGAATTTCGCTTAAATCTTGCATGTAAAATAAATGCCCGAAATAACAAAGATAAAAATAATACCAATAACATTGCATATATACCACCCCCAGGCGATATAAGGTCCACAATTCTTCAGAGCTTTATAAACAGATTTACCAAATTCACTCATTTTTTTGCCAAAATCTTTCTTTTTAGCAATACATTTATTTTTGATAGAAAAGCATTTGTTTTTTTATCATTTGAATAAAAGTTTCATTTCCAATCTCTGAAGAAACATATTGGCAAATTCCGTCAATGTTTGATTCTTCGTCATTGTTTGAATCTCCATTGTTTAAGTCTCCATGAATTAATTCTCTATTTTTTAATTCTCCTTAATTTTAAATTAATGACTTAATGAGGAACATCTCTGTCAACTATAAAAGATAAGTGACCAACGACTTAAGCTCTAGATAAATTTTTTGATCCCAATGGCAGCTTTTGATTTTTCCCTTATCTTTAACTAAGCTACCTATATTGTACTTTATCATAGTGTATACTATGTGATATTTGACAGGGGTGTGCTGAAACATATTTAAAAGCGAAATAAAGGCAAAATATAATTTAAAAAGCGCAAGACAAAAGGCTAATGTCAATAAATAGAACACCAAAATAGTAGACCATGTTCAATTGGATTTTTTATATATACAGATTATATATACAGATTAATAAAATCAAAATTAATTGTTCCGATAAAAATTTTACCTCACTCTTAAAAAACTAAAGTTATTATTTATAAAATATTCTTAGCTTATCTGCTTTTCTGATTATTTTATCTGTAATTTTTAAAAATGGTAGAATAATGAATAATTGAGAAATTTTTATATAAATTTCTTGATAATACATATGAATTTTAATTTAAAAAATAATAAAATGTGTAAACAAAAGAACCCCATAATGTAAAGCCCCATACTGTAAGTAACAATCTTAGAATTATTACGAATAAATAATAAAAAAATTTATTATTACTCGAAAATATACTATATTACTCAATTAAAACAAAAAAAGGTTTTGTTTGATGATCTGAAATTCTGAAGGATTTTTTCGGACATCAAGGTAGTGCTGCAATTTTCCATGTACAATATGTCAAATAACAAAGAACATTTGAACAAATATGTATAATAATGTAATAATGAATCATAATAATAATTTAAAAATTATTACTTAAGTCAAGCATGAAATTAAGTTTTAACTAGATATCCAACATATTATTTTAAATTTAGATACTAAAAAAGTTTCTAATAAGACGATATATATACCTAAAGATCAGTTAGTCAATTGGAGTATTTTGAATAAAATAACTTTAGCTAATTAATTTATAAAAATTTTTATGAGAAACATTTTAAGAAACATCGATAATTTAAATATTTAAGTAATAAATTGGCTAGTATTTAAATTAAAAATACTTGAAAATAATGGCAGAAAATAACTTATAAGTATACATTTCATTTATTTCAAAAATAACAAATTTGTATATATAAAGTAGGAGAAAACTAAATTTAAAATTCAGTAAAATAAAATTCAGAGCTTTTATACACCATTTAATATTTTTTTAAAATCATTATTCCGGGTAAGGGTAACTAAGTTAATGAACAACGGATGGGGCAAAAGTTCGGCGACAAATTTTGTCGCCAAACATTGGCGACTTTTCCTTGAATTGTCTTTTCGTTTAATTGTACCCGTTCACTCTTCGTTAATTTTTAGCCGTTCACCCCTCAATTTTTGTTGTCCACTCAATCTTTTTTCCCGCCAAAATTCCTTTCTCTATTTTTTAATGACAGCCTGTGCCTGTCACCACGTAATTCTTTATATTGTTTTCCCTGCTTGTTTTCTCTGCCCCGTTCTCTCTAAACATTTTGTTTTCTATACTTCTGTAGAAATTATTTTCAAGTTCGCATTTTTTGAGTTTTATTGCCAATCCCCGCCCTTTTTTGATCTCTATTTAAGTCGGCGGGCAAGCCTTAAAATTTATCCTTATCTACTCCTTACAACTTCCATTTTTTGGGATCAACGTGTGGCTTGCCTGTGGGCTTTTTTTGGCCTTACCATGTTCAATTGGATTTTTTATTTGTGGAATAAATTTTTACTGGTTTGGACTGTGCCTGGTTTCTGTGGTGTTTCAAAGTGAACCAACCGTGCCCTGGTTCACTACTTGTTCAACTGAGTCGACTGTTCGAAATCAATGCTCAGTGTGAATTCTGGTTCTTGGTGGATTTTACTCGTTGTGGTCAACTGGTCTTTCTTTGTGTTCCTTTGTGGTTGGAAAAAAGATGAACGGCACTACCGTTCACCACTCATACTCTTGTTAGGCTAAAGTGACTCGTGCTCCGAGTCACTCAACTGCCCTTCTTCCTTCCTTCGACTGTTGGCACTACCAACAGTCTGGTGCCAGTGCCACTATACACTGGCTGGTGCCACGACTCTCTTCTCCTCTCCTTCGAAAACCAATTTGTTGGGAATTCCCGTCTCCCGACAAATCTTGTTTTGTCCTTTCTCAAAATTTACTTTATATTTTGCGTTTTGTTTAGATTTCCCTTATTCTATGATTCGCGCTCTACAAATTTTATCTTGAAAATTTGTTTCTATCTCATAAAGTAAAAATTTTACAGAATGTTAAAGAATCGTGCTTCTATTATTTCTTTGTATTTTAAAAATGTTTGACAATGTCAAATCGCTAGACGGCTCGATATCTGCCACATGTTAGTTTCCAAAGCAATAAAACGATATCATGAGCTTGGAAATACCCAGGACTGCCCTAGTAGTGGCCGGCCGGTAACCGCAGTTACATGAACATGGTCAGATGCCGAATTCGCTGTTTTTCTGAACAATCGATGTGAAAAACGGCCTCAGATCTCGGAATGAGCTCGAGGAGCCTCCTAAGAATTGTCAGAGGCTTCAGAAATGTCGAAAGATTAAATGCCTGGTCGAAGCTGGTAGCTGATGAAATTTAAAATTAATGCTAGTCTAAAAAAATGACATTCTGCGGGGGGTTGTGCATCCATAGGCGTCATAGCATTTTGGTGAAAACAATTCTCGCTTTAGTAGGATTGAGTACCCGCGCATGGAGCCAAACGATAATCCAGCTCTGAGAGGAGCTGTTTCCTAGCTTTTGGGGGAAAAAAACTCGCCGGATTTAAATCCGTGGATCATCTATTTGGGCAATCTTGTAGCAAAAAGTATGCTGGATCCGATAAGCAACATAGGAGGAACTGAAAGTTGTTTTGAGCGGGCCTGGAACTAAATATCCGATGAACAATGCGCGACCATTGTAAGTTACAACCGTAAGCGTTTGGATGGGTGTATTTAAGTCAGGGTGTGTCATTTTGAGCAATTACTTTAAAAAAATGATTATTATATCCTATTGATTATATTTTATCATTTTTTTATGCTAAATAAATTTTTTACAATAGATTTTATTAAAAACGTTTGTCGCCGAACTTATATATAATATTGATGCTATGACTTTTAATAGAATAAATACTATTTTATCTAAAAAATAAAAAATTAAAATCTTAAAAAATTTACCAAAAATATGCAATTGAATCAGTTAATTGGTGCGTAAAGAATGTGTCAAAAAAATAATTGTTAGTATTCTAAAAAATAAAATTATTTTGGGGTAATTAAATTAACCATATAGAAACAGGAAATTTTAATAATAAATTTATAATTTGTTAATATTTTATCTCGGCTGGGTGCCAATTAATGATTTGATACATGAAGAAGAGACAAATATCGGAAAAACACTATTATTAATCTATTATTATTACGACTATTAGTGGAAAGTCTAGAATTTTTCCTCAAAAATAACGTTGTTTATTCAGAAAATAACTCAACAAGAAAAAATGGAGGGATATATAAGAGCTTAGAATTAAAGTAAAATGATAAATACTATTAATGTAATATAAGTTAGAAATTTTTATAATTTAGCTATATGAAGTATAAGAATAAACTATAAAAAATATGATGAAATGTTAAAAGTTTTAATAAATTTTATTAGATTCTAAATAATATTTTAAATCAAGAGAAAGATAGACTATTGTTAAAATTAAATAAGAAAAGTTAACTTGTAAAGATAAAGTAATAAAATCAGTATATACTTTCATTATCTTAGGAAAAAATTTTAATTTAACTGAAAAATTTAAATTAAATGTTTATGCCAGAAATAATTTATTTAACTTAGATTTTCAGCCCTATCAAAATTTTTAATGTCAATTATACGATTCATAAATTATCCAAAAACCTTTAATTTAATAAATATATGTAGTATCTTAATTTTCTTCTGTGAGACCAAAGCTCTAATAGTATATAAAATTGGCAAACATTATTATTTAAGACTAGAACTAAATTGACAAATTTTATTTTAATAAATAAAGTATAATAAATTTTAGTTAAGAAAAACTGGTTAATTCTATTAGATATTATATATTATATATGTAAAGCTATATGCTTTACACTATTAAAGCTTCAGATAGAAAAGGCCGCACACAATTAGAAATAAGTTTGCCAATTGCGAACGGATCATTAGAGCTTCTACATATTTGCGGCAGCACACAGTTAGATTCAGTCTACTTGTGTCTAATTAATCCCGAGCTCCACATTGCGGCATTACAAATAATTAGATATAACATGTTAAGTATATAAATTAATAATTAAATATATAAATTAATGTATATACCTAAATTTATATAAAAAAAGAGAAATAATCATAAACCGAAAAGAAGTAATCATCAATCGAAGTGGCAAATTTTTGGAGTAAAAAATTTAGAAAATAAGAAAGCCCTTTTGGAAATATATATAAAATATTAATGTATAAATTTTAATATATGTATATTTGAATATATTTTGGTAAAGTTATGCCCAAAATAAAATTCTAATTACGGAATAAAAAAATAATATAATAATTAACTTAAATATACATATTTTAGAATTTTAAAAATTTAATATGAATTCAAAATAAATAAATAAATTTAAACAATGAACCAATTTAAGTGTGAAACATGCAATAAGATTGTCAATCTCGATATTTCTTAGAAGAGCATAAATCGATCCATTAGTCGTAAAATAAAAATAATTTTATTTATTTTTAATTAAACCACAAACAAATTCCAAACAATTTAGTAGTCAATAAATTTAAACAATTATTTTCCAAATCAATAAGAATATTTACATCTTTACCACAAATTATAAATAAAAAAATATTTTATTCAACAATTCAAACATTATTTGAACAAATTAAAAATTTTTTATAAAGGAGTATTTTTAATAGACTTTTAATTCTTTAATTTTAAATAATTTTAGTCTAATTCGCATACTGACATGAATATATTTTTAGCAAAATGAATTTTTTTTAAAAAAACCTAATCATTAAACTTTTGTTTCAATTTTTGAAATAAATATTTAAGTTTGCAATATTAATAGAATAAATCATTAGAAGTTAATAAAGTAAATATAAACAAATTTAAATTAAATTATATTCCATCTTATTTTAATCATTATTATTAAATTAAAAATTTAAAAGATCCCTCTACAAATCTTGTCATATATAGTTTTCCATAATTTTATTAATATAATAGATATATTTAAACTATATTAAACTAATACATTGTTTTAAATAAATTATGCTCAATTTTTCATGTTTATCAAAATATTTTAACATTAATTTAATTTTTATATTAGTAGTTATAAATAGAAATTTTATAAATCCTTTTTTTTTTATTTCTTCATTTTAAATATATTAATCAGTAGGGATGGGATTTATATGGACAATCAATCGAAAAATATGGACATATAATATGGACTAAAAATCTCAAAATATGGACTGAAATATGGACTAAAATCCAAAATATGGATCAAATATGGACCGAAAAATGAAAATTTTTAACGTAAAATTGAATTTTCACAAATAAATAATTTGATTTTGTTCATCTAAAAGTGTTATCTAAAGGCTTTTTGCAATTAAAGGTAGATTTAAAATGTTTGCCGGGGAAATAATATTAATAATAGCTGATCAAAAAATTTTTTCGAAAAATTTAGTTCCAAAAAAATTTTTTTTAATTTTTTCAAAATTTTTTTTATAATTTTTTCAATAAAAAATTTTTTTTCTGACAAAAAAAATCCAAAATTTAAAAATTTTGACCAATTTTTGGCAAAATTTTGAAAATTTTAACCAATTTTTGGCAAAATTTTACAAAAAATGACGAAATATGGATAAAATATGGAAAATATGGACGGAACGCCAAAATATGGGAAAATATGGAAAATATGGATTGATAACTCAATATCGGTCTTATCAACATATGCTAAAACAACGTTTTTCGTGCGTTTCACGACCCAACTAGGCCAGGAAAAAAATATGGAAATCCATATAAATCCCATCCCTATTAATAAGTATTCGATAAAAATCCACGGTAATTTTCTAAATTTATTTTTTCAAAAATTGTTTAATTAGATTATTAAATTAATCTATTTAGAAGATAATTTACTTTTGTAATTTATTAAGATAAAAATTTATATTTAGATTATCTCTTCCCTATTTGCTTTTTTGTTTTTTATTTCTGAATTTTTAAATAAAGCTTTTCTTTTCACCATACTCAAAATTTTTTCTTGTTTATTTATTCTATTAGCGTAATATATTTACCCTGTTTAATCAATATTTCATTTAGTTATTTTTTCAATTTTTATTTAAATGTTCTGTAGACATTCTAGTTCAGTGTCGCACATGTGTCTATAATACTATAAGATTAATATAGATTCTTATAATATGCTTTATTAATCAGATATTATTTTATTTTATTTGTAAAATTGAAAGCAAAATTCTTGTATTAGTTTAAATTTTTTATTGAAATTTAATATATAATTAAGACCATATATGTATTTATAGATTGTAGTTGTTTTACAATATTAAATTTGTTTAAATATTAAATTGAATATAATTATTATTTAATATAGAAATTATAATTTTAATTAAAATTGATTTTGTCCGACTTTGGGTAATTAAACCACAATAACAATATTTATAATTACTTCATAAAATTTATTGAAATTCATAATTTTAGTGATTTATGTCAAAATACAATTTGTTCCATTTAAAATCAAGATAAATATTTATTAGCAATATTTTTGTTTTTTGAGATATATTTTTCTATATTTTTAATAAAACTTGTTTTATAATTATTTTCTCACTTAAAATTTAACTGTATATTTCATATACACATTTAGTCTTTAAACTATTATTATTTTCAACAAATATTTACCCTGCTTAGAAATAATTATATAAGAAGTTTTTCCTGTAAATAAATGAAATCTAGTGGTTTGTAAAAAATGAGTGCTTATTTTGAAGCATGAATTATTCTTAATCCGAGAAATATTTATTCAAATAAATAAAAAAAAATTTGATTTTAAAAAATTGAATTATTGACACTATTTACATTATTTGTATTTTTAGAGCAATTATTATTTTTTCCCCTTTTTAAAATTTTTAACTTTTTTCGTATTCTCAGCTCTTGCCGTAATTTTAGATATATAAAAGAAGCAAAAAAATTTTTTCTAATCTTTGTTTTATTGTAAAGTTTGTTTTTCACTGAGAAAGAAAAATAATTTACTTCTAGCTGACTATTTTCTCCGTCGTTCACTTTAAGCAAGAACAAATAACCGAACGTTCAACCAACGAAATACAACTTGTCGATATTTTGTGTAAATTATTTAACTGACAAGAATATTTTAAATTATTTAATTGATGGTCCTGACAATGAAAATCTGTCGCATTTAATTAATTTCAATATTTCCATTAATCATTTCGATATTTTTAATTCAAGTAATTAAAAAATATGATTTTTAAAAATTATTTAGATAATTTACATCGTACTAATAACTTGTGTCATTGCATTAAAGAAGGTGAAAAATTTAAAAACTTAATTGGTAAAAAAGTGGACGTTACAGTATGAAATGGAAAATTTAAGAATTTAAAAATTGATCACCATGCATGAGCATTGGTCGTATTCATGGCCATATAGAAAAAATATTAATTAATTAATTAATTTTATTATTTTCATAATTATTATTTTCATAATGATAATTAATTTAATATTCTCTTGAAATGCATTAAACAGCAAAATTGATTTAGACTGTTAAAACATAAAAATATTTGAAACGAAATAAATTAAATTTTTAAAATTATATTAAAATTTTTTTACAATTAACTTTATCTTATTTTTATTTAATCGTATTATTTTATTTTAAAATAGAATACACAAAAATTTTATCATTAAAATACAAATATTATTTTTATAATGCAAATATTCTTCTAAAAAATACATTATTTTAAAGAATTCAATTATTCTTTTTAAAAAATACTATTATTTATAAAAATACGAACATTTTAATTAAAGATACAATTATTTTACGTTTAAAAAATACAAGTAGTATCATTATAAATACAATTATTTTTTTACAAAATAGATATTTTTTAAAAAATATAATTATTTTATATTTAGAAAACCATTGTTATCTAAAGCACACATATTCTTTTAAAAAAATACAATTATCGTTTTAAAAAACAAATATTCTTTTTATAAAATACGATTATATTAATAAAAAATTATTCTTTTAAATTAAATATAAATATAATAAGGTTAGGAAGAATGAAATCACCACTCATACTCCTATTTGTTTAAATACATTTAACTTTAACTCAACCTCCTTTTTACAAATACTCCAACACTTTCCTATTGAATTTATTTTATTTGAATGATTATATTCGATTTAAATTCAGTAGACGTTTTTCTCTTAATCAATGTTCTCTTAATCAATGTTTATGACAAGAGAGAAAAGAGGAGTTCATAAAAGTAACTTTATTTGAATGAAAATTGATGAATAATTATTGAGTTTTTTATATTATTTTTTGAAAATATGTTTAAATATTTATTTTTTAATTAAGTTAATTATTTGCATATTTTTTACATTTCCCTATATAAATTTATAATTAATTATAATTTTTAATTAATAAATTACTTTTATATTTTAAATAAAAAAATAAAAATATCAGCATGTACCAGAGAAACTGGTTTATTTCTCCAAGATATTGGAATTATTAATAATTCTTGATATTTTTATTTTGGTTCCACATAAATATTTCAAGTTGCTTGATCTAACATCTTCAAAAAGTAAAGATATTTGGAATGTTTTGTTAAAGGTTATTTGATATCAAAATAAAAATCCTGATTGAATATAAAAAATAATTGGATTTTTTATGTAAATTTTCGAATTATTGTCTATCTAGTTAATATTATATATGATTTATAAGTATAATGATTCATAGATATGATTTATAGTGATCTATAGATTTATAATGATTTATAGATTTTATTATATTTTATTGATAATTCTACAGCCAGATAAGTGGTTGTAATACATAGAATTAAATATAAAAATTTTTTAAATTTTTAAATTGTTATTTTAATTTTATTTGAAAAATTAGTTTTAAAAAGAAATATTATTTTATTTAACAAAATATAATATTATCATATTTATTGATTCGGGAAAAGGAATAAAGGCAGTGAATAAAAAATAAATAAGTTGTCGATAATCATGGGAGATATCTTGCTGCAGTGTGTAAAGTAAAAAAGGGCTTTAAAAAACTAAATACAACTTTGCGTGGCCTTGGAGTAAAAAAGATTATAGAGTATTTAAGTATATAAAATTTAAAAATGAATTTATTTAAAAAAGTCAATTTTTTTAAATTAATTAATATGAAAATATATATTAAAATAAAGTTATTTTAAGATATAATTCTATTTAGCAATAAAAAAGAATTAAAGCACAAAAATGAGTAATAGAAAATTTAAATATAATTTATATAAATGAATTAAAGATATGTAGATAATAATAACAACTACTATTGGTACACCCCCCCCCCCCTCCGTTAAAATTTCAATCTTTAGGCTATAATAAGAAAATAACTTTGGAGAATAATTACAGTATTATCAAATACAAATAGTTATTCTTTCACTCTGTAAAGAAAAGGAAGGATTTGGGAAGAGAAATTTCAACAGAAGTGCCCAAACACAAAGAAAAATAAAGCGCTTATTTTTCTCTCTTCTCTCTGTTCAGATTGTTCATCGGACAGAAAATTTTTTAGCATATTTTGACAAAAAAGCGAAGCGATCTAGTAGATTTTTACAAATAAAAAGAAAAGGAGAGTGAAAACTGTTTTAACAACATTTTGCAAAAATAGATGGCTGAGAAGTGGTAAACAAAAAACAAGATATCTATGCATAAAAAGGGACTTTCTTTAAAAATAGACAAAAAAATTTTGTTTACAATTATAAAAGAATATAAATAAAATTACAGACAACACAGGTGCATTTATAAAAGTAAAATGATAAAAGATAAAAATAAGTTAGAAACTATAGATAAAGTTTAATAACTAAATTCTAATATTGATTAATTCTATTTAATAAAACATAAAAAATTTCACATAAAACAATTTTCTATTATAATAAATTTTAAATGTTTTTACATTTAGGCTTTTTTGAATTTTTTATTATTCATTATAAAAATTATTTTGGCAAATTTTTTAACAAAGCTAATTAACTAATTTACTAGATAAATTTTTTCTTAATTTACAAAAAATGTAAAAAATGTAAATGTTATTATATTGATGCAGAAAATTTTTCTTAAAAAATGTAAATGATGGCTTAAATATGGCTTAAAGATTAAATGATGGCTTAAAAATTTGTTCTAAAATACTGAATTTTAAGAAGTTTTGGAAAAAAATTTAAAATTCAAGAATTCTTGATGTTTAATTATCAGTTAAAAAACTGTGTGTAAAGAACGAGAATATTCCAAATTAATCGCTACAAAATGATTTGAATATCTTCATTTTGATTAATAGATATGAAGCTAGCTCAATTTTCATGTTATTGAGCTGCAAAAGAAGTCGCCTAAAATTCTTTGAAAATGAGACATAACGAGTATAGATATTATTTTATATTAATTTTAAATTTTCTTCTGAGAATACATCCTCTCGGAGCAAGCATATACATTCATAAAAGTCTAGTACTTTAAAAACGATACGCTATAACTAAAAATTGAAGAGGAAACATACGCATACGGAAAGTTTACCAAAAATTCCATTACTCTATTTATTTTAGAAAAGTTTACTGGTAAATTTAGAACAAGAATATCCAAACACCAACTCATCAAACATAAAAAATAAATAAATCGCTTAAAAAAATTTGAAAAATAAAATGTATATAAAAAATTGAACAATCAGTAATATAGAAATTTAAAATTCTAAAAGATATTACAATAAAAGAAATTGTAAACTTTATATTATTATTTTTATAAATTTTATATTTTCTGTCATTATAGAATTGCCACCTTTTACTTCACACTAAATGTTATTATACTAATAAAAATGGTTTCTTTTTTAGAAAAACTACTACATTAAAAACATAATCCAATTTTTTAATTCTTCGATTTTTAAAGTTTCATCAAAAATCAACATTTTTAATAAACTTTAATATTTTTAATTTTAAATAAACTTAATTAAGATTTTAAATCTCCGGAGCTTCTAAAAGAATCGACTAAAAGCTGTAGGTGATTCAGTGGCCAATATTTATTGTACATAACGAATAGAAACTAATACAGAACGAATAGAAAATAGGTTTGCATGATTTACAATTTGCATGTACTATTCAGAAATGTTGAAATTGTGTATAATATTCGAGTCAATTTAATTAAATTAACTAAATTTTTGACATAATTTCCTTATAATTTAATTTATTTAAAACCAATAATAATTATTTAAAAATAAAAGAAAATATGAAAAGGATTTAAGCTTTCGACGTACTATTATCCTATATTTTAATGAATAAAACATAAAAAATATTTGGATTTATATCAGATAATCGATTAATAAATTATCTGCCTTTATATATTGCTCAAATAAGGAATATGAAGTATAAAAAATAGTTTGAATGCAATATAATACTTCAAGCGCTTTTCGAGAATGATAAAATTTATTTGAGGCCTGGGAGACCTCTAATAAATAAATACCCCCTAATACATAAATAAAACATCTAAATCTAAGATAATTAGTAATTATAAAGCCAATTTAAAATATGAATTTTAGGAAAACCTAGGAAAACTTAGAAAGAAATTTATGACTCCAAACATCACATTTTTGAAGAGAAAATCTAAAATTTCATATTAACAAATTATATCATAAATAAAAATAATATCAATAAAAATTATCTTAAACAATGTTAAACAAAATTTTTACATATTTCATAAAGTGTATTCTAACTGTCAGCCCGCTTTCCAAATCACATAAAAAATTTATTAAAATCGCTAACCAATTTAGATTAAATTTGGATATCGTAATCTTCTCCATACAAATCTCCAGATAAGAAGCTAATAAATAAATACCCCCTAATACATAAATAAAACATCTAAATCTAAGATAATTAGTAATTATAAAGCCAATCTAAAATATGAATTTTAGGAAAACTTAGAAAAAATTTACAACTCCAAACATCATATTTTTGAAGCGAAAAGCTAAAATTTCATATTACAAATTATATCATAAATAAAAATAATATTAATAACAATTATCTTAAAAAACCAAAAAAACCAAACTAAACCTTACATCATCTTACAGCATCATGAATGCTGAAGAAGCAGCGCAGCTTGAAGCGCTTAATGGTAATTAAGTTTTTTATAATCAATATAGATTTTAAATTAAAGGATAAGAACTCTTCACAAGCTTTGCTTCTGTTAGCACAATACCAAATTGCAACAACTACAACAGCAAAATTCTTCTGAATTTATTGAAAATGAAAGGCAAAGGAAGCAAAAATGAGATTAATTTATTTTTCTGGGTCACCAAATATTAAACAACATCTAATAGTTTTTTCTAAAACAATTTCTAAAATTAACAGTTTTCAGTTATTTATTTTTTTGAGTGAATTTAATGGGGAAAATGCTTTGTGTTAATTGCTGAAAAAATTCTTTAATAAATAAATATGTTTTGAACTCGAAGAGGAATTTACAAATTTTTATAAAACTAAATTTTTTTCCTATTCGTGCCCGTCTTTTTCGAGTCTTAAGAGCATTTTTTCATGGTTCCAAAGGAAAAAATCGTTGGGAAAAGTCATGCTTGATAAATTTTTTAATAAAAAATCAATTTGATATTGTACATTATAAAACAATTATGTATTACTTGATGGTGAATTTTTTCTTTAATCTTTGAAAATATAATTTGCATTATTGAAAACAAGCTAATAATACAAATATATTTAAAAATAAATCGAATAATGTTGTTAAAAGCTGCGGATACTGCAGTTTTAAATGAATGTGTATTAACAAAAATAACGAATTCAAAAATGGGTTTTACATGTTAAATTACATTAAAGTTGTGAACATTTTAAATGTGAGAAAAATTAAAAGTCAAACTTCTACACTTATAGAATTAAAGATTAATTTACAATGTCAAATAAAGAAAGAAAAGATTTTATGATAAATAACTTATAAGATATTAAGTTTAATTTGAAATTTATATTTTTTCAATAATACAAGTTTATACTAGTTATTTGTACTTGCAGATTTTAGTATTAGTTATTTCTAAAATAGAGTAATTTAAAATTTACATATTTCCTTCTAATCAATATTTTTGTTTTTATTTTATTTGGCTGCAAAGAATAAAAATTTTTAAATTGGCTGCTTTCTTTTAATTTTAATAGGATTGCAAACAAACAAACAAAAGCTTATACGCATAAAACTTTTATCATTTATCTAATTTATTCTATGAATTACAATAATCAGTAGATCTTATTTTATTTAAATAATAAAAAATATTTTATAATTTTTTATATTTTAATGAAATGTTTTATAATAAATCAACTATATATATAATACAATAGTAATATAATTAAATCTAAATGCAGGCAAATAAAACAAACAATAAATATATTTTAGGGGAAAATTTTAGTTGATTAAAACACCGCCACCACTCCGGATTGAGTCGTGGTGTTGTGAAGAATTTGTGAAAATATTAAACCAAGTTTTTGGTGAATTGATAAAAAGGACTCAAAATAATTAAACCTAAAAATAAAATTATAATTAAAAATTAAATTAATTTAAAAACTTTGTGTTGTTATATTGTTGATAATGATATACCAATCAATCTTAGATCGACAATAAATTTATTCATTTACTTTAATAATAAATAAATTATAAAATTAAAATTTCAAAATCAGGCAAATAATACACAATATTAGGCAAATAATATAGCAATCATATATAACTCATTTTTATTTACGTTTTAAAAATAAAGTTGTAAATAATATACATAATTCTTTGACAAATATTATGCTACTTTTCCTATATTGAAATTTATAAAATTATTACAATAATTAATTGTCTTTGAATAAAATCTAAAGGTTTGATAATTGATTTGGGGTATAAGTCAAAACATATCCTTTGCCACTGTATGTCTAAATATCAGTCATATATGACAACCCCCAAATTTCGTTTGTTGCGTTATCTACGAATAATCATTAATTTCTGTGAAACAACCTGTTAAAATTTTAAAACAAATCTTATTATACAAAAATGCAACTAAAAATTTAACCTCACTTATTTGAAAGTAAAATCTGAATTTCGTTCTCACAGTGAATACACATTTAAAAAAATTAGATCTTGTAAAATTCATGTCCTTATATCAAAAAAAGTTAAGAATATGGTGAGGCAGGATTTTGTCAATTCAAGAAAACATAATGTAGAAGAAAATTTAAAAAAGAAAGAAGTAATACAACTTTTTAATTTTATATTATTTTTTGTGAAATTCAGATATAATTAGTTTAATAATAACGAATTATAAAATAATAAAAACTAACTATTTATAATTTATATACTTAAATGTATGAGATGAAAACTATTTAAAAAGTTAAAATCTAAAAAATTTATAAATTTAAACATATTGATTATCAATTTGGTTAGAACTAAATGCATTGCAAATTACTAACAATTTGCAGAAAAAACTGGACAAGTCAATTTTTCTCAACTAGACAAGTTCTTAATTTTCAGGCGTAAAGTAAACTAGTTTATCGTTTAATTATAAGAGGAGCTGTTATTGCCTGATACTTTTCAGAACAACCAGCCTAATGGACGAGCAAGAAAATTCTTGATCGTGAATTGAATGATGACGAAACTATTTCCAACGTACTCGTAAACTGTTATTTTTATAAAACATAATATAACAAAAAAATTAATTTTTAAATTAAATTAGATAATTTGTCAAGAATAAAAACTATAAAAACTATGAGCTTAAATTTTATGCCAATTTAATATAATGATTTATTATTGTTAAAATTTTTATAATAATTATTTTTGTACCAATGAACACGGAGAAAATTTACTAACTAACAGACGACCTAAAAGTACTCAATCGTGTAGCAGCTAGTCACAGCTGGCAGCCGGCAGATGTTGCCAGATTCTACCGATCTGATCAATGAAACTTTTTGAATTATTTAAAAAATAAATATACCATATAAGTCATCATAGTATAGTGAATTATATCCCTGACACTAAAGTAAATTGAATACAAAATTTAATTAAATAGTTTTCAAAATTTAATATAAAATTGTTTTGAACAGAACAAACCAATAATAATTATTACGTTGAATTTGAAAAAAAATTAATAACAAATATACATTCGAATCTCAATATATACATTTCAAAATAAAAACTTTTAATTTCTTTACAAATTATTTGATAAAGATAAAATTTAATAAGCTATGTTTTATTTAAAATTTAAATTTGAAAAGAATTAAGATATTTTAAATGAAAGAATCAAGAGATATAATCTATGAGAAAATGCATCAATATTGAGTGGCAGTGTTTTTTTGAAAATATGAGGCACCCGAAAAAAATGCTGAAATTATCAAGAAAAAAACTATACGGCTTGATTATCCAAGAAAAAATAAACTTAATTATTATTATATATTTTTTACACAATATACCCCTTGGAATCGAGAGGGTGAACTCAGCACCATGATTATTGTATAAAAAATTATATCTAGATTAGCATTTTAATTATTATTAAGTTTAGCATAAAAGAATTCAATAATTCAAAAAAATAAAATAGTGATAATACGTTAACAATATGGAATTAAATAATTTTACTAACAAAGAATAATAGTAATTTAGTCTCCATATACAAAGAAATCACTAATTTAATCAAATTTGCACTAACTAACTAATTTGCAATATCTAGGATACAATCAAAAGAAATAAGTGATTGTCTCTCTCATCATTTCTTCACTACGGCGGATTCTGGAAGTTTTAGATGTGCAATTTTAGAAAGGCGACAAGGTGGTAGGGATGAATTTATATAAAATTCTACATAGGTATTTTTACTTAAAAGTATTATAATAAAAATTTCAAATAACGGACTTTAAATTTAAAAATTTAAATAGATGCTTAACTATTGGCAATACTATTGGCAATTTTGAGTTTTAGGTTACTTTTAAGAATTATTTATATTGAAGTCTTTAATTAAGTTAGACAAGACTATTTCTTTTAAAAAATTTTTTAAATATGTATTTTAAAAATCTATATATTTTTCAATACATATTTAACTTAAACGCGTTATTTTAAATATACTTTTCAGTGTATAACTAAATTCAGATGAATTTGAATAATTTTTACTAAAATTTCCTTAATTTATATTATAAATAATTTTATTTTATGTGTACCTTTTTGTTATTTTTATAACAATTATTCCACTATAAATGATATTAATATTATCTTAATACTAAATAAAATATATCCATTTTTTCTCGCGTCTTTTTTCTTATTAAATGGCATGCTATAGTTTTTTCCAAAATTAAACTTCCATATTTGGAACTTTTTATATTTGATTTTTTCTCTTAGATTACTGTATTTCACTAAAATTTATTTGAAATTAAAAACATTAATTATTTATTACTTAATTTATTATTTAAAAGTCGAATAATAAGGCATTTTTATATCATCTGTCCCTACTAGTCTTTAAGTTTCTTTATAAAAATTTTTTATGATGAAGTATTAGCATTAAAATAAAACCTCAAGGCAGGCTATCGCCTTTATAGAACGATTCTTTACGTAAATCATTAGTTAATTATTAATTTATAAATTTTAAATTACTAATTTCATATTTATTTCATATAAAGTTTATAATTATTAACTTACTTATTCTAAGCAATTTATATTAGTTATTTCAAATATTATAATCATTTTTTTTAATTTTTCTGTTTCAAAAATATTTTTCTGTTTTTTATATTTTTAAATTATTATTAACCTATCTTTTTCAATTATTCATTTACTTCTAACGTTAGCAATTTAAAAATTAAAATTGATTTTAATTTTTATTTTATTAAAATATCTTTTAATCGTGATTAATAAGTATTTTAATTACTCGTAACTAATAACTCGTAACTAATAACTTTTTAATTATTAACAAATATCAATAACAATAATTCAAAATATTATTTCTCAGATTTAATTAGTATATTGATAATATTTTTTATTTTTAGACTCGTTAATACTTGCTTAAAATCTCCGTAAACATTATTTTAAACAAATAGCTAAAATCAACTTTCTTTCAAAATTTCAAATATGAAATAATTTTTTAAATTCTTTGTGTAAAAAAGCTACAAAGATCTAAAACGATTTATCTCCCTCTAATCTTAGAAAAAGATTAAATCTTCTGATAAAATCAATTATCTATTTAAGTTATTAAACAATTTTTATTATTTAAAATTGAACAAGAATATAAATGAGCTTTAAAAAACATTAAATAGAAGCTAGAAATTATATGTAAAACTTATTTTAAAAATGAAAATTTGTTGATCGGAATGAAGCTTGAAATAATTATCAATGTTTATAACAAAGTTTCCCAAATAATTTAGTAAAGATAATATACAAATTGCATAATTTTTCTCAGTTCAATTGATGAAATAAAAGATAATGTTTTGAGTACACTTGATTAGAGATTTTTTATGCTTAAGTTATTTTAAGTTGGTAATACAATAGAATGATAAATACTATTATAATACTGTGTTGTTGATAATATTTAAATGTTCTTTGAGCTAATTTAAAAATTGAAAATATTAATTTATTATTTTTTATTTCTAATATAAAACGATTCAAGCACTCGTTCGTGCTTACAATGCAAAATATTGTTCTTACGCCTAGCAACACGATATTAAACCATTATTAGAGCTAATTGGAACAATTATTGCTCTGTCTACATTATATGGCATGTTTTACAAATTAATTAAAAAAATTTTTAGTTAGTATAAATTATTTTACAATATAATTTAAAAATAAAGAAAAAATAATTAGAATGAAAGTAAATAAAAAAGAGACTTATTTCAATGCAAGAATATCAAAGCAAACTAATTGAAAATATTCTTAATATATTTCAATGTCTAATATTTTATTTTTAAATATTTAATACCGCAACCAATGTTCTGAAACGTTTTATCTATAAATAAAAATATTTTAAATATTATCTAAGTTTTCATATATTATTTAATTAAATAATACATCTTTCTTCAATGGCAAATGAAAATTTTTATATACTTAAATTTTAACTCCATTTACATACTTAATAATACTTAATAACGAAGAATATTAAAAGATATTAAAAGAATATAAGAAAAATTTTTTAGAATATTAAAAGAATATAAGAAAAATTGAAAAAAAAATGAACGACCTTAAAAAGAAATAGGCGATGATAAAATATTAATACAAAAGTTTAAATAGCATGGCTGAGTCTGAAAAATTTTTTACAAATATTGTTATGATGTATTATAATATTACATATTAAATCAGCTAGGTGAACTAACAACTTAGACAAGAAGAATAACTGAAGTAAAATATTTTTTATAAAAATATTTGTTTCATTGATTAAAACTAATTCTCAGTTTTTATTAAATTAATAAAAATAATTTATGTTTTATTTGATTTTTAGGTGAAAGTAGTACTTACAACTGATCACGAAAAGATGAGGATCACCTTTTGTCTTTCAGCACGTTCCGATGGGAGTATGTCCAGCTGAACAACGCTTTAGACGATACTTCTCACCAATTGTAAGTTGAAAAATCATAGCTCGAAGAGTTCAATAACGTATAACTGAACGACGTTTTTCTAAAATTTATATTAGACTATTAGGCAAAATTTAAATTTTACGTAAATTACACAAAAAACTAAATAATAATTATGAATTTAGTCGACGTTAATAATTATATGACTAATAATAATTTGCTTGAAAAAGTAATCAAAAAGTGACTAAGCAATCAATAATATAAACTTAAGAGATTATTCGAGACAACAAACTTGTTTTATAAGAACTTCACTTAGTAGCATAATGCAACAAACATGGGTAGTATGTAGCAATTTTTAAAAAATCTTAACTATTTATTAAAAAAGTAATTATGTATTTTAAAATTTAATTCGAACGGCGCCAACTGACTATGAACAGCTTCTAATGTCCTCCTATTTCTTCTAATAAAACAGCGATTAATATTCTTCTTCATCACTGCGCTTTTATTGTCAAATAGAAGATTTATATTAGCGTCGTTGATTCCCATTTATAAATAACCTCATTAACTAAGTCCTTTTTGTCTTTATCAACTTTGCTTTCTTATAATTTTTTGTGCCAAAAATTTTATTATGAATTTTTAACCAATCCTTATGCTTTTCAAAAAATTGTTGAATAGACGAACATATTTATTTCTTCGATCATATTTATTTCTTTTTATTATATTAATAACCTTAAATAAATTCTTCCTTATTCAACGTAAATTGATATTTAAGGTAAATCAAATCATTAGAGTACATAATATTTTTAATAAAAATTTTATTAAACTTTTAAACTAATTATTATCTAACCCAATTTTATATATTATACTTCTTTTTGTTATATTATTTTTGCACTTCCACGTACAAACCTCCAAATTTCTATTTTTTTGGGGGTTTGTATTTATTAATAGAAATATTTCTCTATTTATATATAGAATAGTTTATCTATTAATAGAATATTTTCTCAATATTTTATTATTTTCCATTAATCGAATTATTTTATTATTGTTGAATTTTGATTAAAATTTTTTTAAATTTAAAACAATTTATTTGAAAGATCAAAGATTCCTTAGAAAAGGAAGTTTTGTCAAAAAAATATATTTTTATTTTTCTCAATGTTTCCAACTTAAAAATTAATGATCGATATAGTAAGACTTGAAATTAGTTTAAACACATTATATTTAAATGTTATTGATTAACTTAATATTTAGAAATTATTGTTAATTACTCACATGCTGTATTATCATGGGTATTTCTTGCATTTGATACATCAGGTGAATTTGATGAAATATGCTTTTAGTTGGCAGAAAAATTTAATCTCGGTAAAAACTTGGAAAATTTATACATTATACTTCATTAGAAATATACATTTGTATGTATGATCTCATTTAAAGATAAATAATAGTTTATTTTCGGAAAATTTGAGATTTCATATTCGACAAATTTATATTGGTTTTTTATATTGGTCCATTCATGCACAATTAAAACAGCATTCTGAAATTTTTTGCTGTGTCCCTAATGTATATAGTATTTCAATATTATTCCAACATACAAACTAATTAATTTGAGTTTTATTAAAATTTTTCTAATTTCAAATTCTAAAAATTTTTATTTGTAAATTTTTAACACGTTCTAAATCGTTACTAATCATATCATGGCATAAATATCCTAAATAGAGACTTGAGATTTTTGTGATTTAGTCTTCATTGCTACTTTAAATGATTAATTAGTTTTTTAATTCGGCATATTCAGAGTATTTTTCTTGTTATTTCATCTTTTATTTAATTAATCTATAATAATTTAATTAATAGAAAAAAATTTAATAATTTGAAATTATTTGTTATAATTTTAAATTTTTTAATAAAATGATACTTTTTATAATAAGTGTAGATCAATCAATATTTTCCACATAATTTTTCAAATTCATTCCAATGACATTCATTCTGTTTGTGTACAGGAAGATAACTAAGATCGAGATTTCTTTAGTAATTTTTCATACAATGTAAAATAAAACTTTGCTATTAGATTATGCTAAATTTTATTATATGTATATGAGCTAAATTGTACATATAGCTAAATTTTTAATAATTCGTACATGAGCTAAATTTTTAAATAATTTAGCATTGGAACATGAGCTAAATTATTTAATTTATGGCAAATATTTCCAATTAAATTAAGGATTCATTTTATGTTTATGAAAACAAACTATTTGTTAAGAAAATTTATAAATTAAGATTTAACAAAATAAAAATAAATAAGTAACATATATTTTTATACTTTTCAATAAAAATTTTTGTCCATTTTCAACAAATTAACCCACGAAGCAGAAATTTAATAGCTTTCGATTAAGTTTGGTTTTATAAAATTACCTAAGTAAATTATTATTTATTATTTATATTCAATTTAATTTATATATTATTTATTTTATAATTTTAATACATTAACGACTCCTATGATTTATAGAAATATTATAATAATATTTTTTCAAATCTTAAAATGAAATTTTTTTCATGTTAAATTGAAAATGAAACGGGAGCATGTATTTCTGTTTCACCGGCTGAGCTGTCGAATTTTTCTTAGATAAAATTAAAAATTAAATAATAAGTTCATTTATCAATTACGGCAAATATTTATTATATGTAATAAAATATATATAAAAAATTTAATATCAATTTTTAATAAATTCTTTAATAAATTATAATTTTAAATTAAATGCAAATTTCTATAAAAAAGTAAATTTTTAAATGACCAAATTTCATGATTCTTCTACTTTCAACAAAATATCATTTAATAAATTTATACTTTTAAGTATACTTTAATAAAGCTGTATTATTAAATAATTAAATTTTATTGTTTCTAGTAACTTGAGACTAAACTCTTTCACTAATTCACAGCACATTTCGTCGAACTTCATCTCACTCAACTTGGTTGGCAGCATCTTCCTTTCAATTTGGGCGTACTCTTGACTACACTTCTGGCAGGGTCCTCCTCAGAATAGGAACGATGTCTGCTCAACTCAAACTCCACTCCACTAGACAGATCAAAATTGAACTCACCGATCATTCCACTAATTTACTGTACAACTCGGTGTCGTGTAATTCACTCGGCTTCGACAGCCTCACAAGCATTTTCTCAAACTGCTCCTGTTGAGAACAAAATAAAAATTCTCCAATAGTAAATATATTAATAATTTAAAGGTAATTATTTGCTTTTATAATTTTATTCAATTTTATGGTAAAGAGTAAGTGTTATTTGGAGATTTTACTTGAAGGCGATGGAAATCTTTGAGATTTAATATATACTTTTGAAGCTGTTGATCCATATAGGTAATTCTGCGAAAGTAATCAATAAATGATTAGAATATATTTTTTTGTTTTTAGGTAGAATATTCATTAATTTATGAACAGAGAAAATATCAGAAACTCTTTCTTTGAATAAAACAACAGGAGAATTTTTTATTGTCAATTTTCTATCTTTTATTAATTATTTATATTATATTTAAAAAATTCCTTACCTAATTTCAAACAATTTAATTATTTTTATCCTTAATTTTTTATTTACAAAGATGGTTGATTTATTAATTCGAGCTTCTGAATTTGGATTTACATTTATTAGCACCACAATCATTAATTATTTCCAATCAATTTCAATCAACATATAATTATTCAATTAATAATTAAAAAAAAATTTTTTTAATTTAATTCATTAATTTATTCTCCAAAAATTTTTAATTATTTAAATATTGAAGAAAATGAGGAAATTAAAAATCAAACAGTAAATAATTATTTAATTGATACTTTTAATTAATATTATAAAATATTCAATAATAAAGAAGGAGAAGAAGAAGAAGAAAATCAACAATAATTGTCAATATATTTTTCTAATGGAAAATAAGTATTTAATAAGTAATTTAATTAAAAATTACTTTTAAATTTTATTTATATTTAGTGCCTCACATACTTGAATGAGTTAATTTTTTCGCAAAAATTTCGCAAAATATCGTTGTTAATATTTATATATTTTTAATAATTATTTTCGTATTTATTTTTTAAAATTAGCTTGAAATATTTAAATAATATTATATAGAATAAGAATATTTTCGCTTAACGACTAATGTTTCATAGATTTCATCAACACCATATCAAAGCAATTTTTATGTTCATTTAACACCCCATAAGGATATTATTTTACTCTCATAACAATGATTTTATTGAATTTTGCTAATCTTGCTAATTGTTGCTCTCGTTTCGATATATTTTTTGGCTATGAATATTGTTATTAATTGTTATTTTGAATAATTTAAATATAATTGACAAATTTATAATTCAATTTGAAAAATTGAATTATATGTATAATTTTACAATATTAAACAGTGATTAAATCCTGAATGGCCCTTAGTTTGCTTTAATATAATTTATTTTATTAATTTCATTTTTTATAAAATATTTCAATAAGAAAATAAAAAAATTAGCCTATTTTTGAGAAAAATGCTTTATTAAAAAATAGTTTATTTGTTGAATAAAATTATTACCTCCAATTTATTGCTAACTAAACAGCTTACATTTAGAAAAGTTGAACAACTTGTAAGGTAGAAAAACTAAATCATTTATTGTAAACGGAAAATTCTTTTTCATCGAAGCCAAGTTATTTCAATTTATTACGATTCCTCTTTTTTATAATTTATTATTAAATATGTATTTATACATAACGTTTTATTGTTTAGCATTGTTAGAATTATATTAATTATAACTATTTTATTATTATATTTTCTGTTTTGCTATATTTTTTGCATCTCACATATTCAATTTAAAATTCAGTATTTGATATAAATAATTAGTTTCTATATTTTATGTATATTCTGTTAAAATTGTTTTTCTTAAATCCTTTAAATTTTTAATTTTAAATGATTACTATAAAAGTAAAAAAAATTTATCATAGTTTAAAAACATTTTTATCACACAAACCAATTCTTGTTGAATTATTAGGAAAGGTAGAGCCTTGAACATAAATGAGCATATCTGTTGTAAATATGTATTACGAAAAGTTAAATTAAATATATTATTTAACAATTCTAATTATATTATTTTCTAATTTAATAGGATTTCTAATTATTACTGATTGCTTAAAGCTTGTCTTTGGACAAAATGTCTTGTTCATTCATAGTATCACCAGCAAAAAACTTACAAAGGTAAAGTAGAAAGTCAGTGAGTCGTTCAAGCTGAAATTTTAGAAGTAGAATAGTTAAAAATAATAATTAGAAAAAATTGGGTTTGTCAAAATAAGAGTAAAAACTGTCTCCTTTTATCTCTCCAAATTACTGATTGGATCTCTCCAAATTACCTCTTACCTCTCCAAATTACTGATAAATTAATGACCTAATCAGTGTTAATCCCAAAAATATCCCATTAACCTTGCAAATCTCCAATACTCTCAATCACTTCTAATCATTTTACATACCTTAATGAGGATTCAACTGAGGTATAAACTAGAGATCGGAATTTTGAAAAAAACCTGGTCCGGGAAACGGGAAACGGGTTCTGAAGGTTGACCGTGGGGCTCCCGGACAATCCGTCAGTGGACAATCCGTCAGTGGAAAATCCGTGAGTGGACAATCCGTCAGTAGTCGGATAATCCGTCAGTGGGCAATCCGTCAGTGAATAAATTAGTAATTTTTACCCCTACCCAACCTATAGCGCCCAAAAATGTTCATTTTTTCGTATTGGAGATTATAAGAGATTTGAAAATTTGGAGATTAATGAGGAAATCGGCAAATTTGGGTGGATTAAAAGGTCATTGGATTTAAGAGATATCGGATATTTCAAAGGATATCGTGGAATTAAGGGAAATACAATATATCTAGAGTATTATGGTGGTTATCGAGGAATTTGTGAGTTTAAAAGGGATTTCGTGTATTAAGTGGGATATCATCGGATATATATTGATCAAGAGGATTTGAAGGTGGTTCCAAGATATTCATCTAAAAACAATCTATTATACATCGCGTTCCCATAATCCTACGATATTTATCCAAATCCAACAATAATCCCACCCGTTAATCACGTAGATCTAATCCATCCAAATCCCGATATCGTTCTAAATCCTTTGACATTCGCTTAATTCATCAAAATTGCCCAAAGTCTCCCAAATCCAATGACCTTTTAATTCACCCGAATTTGCCGATTTCCTCATTAATGTACAAATTTTCGAATCTTTTATAATCCCCAACACGGAAAAATGAAAATTTTTGCCAGCGGTAGGTCAAGTAGAAGTAAGAATTACTCATTTGTTCACTGACGGATTGTCCACTGACGCATTGTCCGGCCACTGACGGATTGTCCACTGACGGATTTTCCACTGCCGGATTGTCCACTGACGGATTGTCCGGTCACGGACCGTGGGGACCCTACCGGGAAAACCGGGAATGCCCTTTCCCAGGCTTAACCCTCTGTTATCCCTTGTTATTCTTACAAATCTCATTATATCTCTCTCAATCCTTTCAAATTTCTAATCTTATATATTTCTCTAAATCACTGATAACAAAAGAAAGCTTCCCTAATACTTCAAATCCCTTATTTTTTCAGACTAGTCTTTATATCCCTAGATTGCGGACTGAGGATTGCGGCGCGGATTTTAAAATTAAAATTGCGGCTGCAGAAATTTTTTTCATTTGCGGACATCCCTGATTTCAACAAATCTCTGGTGCCTAGGTTACTTATAATCTCTAAATCTATATACCTTAATCCCCTTAATCGCTTAAACCGCCTTATATCTTCCGATATCCCACCAAATCACCGATATTTTTTTGTATTGCTTCAATAAAAACTGCTTGAAGTCACGGTGTTTAGATGCCCTGCTTTTTACATAATTTTACTCAAATTTGGTTATTTTTGCGTCCAATTTTCTCTTTCCCCTCTTAACCCGCCTTACACTCACCCTATACTCTCCTATTTTGTTTCACCAGTCTTTAATAATATTGATGCCAATACCGATTTTCATCATTATTCGATGTCAATCCAGATACGATACCGGCCTCGGTATCAGCAAAAACGGTATCGGGATTTGTATTTCGGTGTTGGTATCAAAAAATCGGTATCGCGATTCAAAAAACCGGTATAATATCGCACGATACCGGTCGGGATCCCGATACCGGCCAACTCTAGATAAAAAACACGACATTAACACTGGAAGTAAGAGGGTCTGTTTAATAGATGAGGTCGGTCTAATAGAGACAATCGCACTATTAGAAGAAATGCGGTAATTTAATAAAAGTATTTTAGAAGTTAGATATTTACGTAATGATATATGCCAGGAAGCGATGGAAAACCAAAAAAAGGAAATTAAAGTAAATTTATTTATTTCATACAGAATTGAAAAACACTGTTACTGTAGACTAGGGTTGCAAAAAATTTTTGAAGATCGAATATTGAATAAGTTCAAATTATCAAATCAAAACAAAAACATCCATCTACAGTGTGCGCCATAAGTAACCGGACACTTTTAAATTCCTTATAACTTTTTTTGTTGTCAATATTTTTAATTTATTTTAGGCTTATTTTTTAGCTCATTCAATTCTCTATTATGGCTAGTCAACGTGATTCTATAATCTCACTTTTTTTACAAAAAAATTCAGTCCGCAAAATTTCATCTCTTTTGAATGCCCCATATAGCACTTTACAATACACAATCAAAAAATTCTGGTGAAAATTTTTTGGGAGAAAAATTTTTTTTAATTAATTTGATAATCATGGCACAACTAAGAACTTACAAAAAAGTAAAAGACCTCGTTCCGTAAACACTTCCAAGAATATTAAAATGATCAAAAACTGGGTGCACCTCAATTATCGACCCTCCGTAAGAAAAGTGGCTCGTGACACCGAAATAAGTGAGAGGACCGTCAGACGAATAGCTAAAAATAAACTAGGGTTAAAACCCTACAAAATCCAAAAAGCACAACTGCCAACAAAAATACTAAAAAAGTTAGACAGGCAAGATGCAAACTCCTCCTACAGTGGCACGCATGTCCGGACATTCTTTTCACAGAGGAAAAAATTTTTACAATAAAAGCCGATCAACCATCAAAATTATAGAATCTGGACTACAGAATCTCTTTTTGATAAGTTTATCACACATTCCCAGCATCCCCAATCTGTCATGGTTTGGGCCGGTATTTGCCCGTCATTCAAAAAACCCTTATTTTCGTGGATTCTGGGGTAAAAGTCAAAAAAGACTATTGCTTGCGAGAAATAATGCAGCGTGTTGTGAAGCCTTGAGCCAGGAGACTTTTCGGTCGCAGAGTCTGGATTTTCCAACAGGACTCTGCTCCGGAACACAATTTTTCTTACGCCTTCGCCTCTGTATCAAAGCCAAGGGTGGTCATTTCGAAACTTTTTGATTATTTTTGTTCCCTATTTAATTCTCTATCATTTGATTTTATTTTGATTGTATTTGATTGTGTTTTAAAAACTTATGAGAGAAAGCATGTGTTCAATTACTTATGGCGCACCCTGTAGTTCTAAAAAATTTTCAATCATTAATTGCCAATTTTTTGAAAAAATTGGTCAATTTTTTCTGGTCAATTTTTTGAAATAATTGACCAGAAAAAATTCCAGAATATTTACCAAAAAAATTCATTTGAGAGGTATATTACATCAATCTAGCGAGGCGACCGTAAAGGGCATTTTATCGGGCATTTAGTTGTTTTTTGGAGACATAAAATTTAACTCTTAATAACCAATGAAATATTTTTTTCTGGAAAATAAGATTCAGACAATCTTGTAGCAAATTTCAAGGGCTATCAAATAAGCTTAAATAGGAATTTCAAAATAATTCATAAGCGGTCAAAATATTTTTTAGAGTCTTACCCCTATTTTACCCCTATTTTCAGGGTATCGAGATCTCGACATTGAAATGAGATATGGGCCTAGTTCTTTTTTTTGTTCTTAATATCGATAGATATGCTGCTCAAATTTTTGTAGATTCCTAATGTTAGAAATATGAAAATCCAAAGTGCGCTTATAATTTTGAACAGGCAAATTTGGCGCGTTTAGTGAAAATTTCGAATTTTTAAAATTCAAATGGATAATTATAAAATCTTTTAATGTCAACATATTTCTAATACGTTTTAGTATTTTAAATCAAAATTCGATAATATTTGGATAACTAAGCCCCGAGTTATTAAATTTTTTCAAGTGCGCTTATAATTTTGAACAGCACTGTACAATTAATTCATTATTATTTTAAATCTTCACATATTATTAAATCAGTCATTTAATTCGCTAATTATGTCTATATATGTGTTGATTTTAACAGGAAATAAAATTAATATATAATATAAACAGACGGGTAATATAAACAGACGGTTATGTATCAAACCCTTAAAAATTTGAAATATTAATTATAAATTTTTTAATAATTAATGTATCATTAAAATTAAATTTTGTAATTAAAATTTGTATGACAACAAGTTTATGCATTTCATCATTTCGGATAATAATCTATGAACGTACAAAATGTTATTTTTAATAATTTTTTCGTAACTTTAACGAAAAATTTTACTACGAAAATTACATGTTCAAATAAATTATTTTTTCATAGGTTTTGGTGTTTTCATGTTGTGCTCCCACCCATGAATTCCCACCCATTTTTTTTCCCACCCATTTTTCCTAAATTCTTGAGTTATATCAGAATTAATCTTTCTAATGTTTTTTGTATAATTTTATAATTTTTTGTATTATTTCATTTATCTGTTTTATTGTTCAATTTTTCATTAGTATTATTTGCCTTCAAACATTTTAGAATCCTTTCTATAATATAAAAATTATTTAAAAATAAAAATTCGTTTTTACAAATTAAATGCTCACAATTGCTGAGAACAAATGAGCACTTTTGAATTTTAGTATATAATGACTAATATAATTTTTAAAATGAAATTTATGATGTGCTAATTTTAATATTACAAAAATTTCTGTTTATTCATAGTTCTAGAATTTTCTTAGTTCCTGTCCTGAAATTTAATGTTTGCTCAAGAAATATATTTTTAATTCAAATGTTGAAATCGGGTTCTTAGCGAAAATTCGTCCTTCATCAAAGTAACAGGTAGTATTTCAAATATTTGTAATTGTACAATGTTTTTTCATGTGCCATAAATTTTAGATTTATTACTAAAATAATAACTTTAATTATCTAATCTTAATTATATAACTTTTAGTATTTATTAACGCACAAATTTAAATTATTAAAATATAATTAGCTAAAAATATCTAAATGATTTTGGTTGACACACTATGTCGAGTTAATAGTATCAAAAATAGGAGTTTTAAGTCGCGATTCAATTTGCGTTTTAAGCTGCATTCCGTTAATTTTTAATAATATCCTAGCTGCAGTCAAATCTAATACAGCTGTAATTTCACCGTTATTTAATTTAACTAAAAATCCACTATTTTCTATAGGTAATGTTTTCTGGTCTAAATATTGATTTTTCATTTAATGATTCTGTGCTAAACAATTTCATTGTTTAATTAGATTGCCGTTTGAGTGTTTATTCGCAAATTTTCAATTTTAATTGATTTATTTAAAAATTTAAGTATGTTTGTTTATTTAAATTAATTGTGCATACTGATATAAGCATTAAGTTGTAAAAGAATAGATATTAAATAAATAATTTTTAATCATGTGCATAAATATTTTAACATTTGATCACATGGCTGTGTATGTTTTTCCTGTCACACGGGTTGCCTGTAGTGTTTATTATTATATGTAGTTATTTTGATCATAATAAATTATTATTAGTCGCCTGGCGTATTCGGAGCGGGACAAAGTTGGGGGAAGCGCAGATATCTTCCTAACTCATTCATTCACCTCCCTAATTTAGATTAACTTGGACACTGATTGAGAGAAAAATGTTCCTAAAATTAAATCTAAATTTCAGAACTTTAAAGAATAAGTTCGCAAATTCTTTATACAGTACATACAACAATACATATTTGAAATTCTATAATAAATTGTTTAATAACTGTAAGGTTTTAGAAACTGGTGATATGTTCCATGTTCGTGTGTCATGAATATTTATTCATTATTATTTATTATACAATATTTTTTAATATTTATTATCAAAAATATTTTTAAAATAATATTTCTCTACTTTAAACTTTTCTACTTTAAAATTAAATAACAAAGCAATTAATTTCATTTATTTATATTATATATATACATCTTCATGAACCTACTTCATTGATCATAGAATAGACTACATCTTTAATTGTTATTTCTATTTTATTATTAAATAAAAGCATCGCCTAATTTTCCTTATTAATACGTTCTTGGATGAATCATCAATTGTTCGATTACTAAGTTTTTTTAGCAGCTATCATTGAAGCATTTTTTTTGATTATCCGTACTTATTTATTACGATTTTTTCGACTTCGTCGTCGGCCTTTAATCAGGGCTTCGGCCTTAAGTAACCTAGATATAAAAATATATAAAATATTCAACATTACTTTCGTATTTTCAAATAACTCATCAAATTAATTTCTATAATTGGATTTTTATAAGTTAAAATTTAACATTCCAAAATTGTGATCAATACATTTTTTATTATAACTCCTCTAAAGAAAATACAACAATTATCTATTTTCGATCTAACATTATAAAAGAGTAAAGAAAGAAGCGTCCGACTAAAAATCACATTTATCTGTTTCTACTAAAAAGGACAACTTTTTTTACATTTTAAATATTAAAATTATTATTATATTTAAAAATTTTTTAGAAATAAAATTTTAAATTCTTTTTGTAAAAACATTTAATTTATAAATACCATTATTATTTTTATAATTATTTCCATCATTTTCATTATTATTACGTTGTTGTTGCTGATTTACTCGTGTCGACCTTATTTTTATATTATTATTAGTTTCTTTTTCCAAATTGATGTCGCTTAAATTATTGTTGGTAGAAGTTTAACAAGATTGTATTTGAGACTTCTTTATGAGAAAAAACATTTCAAAATATAGAAAAATTTTTTATTACCCAAGGATTAATGTTAAATATTTAAGCACATAATAAATTACTTTATTCATTCAATAAAGTCTCTTCAGTTTCAGGTAGGAAACTTGATAGAAAGCTCTAATATATAAAATGTATATTAATCACTTAAAAATAAATATTAATTTTCTAATATATTATATTAATAATTTTATGCAAAAATGTTTAAAAATTGTCGACCAGTTAACATTGCAATCAAACAATTTCAGAGATATGCTACCACTCTTAAGTGTGAATGATTGGTACTAACAGTAAATATAAAAGAATATAAAAACAGTTTCATAAAAAATTTCTATAAATTAGTTCTTATACAACTTTTTTAGCAACAGAAATAAACAGAAGACAAAAACTAGTATTTTTCTTGTTTTAAAAAATTTTTTATTTTAAGAACTGGAACAATTTTATCACATCCACATTTATAATTATTGTAAATAAAAATAAAATGAAATTTGTTATTTACATAATTCGTCGATTTATTTTAAATGAAGATTATTGTAAATAATTCATGCAATTATTATATTATATAAGGAATGAAATAATAATTTAATTAATTTAAATAAAAATTCTGTACCATTATGATTTCACTAATCGCCACAACGATTACATAAACGAGTTTGTTGAATTTAATGCTGCCAAGATTGTCATCAGACAAGCCTGTGCAGTTTTATAAATCTTTTTATAATTATTATCTTTTATTGATAAATAATAATTTTCATATTTATTTTAAATTTTGCCAATCAAATGAGCTTAATCGGAAGACCTTATTTTCAGATTTTATAGAATAATCTAATTTTGTAGCAGTATGTAAGCTTTTAACAATTTTAAGTTTAGTTTTTGACAAAATTTTGTTTTAACAAAATTTTTTAGATTCTTGGACCTTACGCCTATTGTTTCAAAAATTCTGGAAGTAAGGCAAAAATATTAGCTTAATCTATAATTTAAATTTAGGTAAATGATGAAGGAATAAATAAGCATTCTATTCATATTTAATTCTTAAACATTAATTACATAAGCATTTTATTTATAATAGCTATAATAACTTTTGAAATAAATTGATTTACTTCTTTGCTTATTTCGATATTAATCTGAAGATATTTTTTTATAATATGAATGCCGTATATTTATTAGTTTTTAATTTAAGCTTATGCGATTGGAATTTATTTTACATACTTTAATAAACATTAGTTTAAGAAAATAACGTTTTTTTCAAAATTAATATTTGAATTCAATTTCTACTGAATATGTCAAAATATAATTTTATTTTAATATTATTTGACACAATTTCGTCAAAACTACACAAACTATTGTTGTTGCTTAATATTAATTTGTCATCTAAATATTAAATTGTGTTAAGTTTTATAAGAATGATTACTATAATTATTTAAGTGAATATTAGAAAATAACTCATTATCAGTGATGTCGTTCCAAAATTTCTCTGGAACTAGTTCCAGTTCCAGAACTAGGTTTTTAATTTTTGTAGTTCCAGTTCCAGTTTTGGAACCAGGTTTTTAATTTTTGTAGTTCCAGTTCCGAACTCCATTTTTGAAATTCCTTAGTTCCAGTTCCAGTTCTGGAACTAGTTCCAAGCTAGTTCTAGTTCCGAATTTTTAAATTTTTGTTATGAAAGGATTTATCAATTTTCACAAATAAAGGCATAACACTACTTCCACAATTGATCCGTGTCAAGTGTTGAGTGTCAAGTGTTTTGGTCCGTGCCTCTTTTATTTCAATTTAGGAAGGATACGTACTACTTGACACTCAACACTTGACACGAATGTCATCGTAGGCACGGATGTCATATCTAACATTTAGCGGGATCTCGCGGGATTTCGGTATTTTCACAAAAAAATTTTAATGGGAAGATCAGAGGATGTGAAGGGATTAATGGATTTAAAAGGATATCTGTGGATATTTTTGGTGATATATGGGTTATAAGAGGATTATGAGTGACAACAGAGGATTTAAGGAGATTGGAGGATAAACTGAAAGATTAAGAGCCCGAAAAATTCACTTTTTCAGCGCCGCAGGCGAAAATTTTGAGAATTTCTAATGTCCTGGGCCAAAAAAATGCAGCACTGCATGTAATTTTCGAGGAAATCTTGTCAAAAATATACCCCCAAGAACTAGTTCCAGAACTAGTTCCAAAGCTAGTTCCAGACATCTACTAGTTAAGTAGTTCCAGTTCCAAGCTAGTTCCAGGATTTACTAGTTCTGTAGTTCTAGTTCCAGATAATCGTTAGTTCCGTAGTTCTAGTTCCGGAACTGGAACGAGAACTAATTAGTTCCGGAACTGGACTGGAACTTTGAAATCACTGCTCATTATCATAAAATAACTCTGGCTAATTTAGTTTAATAAATTAAATAATTGGAAGTTTACCATCCTTGAAATATTCTCCACCAAATGACATTTTTAATTAACATGATCTTACAATTACAATTAATTATTTTGAAATAATCTTTTTCATTATCTAAAGAAAACATTTTTAATAAATATTTAACAGAATTTTATTAATATGAGCTGATATAAGTTGCTAGATTTTATAATCTATATTTTGATGTAGTAAGTCAAGTGCAAAATATATATCGTATTATCAACAATAAATCAATAGTTTCAAAATTATTGATGATTTGTGATTCATGTTTCAAAGTACTTTTAATTCAAATTTATTTAATTCAAAATTACAAGATAATTATTATATTTATCTTTTAGTTTTATTATTTAGAGACATTATTTTTTATATTCAACGTTTTGTATCAAAGCTTTTATAAAGAGTTGGGAGCTGTTTTGCTTGATTAAATATATTATATTATTTTTAAATTTAATTTTATTTTTTTTTATTTATTACAAATTTTTTGACAAATATAATTTAACAATAACAATACAATTTTTGAAATATATTATGATGTTTTGAAGCATCAAATGATTTAACAACATTAACTAATATTTTTATTTGACGTTTCCAAATTTTAAAAGCAAATGATTAATTTGCTCGTTTATAACTTATATTATAAAGTGACCCAAAAGTGACCAAAAGATTTTCCGTATCGAAAATATCTTTTAGAATATTGGGACAAAGCATAAAATAGGAACAAACATGCAGAAATGGGGAAGGGGACAAACACCAGAAATAAAGAAGGAAATAAGACAGGAAAATAATAATGAATGCGAACTAAAAAAGAAAAGTTAAAGCAAGAATATAAAGCTGACAATAATGGTACGGGATTAAATTATATTATAAAATCACAGTGTCGTTATTTATCTTTTTAATTCACTACATTATATTTGTTAAAATTAATTATTAATTACAATTTCATGATTAATGGTTCCTGATGCATAATTATTAATGTATTTTTCCGATTATTTAAATAATTTGACGATAAAGTTCATCTTATTCCCTTTTAGTAAATTTTTTAGATATTTTACAAAAGAAACCTAAAAATTCAATTTTTTAATTGTTCTTTTCCCAGGTCGTAGCAAATGCTTTATAAATATAATTTCATATAAATACCCCATGTCGTGGCACAATGTTGCCTCGGATTTTTATTACATAAATTATTTAAATAATTCTAACCTGATATAATAAACAAGTGTTCTTGAGTCGAATAATAAAATAATTAATAATTCATGAAATACCTATAGGAATAGGTGCAAATTTTTTTTATAAATGAGTTATTATAGACATTTGCATATTTTGTTTTACAACTAATGTTGCTTTTATTTTTTTCATATTTTCATTTTTATTTGAAATTCAAATTTATTCACGTAGAAAGATTAAATCATTTCAATAAATATATAATGTATGTATATCTTTGTTACTTTTACTTTATAGCTATTTTCTAAATCGGGTCTTTCGTCAAATATAAAAATTTTATATGACATTTTTTAAACTCACTAGTTCTGATATTATATAGATTTAGATAGGTTTACAGATGTAATTCCATAATAATTGCGAAATGGGCAAAGAATTACTTCAGTTCAAAACTTTAGCGAACTAAATAATCTTTTTCCTTTTTTGTAGTTACACATTAAATGTTATCAAATTAACAAAATGTAATTTGGTTATTTTATCGATTGGAGAAAAGTTTAAAAAAGTAAGATGTAAATGCTTGAATAAATTGTCTCTACTCATCAGAGATATTTTGCTGCGATATCGGAGTCTTAGCGTGCAAAGCAAAATAATACTTTCATGTGGATATAATTTAAATTTAATACATTCATACTTACTTACTTCTGTCAATTCTAGCATATTTCACAATTTTGTTCAATTAATTAGAAATAATTGCAATTTATAAACTTTAAAAATTAAAAACTGGTTTTTATAATCCATCTTTATATCTAGTAATTTTTGTTTTTTTATAAAAAATAATTGTTTTTTTATTCTATTTACATCATTTTATTTAATTAATTTTTTTTATTTTTACTATGTTATTTTAGTGTACATTAGCTTAATATTAATTTTAATATTATTTTTAAAATATAAATCATATATAATAAAAGATTATAAGAAATGCAAATTTAATTTTTGGTTTGAAATAATTATGGACATTTTACGTGGCTATTCATTAAATAATTATTTAAATTTAATCGAATGTAACTAAAAATGATTATTTAATTAATAATAACATAATCATGATCATCATGCCGTGCTTCGCTCGAGATATTGCCACAGTAGCCCTTCTACAATCATAATATCTATCCATATATTTAAACTATGTTAATATTAACTTATATGTAATTTATAGTTATTTTTTATGGTATTTTATAATAAAATTCGTATGAATTCGCTTAAATTTATAGTTACGGACTTTTTAGCTGTATGGGTAAAAGATTGATAATGTGTTTCATTAAGAAAATATTAAAAATTTGTTAGCATTTATAAATAATTTTTAAATCGACTAATACCTGCATTTTCAAATATAGTCCCATTTTGAATTAGTGATTTAGTTGATATCAAATTGATAAAGATATTATCAAAATAAGTAAATAATAATTTAAGCAGTGACTCTTCTCGAATATATTATGTCTACGTTGTTGAAATGTTGTTCCGAGATACATTGCACTTGTCGAAATTATTTATTGATGCTGCCACGGTAGATTCGAGAAAACCCGACTGACGTCAACTTCTCTTTATTATTCTAATAACTTGTCGCCGAAGCGACGTCTGATTGATAAATTTGATTAGTTTTTTGGTGATCTGTTGTCCCTCATGCTTTAATGTTTTTTCTAACTTAACCGCCGCATATTTCAATGTTTAACCACACCCCTTTTTTAAGCATTCTTTTCACTAAAGTGGTTCTCCATTAATCATTTATTTATTTTTTAAGCTTCTCCGATAAGCTCATTTTACTATTTTTCTGCCACCTGCATTTTAATTTATTGAAATAGTATTTTTTGCCTGTCATTTAATTGAATTTCTAATTTACCAATCTAATTATTTAGAGTTAAGAATTTCGACTTTTTGATTTATTCATGCTTGAATTTTAACTCTTTAGGCCTCTCATTATTTAATTCTAAACTTATCTAAAACTGAGGCCTAAAGATCCTTTTTTACAATTGTTAGGCCATTTTCAATTAATCACTTTTTAATCATTTTTTTTGGCCTATAATCATTTTACTCTTTTTCACACATTTTCTTTTGTTTTGGTTTAATTACCCAAGTTTAAGGTCCTTTTTGAATAAATATATTTAATTTAATTGTTCTTATTCTATTGTTTGGTACTCCTCCAATTGCCGTCCTTAGGCATTATTTCTAGCTCGCCAATAGAGCTTTGGTTCCATCCACTCGCCCTCGAGAGCGGATCATCTTTGGAGAATTAAGGGACTTCCCGGGACCATCAATTTCAATTCCCGACAGTGCGGTTTCACACCTTGTCGCGCCGCACACCCCATTTTCGTTTCTTCAGCGACAAACTTTTTGGTGCCACGACCCGGGAGCCCCTTCTCTTCATTCAATTTCAATTAAATTAAATTTAAATATTTTCTCTTCTGTTTAACCTCCCCACAGGCAGATCTACACAACATTTCTCAACCAACTAAATCTACTCTTCTACTAATCACTTCACTCCAGCTAACTCGACTCAATTCTACAGTCGTCACTTCAACCAACTCGTCGACTTCTCAACCATCACAACTCTTCGGTCTACACTTCTCTTCATTAAATCAACCGTCGCAATTCAACAAGTCTACATAATTCCATCCAACAATGTCATCAGGACCAATTCGGCAAATGATCGGCCCTACAATTAAATTCATCAAGAATACCATCAATGAGTCCCACAATATCATCACTGCACAGCAGGAAATTTTGGAAGACCCACAGATAAACCGTCTGCGCACCCTTCGAAAGCAGCTCAGCAGTAGTATCGTAAGACTAGACAGTTTAAATCGGGAATGGCTGGGATTCATGCGCCAAATCGACCCGGAAAACCTAGTAGCGGAAGAAAGAATTTATGACAATTTCCAACGCCCGGGAGAAAATGATCCACAAGTAGGAGCCTACAAACACTTCACCGAGTGGGTTATAGAGGCACAGGCCATGGTCGATACAATCGACGATATTATCGAACGGGATACCAACTCTAGTAACCATCAGTCGAGGGCTAGATCCCGCAGCGCATCACTCCATTCCGGACGGTCACAGAATTCACAGGGACTCCACGCACAGGAAACCCGCAATCCAGCCTACGACTCTTTTAAAATAGCGCCTATGGAAATCCCAAAGTTTTTCGGCGAGCAAGAAAAATGGACTAGCTTCTGGCAATGCTTTGAGTTGGCCATCCACAATAACCCGAATATTCCGGACGCGCTGAAAATCCATCATTTGTGTAATTCGCGGTACTTTATGGATATGTCACCCCCCCTCCTATTTTGAGTCTCAGAGTTTTCCTTAAACGTAGAAAATGGTCAGAGATTATTTTCTTCTCCATGCCAATCATTTTTTTCTTCAACAAGTATTTCGCTTGTTTATTTTGCCTTTTCACATATTTTGTACTTACATTTCACTCATTTCGTTTATACATTTCACTTATTTTACTTGAAGAAAAAAATGATTGGCATGGAGAAGAAAATAATCTCTGACCATTTTCTACGTTTAAGGAAAACTCTGAGACTCAAAATAGGAGGGGGGGTGACATATCCATAAAGTACCTAATTCGCTCAAGGGATCAGCCGAGGCAACCGTCCAAGGATTCATGAGAATAGCAGAGAATTACCCAATTATAGTAGAATGTTTGAAAGGGAGATACGGTAGCACCCGCAACCTAAGGGAAACCCTCCAATCAGAGCTCCTTCAACTGCCAGCTACAAAAGACTCTGCTGACTCACTTCGCGCCTTTTGTGACAATATAGAAAGAATTTGCAGGCAATTGGAATCCAATTTTAGAACAAAGGAAGACGCGTCTCTTTTAGTCACCACTATTAAGGCCAAACTTCCATCCACCCTTATTGAAAAAATCATAGAAAGGGAGCGAAGTACGGCCGCAGGCGAATGGACACATAAGGAACTTAGGAATTTTCTCCTTGAACAAGTGGCCATAAAAGAAGAGGTGGAAAGGAGTACAAAAAGGCTAAAAGGACAGTCAATTAGAATGGATGAGCGCCAGCCGACTCCCCAACAAAAGAGTCACCGACCGACACATTCCAAACCAGCTAACTTTACCCGCGCCTTCGCAGCTATTGAAAGAAATTCTGGCCAATGTTCACTTTGTAATGGCGGTCACCTTCCTTCTGTTTGCCGCAGATTCCAAACACCAGATAGCCGCAAAAATCGCTTAATAGCTCAACGCAGGTGTTTAAATTGCCTACGCGAGGGACATCAAATAAGCCAGTGCGAGTCGCCCAAAAGATGTAGGAATTGTGGCGGCAAGCACCATTTTATCGTCTGCAGCCGTCAAAGGGGAAGAGAAATTGATAGAACATTTAATCATTCTACTAATGGACAAACAAATTCCTTTCAAAGCAATTCAAACTTTTCTCCTGCTAATTACCCTGCTCACCGGCCAGCACAAATTTATAGCAATTCGCGAATAAATTCTGAAAATCTACCCGGAACAAACCCGAATGTTCCCGCAAACCCGGAAATGGCTATGACTGCTACCGAGTCGAAACCGCATACTTTTCTGATGACTTGCGAACTAGCAATAAGCTCTGGAAATAACCGCAAAATTTATACTACTGTCGGCCTCTGGGACACCGGATCTCAGACTTCCTACATCTCTCAATCTCTGGTCGACCGTTTAAGACCATCTAAAGTTTCTAGCTCCAACCACTCCGTACGCGTTTTTGGCGCCGAGACAGTCAAATTTCGCTCCACCGGATATAAGATTAGGCTCCATAAGCCCAATGGGAGATGGGATGAAGCTGTATTTTGCTCAATTCCGCAAATCGTCCCTGCATTTCCCTGTATCCAGTGGGATGGAACTCGGATCCCGACTAACCACCGAGACCTGAAAAGTATTCCCGTCAACGATAGGGAACCGGAAATTCTACTAGGAGTTAGAGAGTTTTGGAGATTCTTCTTAGGATTCAAGAAAATAGGCAGAAATCTACACGTTATAAGGACACACTTTGGTTCAATGCTCTGCGGTGAATTACCCCACTATATTTCACCTACCTCTCTAACCTGCATTTCTCTTGCCGCCGTGCATAGCTCACCGGAAGAAATGCCTGCCAGTAATGAAATAGAGCAATTTTGGAACCTGGAGTCCATGGGCATTACTGACAGCCCAGAAAATAAGGACGACGAAATCGCCACTAGATTAGTCGAACAGTCCATAACCCAGGAGCCGGACGGGAGATACATGGTCGGACTTCCTTGGAAATCACCAGAAGGAGCTTCGGGACCCCCGTCGGAATTACCCTCCAATTTTGACATGGCTTACAAGCGCTTATCATCCGTACTCAAGCGAATAGAAGGGGCGCCCGAAATAGCCCAGGAATACCAGAAAGCGATAGAGGACCAACTTAAACGCGGAGTAATTGAATTCACCCAATGCAACCCAGACATGCAGGAACACTTTCTTCCGCATCATGCAGTATTTAACAAAGGGAAAATCCGCTTAGTCTATGATGCAAGCGCTCATCCGAAAGGACTGCCCTCACTCAATCAATCACTCTTTCGGGGACCAGTTTTACTTCCTAATTTAATCAACCTATTACTACGCTTCCGGGCAACTAAAATTCCAGTCTTGGCCGACATCGAAAAGGCCTTTCATCAAATTTCACTAATCGAATCTGATCGAGAATTCTGCAAATTTTTATGGTTAAAAACCTTGGATCAACCTCTCTCGCCGTCCAACTTAGCTGTTTATCGATTCAAAAGAATTGCATTTGGGATTATTAGCTCCCCGTACATCCTAGCGGCTGTTATTAGGCATCACCTTTCAAAGGAACAAACCGACCTTTCCAACGCAATAAAAGAAAACATTTATGTAGATAATGTTCTCTTAGAATGCGACACAATAGAGGAAGCGCTTAGTAAATGTAAAGCGGCTAAACAAATGTTCGCCACTGCTAAAATGAACCTGCGGGAATTCTGTACCCACGAAAGGGCTGTTTTGGACCAAATAACACCTGAGGACCGACTAGAACAGGACACGCCGCGCGTCCTTGGAATTAATTGGAACCTACAGCGAGATACGCTTCAGATTAAATTCCCGTCACTCTCAAAACCAATTACACGCCGCACCGTACTCGGCACCATTTCTTCTTGTTTTGACCCGATGGGATTAGTCGGCCCTTGCCTTCTCCCTGCCAAGGCATTCTTCCAACATTTATGGACTTTAGAAAATTTTGAGTGGGATACCGTTCTACCACAAGAAGAATCTAAAACTTGGGAAAAAATAACGTCGGATTGGATCACCGAAATTTCAATCCCTCGCCTTGTCCTTCACGGAAATTCACCAACCGTCCAAATCCATACATTTACCGACGCCTCAGACTTTGCTTTTGGGACTGCTGTTTATTTGCGAAGCGAAAGCAAAGAGGATGGGAGAATTAGCACCTCTTTAGTCTTCTCCAAAAATCGTTTGCGCCCACTCAAAGCAAACTCTAAACTTACCATACCTCGCCTGGAGTTATTAGGAATTCTAGCGGGAGTCAGAGCAGCCAAATTCGTCCAAAAGGAGTTGCACCGGGAAATAGATAAAACAGTCATTTGGAGTGACTCAATGATTGCACTTAGCTGGCTTAAAGAAACGGACCACCAACCGGTCTTTATAGCGAACCGAACTAAGGAAATTAGGACTTTATCTAATTGCGAGTTCCGCTACGTCAATACAACTGAAAACCCCGCAGATTTGGTTACAAGGGGAAAATCTCCCTCAGAACTCCAATCTAACAATCTCTGGTGGCATGGCCCCACCTGGCTCTCAGAACGCGAGGATGAGTGGCCCGCTGCATTAGTTTTCAAATTAAATACAACCGACTCTACCGACGAGTATGAACTATCCAACAGCCTAGTCAATACCGAGGGGAAGACAGAAACACCCAAAGCGACGGACTTGATCGACTTTAAGCGATTTAATTCATGGGATAAAATTAGGCGAACTACTATTTGGGTTCTTCGTTTTCTACAATCGATATTCATTAAAAATGGCCGTGAACCTTCTTTGCTCATAAAGAATCGCCGCCCTGAGCTCCTCTCTATTTCTCAAGCGACTAGCAGAGAAAAACCTGCATTCTCCGCAAATGATTATCTAATCGCTGGCTGCCTTCTTATAAAGATTGCGCAACAGCAAAATATAACCGAGATCGAGCGCTACCCACTGGAAACCGGCAAAAATGGTTTACTCCTTCTAAAGACGCGAATTGCGCAACAAACCGAGTGCCCAACATTAGCTCGCCCAATTATATTACCTCGCTCATCTCACATAAAATTCCTCATCATTTTTGACATTCACCAAGAATTAACTCATGCTGGCATAGATATTACTTTGACCGAATTTCTTGTTAAATATTGGACGCCAAACGCCCGAAAAGCAGTCAAGACAATAATCCGAACATGTCTGAAATGCGAGAGAATGCGCGCCTATAAATATGCTTTACCTCATTTTCCACCTTATCCTAATGATCGAGTTTTCAGGAAAATGATTTTTGAGTCCGTTGGACTTGATTATGCCGGACCATCCTCTGTCCGAATTAATGGAATCATTACTAAATTTTATTTATTATTATTTTGTTGCTTAACAACACGTGCCATCCACTTGGAAATTACATTAAGCCAATCTGCTGAGGCTTTTATGAATGCTTTTCAACGTTTTATTTCTCGGCGTGGAAAACCAAAACGTGTCATCAGTGACAACGCTCCTTCCTTTATTTTGGCCGACAAAACAATCGACTTTCTCATCAATGACCCGTCCAACGAATTGGCAAAGAAAGGCATCGATTGGACCTTCATTCCTGCTTATAGTCCATGGGCTGGAGGAATGTATGAGCGCCTCATCGGGATTACCAAGCAACTCTTCCAACGTACACTCGGCAAGGAAATCCTGCATTTCGACGACCTCATTACCTTCACAGCCAAGGTGGAGGCAACTCTCAATCTTCGTCCCATCTCAACTGTTTCGGACGAGAAGGATGGATTTCTCCCTCTACGACCTGCCGATCTTCTCATCCCAAAGATCGAGCTCAACCTACCAACCGACCGACTTTTGGAGAACATCCCTTTCCGTCCCGACTCACATGAAAAATTAGCCGAAATTTACATAGCCACCGATAGGGCTCATGAATTCTTTTGGGAAAGATGGAGTAAAGAGTACCTTCTTATACTACGTTCCAGGACTCAAACCGCCCACAAAGGAAAACGACTAGAAAACCATTCCGCCCCTAGGATTGGAGAAATAGTAATTGTAGAAGAAAAATATACTCCGAGAAATCTATGGCCCATGGGACGTATCGTCAAATTAGGAGGGAAACCGGGAGCAACCAGGAGCGTTGAGATTAAAATGCAAAATGGGAACACGGTCACGCGCCCAGTCAATAACGTGTGCCCTCTCGAAATAGGACCAACCGAACCGGATGTCAATGTCCCGTCTCAAGACGGCCCGGCTCCAGAGGAAACAAAAGATACTTCCCCGCGATTACCAGAGACGAAAAATAGACATCGAATGTTAACGCGAAGCAAATCGAGGGCAATCATGTCTACCCTACTAAACGTGGCATTATTCCTTTTCTGCTTTGCATCCATCCAGGGATCGCCTATAAATAATACATGCCCGAAATGTCAAATTTCCTGCACTAGAACCGGAGTTACTGTAATCAGCCCCAGCGAATTCGCCAATTTAGAATTATGCTGCGCCGGTAACTGCTTAATAAAGCCGCATGCTCCAAAAATCGACTATGAATTGCCCCATGAGCTTCTAGTCGTAGATTACCACTGCCAAATTACATTAGCAGACTCCCAAAATAGAATTTACCAAAAGGAAAAAACATGTCCCGCCCACGATGAATGTAGTTTGATTGATTGTACTATCTGCTGGGACCGTATTACCAACCCGACCTGCGCTCCCGTCAATTCCGGAATTCTACTAGGATCGGGATTGCTCTTCATCCTACTCTTTCTCTCTTGGATTATAACACATGTTAAGATTGTTTTTGCGGCATTTCAATTCATTTTCGCAATCTTCACCGTTCTATTCCAAACTCCAATCCGTGCACTGCGAGCATACGATTTTTCTTCCCGCGGCCAACACGAAGGGGAAGAATATCTGATGTCCGAGTTTAATCCAAGGAGAACTAATAGAGAGAGAAATAGGTGTTGGAGAATCAATAGGCTTTACCGCAACGGCCTATCGGCAATTTTAGCGTTTCTTCTCCTACCCCAGGCTTATGGGAGCAACGAAATAATTGCTGTCACCGCCAAAAATTCCGATTGCCGTCGTACCCTCAACGGGACCCAATGTACAATAAAATCTTCCGTTAGCCTCACCATTTTGCCGGCCAACCAGAAGACAAGTATCTTAGTAAGAAACGAGCGAGGATTAGCTCTCGGAACGTTCTCAATCGTGCTAGAACGCCTAACCCTCAATTGCTTGCCTCAGTCAAATGTATAGGAACATATCTTTTCTCTGCGCGCTGTAGCGAGAATGGGACGACTCAATCAGTAATTCTAGCCTTCAATTGGGCCCAAATTAGTGTGGATTGCCGGGTAGAATGCCCCGCTGGCTTCAGTCAATTTACTCTTAATGGAGAACTAAAATACATACCCCGCCGACACCAATTTCACTATGCAGCGCGACTTAATGACAATAGGACTCCAAACGGAGAATTTAACACAGGCTTCGATTGGACTATCCCTTTCGGCTTTTTATTCGGCTTTCCTCAAATTCTTATTATTTGTGGAGTAATTATTGTTGGAATCGTGGCATTAATAATCTTTATAAAATTTAATCCAATCTTTCGCGTTTATCGACTTTTGTTGTCAATTTTCACCATTATTCTCATTATTAATGTTTTAAACTTTCAATTAGTTTTTTCAGTCGAAATGAATGGAAAGAAAATTAATTCTGAAAATAATCAATCCCCCGACCCGACAACAAAAAATACAATTATTCCGCCTAAATCCGACTCCAATACACCAATTCCGAAAGAATTAGCGGAAATGGTAAAGGTTATGGTTCAACAACAGCTTAATCATGACGACACATCAAATTTTACTCCAATAGTAGAAGAACCACCATTAACACCACGAGAAGCGGAATGGGCATCAGTTCGTGAGAAACTCAAAGAATTCTCACCATCTCAACGAATGGCTTTTCAAGCTGTATTAAGCGCTGCCAACAGTCAAAAAACAACTCCTGCCGTTCCCATGGGAGGGATCAATAAGCCACAATACATTGGACCACATGAATCCTTAAAATTGGATGAGGAACTGTCGCTTCTGCCAACACATCAACAACGTGAAGTGGAAAGCCTCTTCAAGACTGGTCAAAAATGTATCTCCGCAGCATTCTATCTACTTAAACACTACAAGGGACAACTACCGACAACATTACTTTCAGAAGCAGCAGGTGAAATTCGACAAGCCATGAATAAAATAGAACCGTCGTCATCTGCCTTCTCAACAGCAGCACAATTATCAATTCGTGACCGTTCACGCTCTCGCTCACCAATACAGCGTCCGTATCGTCCACCTCATCGTGAAACAACTCACCGTAATGGCTCACGCAATTAGTGGCGTTCGGAGGGGCGGCATGGTCGCCGCTAGTGGCCGGCGCCCCAGTGTCGCCGAAGCGACGTCTGATTGATAAATTTGATTAGTTTTTTGGTGATCTGTTGTCCCTCATGCTTTAATGTTTTTTCTAACTTAACCGCCGCATATTTCAATGTTTAACCACACCCCTTTTTTAAGCATTCTTTTCACTAAAGTGGTTCTCCATTAATCATTTATTTATTTTTTAAGCTTCTCCGATAAGCTCATTTTACTATTTTTCTGCCACCTGCATTTTAATTTATTGAAATAGTATTTTTTGCCTGTCATTTAATTGAATTTCTAATTTACCAATCTAATTATTTAGAGTTAAGAATTTCGACTTTTTGATTTATTCATGCTTGAATTTTAACTCTTTAGGCCTCTCATTATTTAATTCTAAACTTATCTAAAACTGAGGCCTAAAGATCCTTTTTTACAATTGTTAGGCCATTTTCAATTAATCACTTTTTAATCATTTTTTTTGGCCTATAATCATTTTACTCTTTTTCACACATTTTCTTTTGTTTTGGTTTAATTACCCAAGTTTAAGGTCCTTTTTGAATAAATATATTTAATTTAATTGTTCTTATTCTATTGTTTGGTACTCCTCCAATTGCCGTCCTTAGGCATTATTTCTAGCTCGCCAATAGAGCTTTGGTTCCATCCACTCGCCCTCGAGAGCGGATCATCTTTGGAGAATTAAGGGACTTCCCGGGACCATCAATTTCAATTCCCGACAGTGCGGTTTCACACCTTGTCGCGCCGCACACCCCATTTTCGTTTCTTCAGCGACATAACTCTCATTCCTTTCTCTTTCTTCAGTTTGTTGGTGAGTTAAATAATGAAATTCAATTTATTGGAGAGAATTAGTAAAACGTATTAGTATAAAACTAAAGGTTAAATTTATATTAGTAAAATATTAGAAGATCTAAAAATTAAAAATACGCAATATGTAGTAACCTGACATAACAAATTAATACATATATATTTTTTAAAAATATTGCTTTTTATTATGCATTATGCAAAAATTTTGTCTTATTTTATTATTTTGTCATATTTATATTATTATGTCTTATGCAAAAACTATTTAATGTTTATATGACTTTACATCTTTATTTTGCTTTATTGTTAGATTTAAACTTCTTTAATACAAATTTTTCACACAATTTAATTTTATTTTTATTACTGCGCACTAACAGAAATGTTAGTGTTGTGGAGTTGAGTTCATTGAAATTCAGTATAAATTATGCTTAAGCAGAGCCAAGATCTTAATTAGATCCTCTGAGCCTGCAATAAAAAGTCAAGCAGTGCCAAGATTCAAAAGAAAGTGATCCTTTGAGCCTGCAATAAGCAAGTATTAGTCAAGACACGAGCAGTGACAAGATCAAAAAAGTGATCCTCTGAGCCTGCAACGAAACATTAAGTGAGTTTATGGACAAGAAGTGAAAAGATCAAACAAGTGTCATTCAAGGACGTGCGGTTGCCCTGTTTGTTCCTCTGAGCTTGCTGTAAACGACAACGATGACTGCCGCCAAATAAGAAAAAAAGATGTGGACAAAAGATGACAAATGTGATTATAAAAAATTTTTGTATTGTAAATTTAATTTGTTGTTTTGTCCTTTTGCCCTTTTTGTCATCCGACATCTTTGTATTTTGTTAAGGAGTGTTTGCTAAGGGAGACAGACGCTCTGGCTTTAAAGATTGTATAATAGTCTAAAAGACTATTGTGATATTTTCACAACATCGGATAAATTGTTATTCTCGTGCACGTCAACATTCAGAAAACCTCGGACACCTCCGGTCGTAACATGTTGGACGTCATATAGACCGATTCAGAATTATCAAAATCTTTTCAATGATCAAATATTTACTTAAATTAAATATTTTCTATTAGGATCTCCATATTTAATTCTCATTTTTATTTATAAAGGGAAACTATTTAAATTCCTATTAAATTACTATATAAATTTGCTAAATTTATTGAAAGAATTTATTTAATAGTTATTGAATAAATTAAATAATTTTCAGTTAAATTAACATTTTTATTATTATTATTGTTTATAATAATTATTAAGAAATATCATTAATATTTTTATTAAAGATATTATTATGATTAAAAAATTACTATTAATAGTATTATTATTAAAATTATTTTACAAATTAATATTTTTACAATTCAAAAGCTGCTAAATTTTTTAAATTTTGCCCTAATAAAAGTTAATCTGACAGAAGACACTGATAACCGATTACAAGGCGGACAATGTCCCGTCGTATTTTAATCTCAAGTTTTTTATCGATTGTTAATCGTATTTTTCAAAAATAATATAAAATTTCTATATTATTTCTTAAGTTTTAAGTTTTTTTCTGGTTTTCTGAGAAAATTTTAAAAAATTGAAACTTAAAAATTTTAAACAAATGATATTTAAGTTATTCCAAATATAAAAGGATCAGGTAGATACAAACTTTCTATATATGATGAAAATATAAATTTTTTAATTTTACTTTAATTTTAATGGGTAAATCACAAGTAAGAATTTCATTTATTTTAAAGCAAATATAACAATTTATATTATTAAATTAAATCAATCAATTTTTTTATTGAAACTAGTTTAAATTTATTCGTTTTTAATAAAAATCTTTTATTATATTTTACTTTTATTATATTTCTTTTATTATATTTTACTCATTCATATCTATTTAAACTCATTAATATCGAGTTTTTACAAATTTTTAGAAAAATTTCTATATATAACTTCATTTATCATTTTAAGTTATGCACATTTTACAAAATTTCATATCAATTTTTTATTACTAGAGATTTATTTATATTTTTAAACTGTTTCCATATTTTCATCAAAATTTTTAAATTTTCTTATTCATTTGTAGGACAATTTGAGATTTAGTGTTCAAATTTTTCATAATTTACACCAAAATTGATCAAAGCTAAAAGATTTTTTTCAATATACTGATTACGATAATAAGATTTACAATTAAAGTTATCATAAATTTATTAGTTTGGAATAATTTACTTAAAGTATGTTATTATTATCATCCTCCTCCCCAACCAATTCCTTTAAAGAGTCTACCAGAGCATCGGCTCTACCAAGACCAATTCTCCTTCTTTAGTGTTGATTGAGCAATATAATTCATTATTGATAGTATTCTTTAATTTTGTTTATACAGGACTTTCAAAATTTAATTCGTTTAATTTATTTATACTATTTTCATTCTTCTTTTTTTTATCTGTATTATGTTTTGTTCGGTGGCGAATATTTGTCTAACTGAATGTTTAAATCTTCGTGACTAAAAATCTTTATCCTTTATAAGCGACTTTGTTTCGTTGCTTCTGCGCCATTTTAATCGTTTAATATTATGCCTCATTATTTTTATATTACTTTATTTGTTTTGCTCTTTCTCAAATTTTTCCTAATATTACAGTTATTTTAAATTAACTACAGTTATTTTAAATTAATATTTTGTTAAATTTTTACTTAGCAATTTAATTTTATTTCACATTTTAAAGATTAGGATTCTTAATTATATTCCAACAGCAATTAATTTTATTATTTAAAATAAAATTTAATATTTATCCAAAATAAATTGAAAAGTTATTTTAACAAATAAATTTATCAACATGTTTTAGTAAATATAGCATTAATTACTATATAAATAATTGTTGCGGTAATATTACATACGTATAAGTTATGTATACTAAAATATGTATTATCTAGTATACTCTTGAATAAAAATCTCGTCTTCAACTAAATTGCTCATATAATCCGCCAATCTTTGGGCCTCTGCATATTACGTAGCGAACAAGATCGTTAGCAGCAAAATCACTCATAAATATGAGTTGCAAATCATTCTGTTAATATTATTTCGATCTGAATATTAATTTATTATACATATTTCTTTAACTATAAAAGAACTTTTTTAAATATGTTTGATTTTGAAAATATAAAGTTAGATCAAAAATTTTTTAATTAATTAATATTAAGATTTTTTCTAAATAGCGCATTTGTTATTACATATTTATGTTGTATGTATGTATTTTGTGCCTTTCTTTATTGACTCTGACATTTGATAAGCTACATCATACTCTCAGACAAATAAGAATTATATCCTCAAAGCTCAGACACCCATCGATTAAATCGATGATTGAAATTTTTCCATTTAACTAAATAAAATTTTTTCATCATTTTTTATTTAATGATTTAATATTTCTTCTACTTCGTAATGATCTATCTTAAAAAAACAAAAAAAATTATTTGTAGATTGGTTGTAAATTAAAAAAATTTTCAAGCGCTAAAAATACCCATGATTTTAAATAACATAAAATGAGAAAAAATTATAAAAAACATTAATTTCAGGACAGTTAATTAAAAGTTCAGTTCATTCAATTCACCAAAAATACAATTCATCAAAAGACAGTTTGCCAAGAGTATTAAGCTGTTTTTTGAGGTAAAAAATTAGAATATGCAATCAATAATGCATAGTTGTAGAAATATTACACTGTTGTAGCATTTGATATTCTATTCAAATATTTTATTTGTAATTTTATTATTAAATATAATTTCTTTTCAATTTTATATTGAAATAATTATTCAAAAATGCATTATTTAATTTTTATATTTTTAATTAATGTTTATGTAGTATCTTTAAATGATTATTGGAAATTTTATTATTTTAAACAAAGTATGTTATAATATTTATGATATAATATTTAAAATATAAATTTTAAAGCTCGTCAGGTTGCGCACTTTAAATTTGTCTTTAGAGCATGATTATTATCATCACATATTATCATCACATTTTTTTTATTTATATTTATAATTTTCTGCAAAATTAATTTAGAACTTCAAATAAATCTAACAGAAATACCTGTAATCTATTCTTTCCGCATCTTTCCGTATTTCAATTCAATATTTTTAAAATCAGAATTTAATTAAGCACTTGCGTTTATACTCATTTTTAATTTTAATAATTTACTATTATAGTTTTATTTTTAATTAATTAAAATCATAATTACTATTATAGCTGAAGAATAAACTAACTGACGGTAATGTAACTGCTCCCCTAGCTTTGTTTTGATTTTAATTGTTATTTTATTCCTTCGTGGCTTTTTTGGATTGTCAACAAAATTCTTATTATCTTTTTGGCTATCTTTGATTTACTTAGAATTTGTCCTCCTTTTTTCTAATTTTAAGCTAATAGTGAACTTTGTTTTTAACAATATTTTCTTTTAGGGGAATGAGATATAAAAATAAAAATGAAAAATAAACAAGTATTATTATGTAATTATTTAATTTTTAAATTCATGTATATATTTTCTACTAGACAAATTTTAGAAACTTAATTTTTTAATAAACTGGAAAATATTAATTCTTAGTTATCGACATTTAATTTATATTATTATTTAATCACATTATTAGAATTCTTTAACGAAAAATTTACTATACGGTATGATAATATTTAAAAAGTTTAGCCAATTGATTGTTTGTTTTTTGTTTAAAAATAGATTTTATGAAGTCTAATTCTCTCTCATTTCAGCAGATTTTAGCCATCTTTTCCATTTACTTTAAGATAAATTAATTTCAACAACCATGTGAACTCTCAGATGAAAACTACTAGAAAATATTTTTGATTTTGATACACAAAAGATACAAAATATTATTAGTGCCGACAATACTGTATAGCTTTGCTCATGTGGACTACATTTTATCAACAGATACACAACTTATTTGCATACATTATACCGAATTAGATTAATAATTTCTGGTTAATAATTTTAAATTAGTTAATTTTAAATTTATTTTTTTGTTAAAATGTTTATTTTTTCTGCCCAAAATTAATAGTAATATTTTATAAGCTAGTTTATATTATTGTTCATAAGACAGTATATAAATGAATTTATATTGATTATTTTAAATTATCTATAGAATAATAGTTTTTTAAATTGAAAAATTGGGCAAACTAAGTTGTTAATTTAATATTTATGTAATTAAATTAATTAATATAAAAACAATTAAATAAACATTTTATTCTATTTGACTAATATACTTTGATCGATATAATTTAATTCTAAATTCAATTAATTTTGCTTCACCGCTAGAAAACATTTATTCATTTATTTTTGCTAACCTTTAGTGCACGGTGAGCTCATATAGCAATGATATTATTTATATATACATCAGTTGAAGTATCTTTTTTAAAGTCAACACAAGTTTATAAATTTTTATAATTATATAAATAAAAACTATTAATTAAAAAATATTTTTTATGAAATATCCTATAAAATCTATATGTTGTAGATATTTGTTAAGGTTAAACTTTTGCTACTTAATTAATCGGCCTAGGCTCCACTAATATTAAATACATGATTTTTTATATATCACTTTGCAATTAATTTTATATTTTAAGAAAATATTAGACAATTTTTACTTTGAATTAATTTTTTCTTTTTTAAATTATTAATTAAAAGGATTTGAAAAAATTATTAAATATTTAAAATTTAATTCATTTACTTAAATACATATATCATATTTGTTTATACGCAGTACAATTTGAGACCAGACAAATTATTCTATACAATTATTTCTTACTTAATCTCATCAAATCTTAAGATTTAGTTATTCATTTCGTTCCCTTAAGCCATGGTAAGCGAGGATTTTAATAACATTTATTATCCAATTTAACACATTTTCTGTATCTTTTTATTTGTATTATTAAAATAAACAAAAAGATTAAATTAATTAAATTAAAAATATTAATTAATTATAATTTGTTTTGGTGGAATGAAATATTTAAGAGTACATAGTGAAACAAATTCTTCATATTTACTTAATAACTAAAATGAATTAGAATAGGAATAAACTTAATTAGTCTCAAGTTATATTGAATATTATCAATATAAAATTTTGTTGATTAAAAATATTTTATGTAATGCAAACCCTCGGCCGCACGTAATTTTTAAATTTTGTGCTTTTAATAAATAAAATGTACTTTAAATTTTTATTAGGAGGGAGTTAAAATCTAGGAAAGAGTAATATGTATATTGTCTGATACTTACCTTTTCTTTCTATGTGTGATTGGACCTAGGCCCTCTAAAGAAACATTTATTTAGAACTCATCATTAGAGATTAAATTTTCTATAAGGAATTTCAAAGACTAAAAATTCTCCAAGTCTCAAGATTTTTTATTCACGTTAATTTTTCTATTCTCTTTCTATCATATAAATATTACATCATTAGTTGTATAGAATGTAAATTAGTTTTGTTTCTTGGTACAGTTATGATATTCCCGGGTGGGCTAATATTTTAATTTTAATATATTCTTAATTATCTTTTCTGGCAACATTTTTTTAACTTTATTAGGAAATGTGTTCAAAATGTGTTTCAAATTCATTTTTTAAAACAGTATTATTCTCTGCAGAGCCTTTATTAATTTTAACAGTATTTAATATTTTACTTAAAATTTTAATTATTTATAATAATAATTAGAGTTGTTGGCGGACGGTTAACCGAACCGGAACCGTTAACTGGTGTTTTTGGAGAATTAACCGGAACCGAAAACCGGGGGTCGAAAACCGGCGATAACCGAAAACCGGTGACCAAAACCGCCCGGTTTCGGTTTTAAAGATACACCCCTAATGACAGGAATATTTGAGATTTTTTCTGACATTTGAATTCCCAAAATATGTATATAGAAAATATTTTTGTACTTTTTTTCTTGATAAATTAAATAAATTCCAATTTTACTATAAGAAATGTGTGGTTAAGTGGTTAAAATGTTCTTCACTTTACTTAAAGACCCGGAATGGTTAGTTAAAGCACTAATCCCAACATGACGAAAAGTTGTATTCTTTATTCCTTAAAAGCAAAGGTGGGTAGGAATTCCGATTTCCGAAAATTTTGAAAAAATTTCCGATTTCCGACAATTTTTAAGGCATATTTCCAACTAATAATTTTTCCAAAATTTTTAAAATTTTCGCCTGCGGCGCTGAAAATGGAAGAAATCTGGCTTCTAGCCTTCCAAAATTCTCAAAATTTTCGCCTCGACGCTGAAAATTGTAGAACTATGCCTGCTTGGTTCATTAAAATCCCAAAATTTTCGCCTGGGATGCAAAAGAATTGAATGGTATAGCAGAGGATTAGGATGGATTAAGGTGAATTTGGAGTAATATCGTTTGATTTCAAGAGGTCATAGGTAATATCGAGGGCCCTTAATAACCAACGCCCTTGATATTGTAACTTCTCATCGATATCCCTTAATCCCTCTACTTTCCTAATATACAAAAACAGCTCATTTATCTCGACGTATCTTTTAATTCCTCTAATTGTTGAAATTTGTAACTTGTTCAACTCCTAGTTTATAGAATATTTATTTAAAAGCGTTAGAATGTGACAACATCTTAATGGGATATTCTGGATGAAAATTTGTCCAAAACCGGTCCCGGTTAACCAAAAACCGGTGGTAAATCAAAAACCGGAACCGAAAACCGGGGGTCGAAAACCGGCGATAACCGAAAACCGATGGTACCGGTTAATAACCGGTCGCCAACAACCCTAATAATAATAAATAATAATATTAACAAAATATTTCGTGATAAATTAATGTTATTTTCTTCCTCTTCCTCCTCTTCAAATATAATATTAATGTGATAATTAATATAAATATAATATTAATTTATTAATTTTAGTTACTAATGTTAACATTTAGGGTTATAGTTTCTGGTGCTTTATTATAAATTATTTAATTCTAATGTTTTTAAAATAAATTATAATTCAATTTATATTTCAATTATTTTTATAGAAAAATATAAGATTTTTTCAAGGAATGAATCTGAAATTAAATTTAAATAATTTTTCAATTTAAAGTATATTAGAAAATCACGTTTATTTTGAAATCACCATAAAGATCACATAAAATTAAATTATAATTAAATTCTTTTGTTAAACTTGGTGTAAAAATACATATAGATGCAGATCAAAGCCAAAATTAACCCAAAATAAAACTTTTAACGTGATGAATAAACATTACTTCTGAAAAAGCAAATTTATAAAGCCTTCGATAAGCAAAACTTTAATTTATTAACTTTAAGCCGTTTACATTATTCAATTCCAAAAATTTAATATTATCCATTATTAGACTCCATAGCGATTGTTCTTAATAAATATTTAATTTTAACAATACCTTTAACAATATTTTAATATTTAATATTTAGTTATTTTTAATATAGTAAAATATTTAATAATTACGATGCTAAAAGCATTTTTAAATAACTTGTTTACTTAAAAAATTTACATTTGGATAGTATTCACTAATAGTGTTCACTTTAAAAATTATATTAATAAGATTTTTTGAAGATCAGAAATTTAAAATTAAAAAACAATTTTAATCACAATCTTCAATTTAAATTAAATATTCTATTTATTTTTTAGATTATATTAAGCTTAATATATTCAAATAATTGTCAATTAAATTTATTTTAAAGTAGTGTAGATATGCTTCATTATCGATCTGGATAGTACTTTGCCCAGCCTCCATTAATAAACCGGAACATTAATAAATATTTAAAATTTAAAAATTTTTAAATTAATTTTTTATATTAATGAAATATCTCATGATTTATGGCCCTGGCTATTAAAAAACGTTCGTTTAAGATGATGTAGCAAATTTGAAAATGTTTTTAGTTTAAGTATAAGTTTTAAGTTTAGGTTGTTACTTTAAGATACTAATTTATATTTACGTTTTTGCATAAATCTTAAATAGTTTAGAAAGAATGCACATTTTATTTTAAAATTATTAAATAATCATTAAAAGACTCTTGCAAAAATATTAAGATTTTTTCATACATATCCATCAATTTTATTGCTTATATTAAATATATAACCATATTTACTTCAAAAAATGCAAAATAAATAAAAAGATAATAGAATATTATTAATAAAATACAATTAATTTTAAATTCAATAAATTTTGAAAAAAAATTTTTATATGAAAGTTATGTAAGTTATAAGTTATGTAAATTATTAAAGTTATAAAAGTTAAAGTTATGTAATAAGTTTGTGTAAATTCATAAAATTGAAACAAGATTGTGGATTAATGCAAATTTTAATGTTGAAGACATTATTAATAAGTGCTGCCTTTATTTTTGATAACTTAAGCTAATTTTTTTATTTATTGAAAAAATTATTACAATTTCAAACTAGTAATTCAAAGCTAAAATAATTAAATACTGAAAAAATTAAAAACAAATTATTTATGCTATTTTTATGAACAAATTGTTATTTTTAAATGAGACTTACATATTTAAGATAAAATTTAATCTGATAGAAAATTATAGTTTTAACGTACAATTGAAAACAATTGAATCTATGACACGAAAGCTTAATTTAAACTATAAATTAATTAAAAATATAGAATTATAGGCTATAGGCGGACATACTACCGATTCCGACAATGAGAAGCATATTTAAATATATTGAAAATTTTATTACAGAATTAAAATACGCAAAAGCAAATTAAAATGAAAAAACAATCAAAATTATATAAATGATAAAAAAATAATGAAAATACACAAATTATTAAAAATACAATAAAAGATGATTTAAATACACTTGTCCCAAAAGGGCACGTATTGATATATAATTAATATTATTATATCAATCAATATATACCAATCATATATCATTTTTAATTATTTAAAGCTTACATTTTTAATGTTAGCGTTGTTAAACGGCTCATTCGTACATTTTACGACTATTTATTCAAACATAACTTACCCTCTTTTCTCTATTTGCATTGAAAATATTAATGGAAATTATTGAAAATTCATGAAATTTTATACTAATATTTAATTAAAAGATCTGCCTATACTGTGTATATTAGTAGAAGGATAAAACTTATGAAAAAATCTTAAAAATAAATAAAAAAAGTAAAAATAATTCTTTAATAAAGCTTAAAATTCACCAAACTAAAAATAAATTGAATTAATAGTGAATTAAAGACCTAATATAAAAAGAGCTTTATTTCCTTAATAAATATAACAAATTAAGAGACACTTTAAATACAGTAAAAGCTCTAATAGAAGCCCGGTCCTAATAGAAGCCCATGCCCTAATAGAAGCCCACTCAATGAGGGGTATTGAAAAATACAAGCCCATGCCCTAATAGAAGCCCATGCCCCAATATAAGCCCATCTGTTTTTTAATGCCAATTTTTCTATTTCCCTTGTTATAGTCGACTTAAGGTATTGATAACGAAGTTCCAATGGAAGAAAAAGAATATAATGGGATTTGTATAGAATATTGGGAGGTGTGGAAGGATTAATTAGGATTAAGTATGATTGACTATGAGGAATAAGGAAATATTATGTGGATAAAGAGGGATTTAGATACTTAAGAAGATACCTATAAATTGGGGTTAAGCGAATAATGGATAATGAGAGTTGGATATCGTTGGGTATCAAGGAATTAAGAGGGATCTCAAGAAGAGCCCCCATGATCTCAAGAAGAGCCCCCCATCTCAAGAAGAGCCCCCATGCCCTAATAGAAGCCCATGCCCTATTATAAGCACACCCGATGGGGGGTATTGAAAAATATAAGCCCAGGGCTTCTATTAGAGCTTTTACGGTAATTACATAATATTTAAATAATTACATAATATTTCTGAGTAAAATTAATATTAACAATTAAACATGTTATAATTAATATATTCATAAAAATCTCAAAACAGATGTAATTCAGATTAATGCTTTCAATAAAAATTTGCACTTTGCCTCTAAAAAGTGTAATTTGTGAAAATGTAATTGTGAAAAGAAGTAAAGTAATTGTGAAAAAGAATTATTAAATAAATAAATTAATAATAATAAAATAAATAAAACTTTAAATAATTGAATCAGTTGAAGCAACTCATTTAACGTTTAGATTTTATTTATATAAAAGGCTATCAAAATTAATAGTCAATGCTAAAATACTATATTTATGTATAAATAAACTTGAAAAGTAAAAGTTGATAAAATATAGAATAAAAATTTCTGATATAATGTAATTATAAAATCCTTATCTAGTAAATAGAATCAGGATCATAAAACAGCAAATCTATAGTAAAAACATATTATGGAACAAATTTATTCTAAAATCAGATATTAATATAAAAGATTAGACAAATTCAAAAGTTAATTATTTACTTATTACTAGGGCTAGGATTTTAGGCAAAATGCCTGTTTTTTCCTAAATAGGCCTGATGCTGAAACGTCCAAATCAGGTGTTATTTTACTGAAATCTTCTTCCTAACTAATTTTATCGTTGCCTAAAATTGCCTATTGTGGCTTTTTCTGAAAAAGTTCCCTATTTTGCATTTTTCAGCCTATTTTGCATATTTTTACAAAAATTTGTGAATTTTTGGGCATTTATGCAGAAATTTGCTGACTAAAAATTAGTTTTGGTAAAATTTATTTTTCAAAAAATTTTTTTTGAAAATTTTAGTGATATTTTGCCTTTTTTATCTTAAAAAATTATTCAAATTATTTTCGGAAGCAAAATAATTAATATAAATTAATTTATATTTGTAATTCTTATCGTCAAAATTAATTTATTTATCAGTTTATTGCTTAAATTCAACCATTTTTATAGATTTTGGTCGATATTTTTGCAGATCTAGCTCAAATTTTAAGAAATTTTGTATATTTTGCTGGCCTATTTTGCCTTTTTTTCGTATTTTAGTGCCTATTTTGGCAGTTTTTTAGTGCCTATATAGGCGCCTATTTTTGACTTTTTAGTGCCTAAAAATCCTAGCCCTGCTTATTACATAATTCTAAATAAAATTATAAATAATATATAGATTATTCTAATTTTTTAAATTTTATTTCCATGAGTATTAATAACAAACTTTATTCGAGAATATTTTACTGATTCATAGACTTTTAGTTATTTTTAAAAGGATTTTTAATATTAAAATATTTTTTATAATAAACATTATTAATTAGATTTGATTTGTGAAGAATTTATAGATAAAGTTGAAAATATACTTATATTATGTAATACTAATAATTATTTGTATTAATATTACCTAATATAAAAAAGCTTTACTTCCTTAATAAATATGTATAACAAATTAAGAGAAATGCACAGAATTTGAAGATCAACCATCTTCTACTACATATAATAATTCTTCTTTCCAACTTCTACTGACAAAAAATTTTAAATGATTAACAAGGATCCTCGACCTCACAACAATTAAACAATAATTGTAATCTTGAGAAAAATACTTTAAAATACGAAGATCAGCGCGTAAGAATAATTTTGAAGATAATAATAATCAATAACAACCTGGTATTATTGTAACTTTAATTTATCAATTAGCAAAGTATGTTTATACTATTATTATAAATTGATTTTAATAAATTAACTATTCAAAATAATATAAATTCATATAAATTATTTTCAGAGATATAAATTATTTCATAAATAATATAAATTTTGAAAGGCACTGGAGAAAGGAACAATCTGATCGCCCTAATAAGCGATATAGATGTCTGTAAGAGACGGGCATATGCAAAATAGAGACAGGCAATTCGAATATAGCACAATTAAATGATAAATGAAAATAAAATAGAGATATATTATCTAAAAAATTTTTATATCAAAAATGTAATTAAATTATTTGCTAAATTGATTAATTTATAATTAATTAAAACCATTGATGTAAGAAATAACTTAAATATACTTCGTTATCGTTTGATTGAATATAACAGTATAGTTAACATACAGTATAATAATCAGTTACAATTTTGTTTATATAACACTAATAATAAAAAGATTTTAAATATTTCCCTCGTAAACCAGACGAAGTATTAGTAAAATTTAGAAAAAATAAATTTAAAACTGAATAAAAATTAAAATTGAATAAAAGGACATTTAAAATCTTAATACCTCCAAGGTTAAGTTAGACCCATTAATCCCTTGAAGGTTAAGGGGCAACCTCTTTTCACAACTTTTTAATTTTTGTTAGAGAATAAAGCTATATGTACAACTGTTAGTCATCATCAAAAGCTCTGTCGTGGCCCTAGTAATAGGATCTCACGAGATTAAGGAAAAATTTCGGAATACTAAGCAGAACGATAATGGGTCAAACCATATGTTATTCGAAAGAGCTCGTCGAGTTGAGTTGAATGTAGAAAATTTCGTGGGTACTCATACAGGGGCCGGCTTCCTCCGCATCGGCAAAAACTTCTTTCCGCGAAACCTTGTGGAAGGGGTAAAAACAAATGGTCATAATTTAGTCAAATCAAGTCGAGCTCGACGAGCTCTTTCGAATGAGATATCATTTGCATATTCGAATTTCCCCCCCCCCCCCCCCCCCCAAAAGCAGCTTGGTCCGCTCTACGGTTTTTCAATTTTCAAGGACCTGTATTTCAGCCCCTGTATGAGTCCGCGCGAAAATTTTACCGCCGTTCGACCAACTCGACGAGCGCTTACGAATGACATATAATTTAACCCATTTGCTTTCTGTTTAGTATTCCGAAATTATACCCGAGATTAATTTCAAAAATTAGCGAGATTCTTACGAGGATTCTATGACGAATTCTAATTATATAAATAACAATACTTTATATTTCGGCCACAAAGAAGAGTTCAGTTTTCGAATGGACTCAATAAAGAATCTATAAATAGTCTTAATATATAATCATCAATTTCGAAACAACTTAATTATTTTATTCATCAAAAAATATATTCATTTTTAGATATGCTACCCCCAAAGTAAAAAAGAATAGTTTTTTTTTATTAATTATAAGAACAGAAGAATAAAAATTCAGTTTAGTATTCCGAAATACAAACGCCAAGTCCTTCAATACCAGTTGATTCACAATTCAGACCTTCACAACATTTAAAAGCATTACCATCATTACCACACGGATCGTTTGCCTTCAAACACGTTTCACATTTTAATGTGTTGCCAGAACAAATAGATCCATAACAACAATACTTATCTTTTGATAAATTGCATTGAGCACCTTGTTTAACACAATTGTAAGGTCTACAGAATGAGCCACCATTTGCATTAGTTTTGCAATTTAGAGCACTACAGCATTTATTTTTGTTATTGTCACAATTGAATTCATTTTTTTCTAGACAAGCACAATTAATTGGTTTAAATAATATAAATAAATTTAAAAATAAAAATAGAATAAGAATAATATTATTTAAAAAAGCCATTTAATTAATTCTTTTTTCTGAAAATTTTTATTTTTAGTACACTTTTTCCCATTGTTTTTAATTGGTGTCTTTCGAAATTACCTGGAAAACTGGGCCGAACTAGGTGTGGGCAGAGTCGATCGGACAATTATGGACAAAGTTTCCTTCACATCCTCTAATATCCCTTTAAATACACGAGATCCATATAAATCATTTGGTATCCTCCCAATCCCTCCAATTCCCCCGATCTCCAGGCTTTTATAAAAGAATTTTGGAGACATATCAAAGAATAGACATATCCCTTCAAATAAAAGAAATATCCATCAAAAATTCCTGATATCCACACTTAAGAAATATTTTGGATGTGTATCAGGGACGGTATTATTTTCTTCAATATTTTGGATATTAATTAAATTAATTAAAATGATATATATATATTGCCAAGCTTTACCAGCATTTTATATAAAGCCCATATAAGGCGTAATGTAAAGTGTAATCTGAATCTACAAACTAATATTGAGTTTTAGGTAAACAAAATTAATTAACAAATGGTTACCACTTAAATGAAGTCGTGAAAATTGATTAAAATTATGAGATAAAAGTTGGCTTTGCGGTAATTGTGGAGGTATCATATAAAAAATCAATGCAAACAAAAAGGATTGGAAATCCACGTTTAGAATTTGGTGAATGAATACGTACGTTTTTCCCTTAAATCCAAAATCTAAAGTATTAAATAAAACGCTATATAGAATTAAGTGACTTTTGATTTTGCCAATTTACAAACAACAAAAGTGTTTTAGGTAAAATGAATTTTTATAGAGAGAAAATAAATAAAGCTAGAGATTGGTTATAATTTTTCCGCAGAATCTGAATGGTACCATGAAAATTGGCTTAAATTGAAGAGATAAAAGTTGGATTTCCGGTAAAATGGGGATATACTGAATAAATAAATGAAATAAAAGGTATAAAAAATCTTTGAGAATCCTAATATTAAATTGAATTTGCGTAAATACGCTCGTTTTACCAAAAATCACGAGGGAGTTAAAATTGAAAAATAAATTTTACTAAAACAAACAGTAAATATTATTCTATAATTTCAAAAATTAAATTTTCCAAAATTAAATCGATACATACTTTATTCAATACAAAATATATTTATTTAAATATACTACATACCAGGGATGGGACGTGTTACCCGATACCCGTTTCGCCTCCGGCGCTGAAAAAGGAAGAAATAAAAAATTTTGGCGTCCTTGACGACAAAAATTCAAGTGGAATTTTTCAGATAATTGTTCGGATTTTCATAAGAATATATTTTGTAATAAAAAATTGATAATTCAATTTATGTGTTTTTTTGTGTTAACTTTAATTTATGTGTTAACTTTAATTTATTAACTTTAAGCCGTTTACATTATTCAATTCCAAAAATTTAATATTATCCATTATTAGACTCCATAGCGATTGTTCTTAATAAATATTTAATTTTAACAATACCTTTAACAATATTTTAATATTTAATATTTAGTTATTTTTAATATAGTAAAATATTTAATAATTACGATGCTAAAAGCATTTTTAAATAACTTGTTTACTTAAAAAATTTACATTTGGATAGTATTCACTAATAGTGTTCACTTTAAAAATTATATTAATAAGATTTTTTGAAGATCAGAAATTTAAAATTAAAAAACAATTTTAATCACAATCTTCAATTTAAATTAAATATTCTATTTATTTTTTAGATTATATTAAGCTTAATATATTCAAATAATTGTCAATTAAATTTATTTTAAAGTAGTGTAGATATGCTTCATTATCGATCTGGATAGTACTTTGCCCAGCCTCCATTAATAAACCGGAACATTAATAAATATTTAAAATTTAAAAATTTTTAAATTAATTTTTTATATTAATGAAATATCTCATGATTTATGGCCCTGGCTATTAAAAAACGTTCGTTTAAGATGATGTAGCAAATTTGAAAATGTTTTTAGTTTAAGTATAAGTTTTAAGTTTAGGTTGTTACTTTAAGATACTAATTTATATTTACGTTTTTGCATAAATCTTAAATAGTTTAGAAAGAATGCACATTTTATTTTAAAATTATTAAATAATCATTAAAAGACTCTTGCAAAAATATTAAGATTTTTTCATACATATCCATCAATTTTATTGCTTATATTAAATATATAACCATATTTACTTCAAAAAATGCAAAATAAATAAAAAGATAATAGAATATTATTAATAAAATACAATTAATTTTAAATTCAATAAATTTTGAAAAAAATTTTTTATATGAAAGTTATGTAAGTTATAAGTTATGTAAATTATTAAAGTTATAAAAGTTAAAGTTATGTAATAAGTTTGTGTAAATTCATAAAATTGAAACAAGATTGTGGATTAATGCAAATTTTAATGTTGAAGACATTATTAATAAGTGCTGCCTTTATTTTTGATAACTTAAGCTAATTTTTTTATTTATTGAAAAAATTATTACAATTTCAAACTAGTAATTCAAAGCTAAAATAATTAAATACTGAAAAAATTAAAAACAAATTATTTATGCTATTTTTATGAACAAATTGTTATTTTTAAATGAGACTTACATATTTAAGATAAAATTTAATCTGATAGAAAATTATAGTTTTAACGTACAATTGAAAACAATTGAATCTATGACACGAAAGCTTAATTTAAACTATAAATTAATTAAAAATATAGAATTATAGGCTATAGGCGGACATACTACCGATTCCGACAATGAGAAGCATATTTAAATATATTGAAAATTTTATTACAGAATTAAAATACGCAAAAGCAAATTAAAATGAAAAAACAATCAAAATTATATAAATGATAAAAAAATAATGAAAATACACAAATTATTAAAAATACAATAAAAGATGATTTAAATACACTTGTCCCAAAAGGGCACGTATTGATATATAATTAATATTATTATATCAATCAATATATACCAATCATATATCATTTTTAATTATTTAAAGCTTACATTTTTAATGTTAGCGTTGTTAAACGGCTCATTCGTACATTTTACGACTATTTATTCAAACATAACTTACCCTCTTTTCTCTATTTGCATTGAAAATATTAATGGAAATTATTGAAAATTCATGAAATTTTATACTAATATTTAATTAAAAGATCTGCCTATACTGTGTATATTAGTAGAAGGATAAAACTTATGAAAAAATCTTAAAAATAAATAAAAAAAGTAAAAATAATTCTTTAATAAAGCTTAAAATTCACCAAACTAAAAATAAATTGAATTAATAGTGAATTAAAGACCTAATATAAAAAGAGCTTTATTTCCTTAATAAATATAACAAATTAAGAGACACTTTAAATACCGTAAAAGCTCTAATAGAAGCCCGGTCCTAATAGAAGCCCATGCCCTAATAGAAGCCCACTCAATGAGGGGTATTGAAAAATACAAGCCCATGCCCTAATAGAAGCCCATGCCCCAATATAAGCCCATCTGTTTTTTAATGCCAATTTTTCTATTTCCCTTGTTATAGTCGACTTAAGGTATTGATAACGAAGTTCCAATGGAAGAAAAAGAATATAATGGGATTTGTATAGAATATTGGGAGGTGTGGAAGGATTAATTAGGATTAAGTATGATTGACTATGAGGAATAAGGAAATATTATGTGGATAAAGAGGGATTTAGATACTTAAGAAGATACCTATAAATTGGGGTTAAGAGAATAATGGATAATGAGAGTTGGATATCGTTGGGTATCAAGGAATTAAGAGGGATCTCAAGAAGAGCCCCCATGATCTCAAGAAGAGCCCCCCATCTCAAGAAGAGCCCCCATGCCCTAATAGAAGCCCATGCCCTATTATAAGCACACCCGATGGGGGGTATTGAAAAATATAAGCCCAGGGCTTCTATTAGAGCTTTTACGGTAATTACATAATATTTAAATAATTACATAATATTTCTGAGTAAAATTAATATTAACAATTAAACATGTTATAATTAATATATTCATAAAAATCTCAAAACAGATGTAATTCAGATTAATGCTTTCAATAAAAATTTGCACTTTGCCTCTAACAAGTGTAATTTGTGAAAATGTAATTGTGAAAAGAAGTAAAGTAATTGTGAAAAAGAATTATTAAATAAATAAATTAATAATAATAAAATAAATAAAACTTTAAATAATTGAATCAGTTGAAGCAACTCATTTAACGTTTAGATTTTATTTATATAAAAGGCTATCAAAATTAATAGTCAATGCTAAAATACTATATTTATGTATAAATAAACTTGAAAAGTAAAAGTTGATAAAATATAGAATAAAAATTTCTGATATAATGTAATTATAAAATCCTTATCTAGTAAATAGAATCAGGATCATAAAACAGCAAATCTATAGTAAAAACATATTATGGAACAAATTTATTCTAAAATCAGATATTAATATAAAAGATTAGACAAATTCAAAAGTTAATTATTTACTTATTACTAGGGCTAGGATTTTAGGCAAAATGCCTGTTTTTTCCTAAATAGGCCTGATGCTGAAACGTCCAAATCAGGTGTTATTTTACTGAAATCTTCTTCCTAACTAATTTTATCGTTGCCTAAAATTGCCTATTTTGGCTTTTTCTGAAAAAGTTCCCTATTTTGCATTTTTCAGCCTATTTTGCATATTTTTACAAAAATTTGTGAATTTTTGGGCATTTATGCAGAAATTTGCTGACTAAAAATTAGTTTTGGTAAAATTTATTTTTCAAAAAATTTTTTTTGAAAATTTTAGTGATATTTTGCCTTTTTTATCTTAAAAAATTATTCAAATTATTTTCGGAAGCAAAATAATTAATATAAATTAATTTATATTTGTAATTCTTATCGTCAAAATTAATTTATTTATCAGTTTATTGCTTAAATTCAACCATTTTTATAGATTTTGGTCGATATTTTTGCAGATCTAGCTCAAATTTTAAGAAATTTTGTATATTTTGCTGGCCTATTTTGCCTTTTTTTCGTATTTTAGTGCCTATTTTGGCAGTTTTTTAGTGCCTATATAGGCGCCTATTTTTGACTTTTTAGTGCCTAAAAATCCTAGCCCTGCTTATTACATAATTCTAAATAAAATTATAAATAATATATAGATTATTCTAATTTTTTAAATTTTATTTCCATGAGTATTAATAACAAACTTTATTCGAGAATATTTTACTGATTCATAGACTTTTAGTTATTTTTAAAAGGATTTTTAATATTAAAATATTTTTTATAATAAACATTATTAATTAGATTTGATTTGTGAAGAATTTATAGATAAAGTTGAAAATATACTTATATTATGTAATACTAATAATTATTTGTATTAATATTACCTAATATAAAAAAGCTTTACTTCCTTAATAAATATGTATAACAAATTAAGAGAAATGCACAGAATTTGAAGATCAACCATCTTCTACTACATATAATAATTCTTCTTTCCAACTTCTACTGACAAAAAATTTTAAATGATTAACAAGGATCCTCGACCTCACAACAATTAAACAATAATTGTAATCTTGAGAAAAATACTTTAAAATACGAAGATCAGCGCGTAAGAATAATTTTGAAGATAATAATAATCAATAACAACCTGGTATTATTGTAACTTTAATTTATCAATTAGCAAAGTATGTTTATACTATTATTATAAATTGATTTTAATAAATTAACTATTCAAAATAATATAAATTCATATAAATTATTTTCAGAGATATAAATTATTTCATAAATAATATAAATTTTGAAAGGCACTGGAGAAAGGAACAATCTGATCGCCCTAATAAGCGATATAGATGTCTGTAAGAGACGGGCATATGCAAAATAGAGACAGGCAATTCGAATATAGCACAATTAAATGATAAATGAAAATAAAATAGAGATATATTATCTAAAAAATTTTTATATCAAAAATGTAATTAAATTATTTGCTAAATTGATTAATTTATAATTAATTAAAACCATTGATGTAAGAAATAACTTAAATATACTTCGTTATCGTTTGATTGAATATAACAGTATAGTTAACATACAGTATAATAATCAGTTACAATTTTGTTTATATAACACTAATAATAAAAAGATTTTAAATATTTCCCTCGTAAACCAGACGAAGTATTAGTAAAATTTAGAAAAAATAAATTTAAAACTGAATAAAAATTAAAATTGAATAAAAGGACATTTAAAATCTTAATACCTCCAAGGTTAAGTTAGACCCATTAATCCCTTGAAGGTTAAGGGGCAACCTCTTTTCACAACTTTTTAATTTTTGTTAGAGAATAAAGCTATATGTACAACTGTTAGTCATCATCAAAAGCTCTGTCGTGGCCCTAGTAATAGGATCTCACGAGATTAAGGAAAAATTTCGGAATACTAAGCAGAACGATAATGGGTCAAACCATATGTTATTCGAAAGAGCTCGTCGAGTTGAGTTGAATGTAGAAAATTTCGTGGGTACTCATACAGGGGCCGGCTTCCTCCGCATCGGCAAAAACTTCTTTCCGCGAAACCTTGTGGAAGGGGTAAAAACAAATGGTCATAATTTAGTCAAATCAAGTCGAGCTCGACGAGCTCTTTCGAATGAGATATCATTTGCATATTCGAATTTCCCCCCCCCCCCCCCCCCAAAAGCAGCTTGGTCCGCTCTACGGTTTTTCAATTTTCAAGGACCTGTATTTCAGCCCCTGTATGAGTCCGCGCGAAAATTTTACCGCCGTTCGACCAACTCGACGAGCGCTTACGAATGACATATAATTTAACCCATTTGCTTTCTGTTTAGTATTCCGAAATTATACCCGAGATTAATTTCAAAAATTAGCGAGATTCTTACGAGGATTCTATGACGAATTCTAATTATATAAATAACAATACTTTATATTTCGGCCACAAAGAAGAGTTCAGTTTTCGAATGGACTCAATAAAGAATCTATAAATAGTCTTAATATATAATCATCAATTTCGAAACAACTTAATTATTTTATTCATCAAAAAATATATTCATTTTTAGATATGCTACCCCCAAAGTAAAAAAGAATAGTTTTTTTTTATTAATTATAAGAACAGAAGAATAAAAATTCAGTTTAGTATTCCGAAATACAAACGCCAAGTCCTTCAATACCAGTTGATTCACAATTCAGACCTTCACAACATTTAAAAGCATTACCATCATTACCACACGGATCGTTTGCCTTCAAACACGTTTCACATTTTAATGTGTTGCCAGAACAAATAGATCCATAACAACAATACTTATCTTTTGATAAATTGCATTGAGCACCTTGTTTAACACAATTGTAAGGTCTACAGAATGAGCCACCATTTGCATTAGTTTTGCAATTTAGAGCACTACAGCATTTATTTTTGTTATTGTCACAATTGAATTCATTTTTTTCTAGACAAGCACAATTAATTGGTTTAAATAATATAAATAAATTTAAAAATAAAAATAGAATAAGAATAATATTATTTAAAAAAGCCATTTAATTAATTCTTTTTTCTGAAAATTTTTATTTTTAGTACACTTTTTCCCATTGTTTTTAATTGGTGTCTTTCGAAATTACCTGGAAAACTGGGCCGAACTAGGTGTGGGCAGAGTCGATCGGACAATTATGGACAAAGTTTCCTTCACATCCTCTAATATCCCTTTAAATACACGAGATCCATATAAATCATTTGGTATCCTCCCAATCCCTCCAATTCCCCCGATCTCCAGGCTTTTATAAAAGAATTTTGGAGACATATCAAAGAATAGACATATCCCTTCAAATAAAAGAAATATCCATCAAAAATTCCTGATATCCACACTTAAGAAATATTTTGGATGTGTATCAGGGACGGTATTATTTTCTTCAATATTTTGGATATTAATTAAATTAATTAAAATGATATATATATATTGCCAAGCTTTACCAGCATTTTATATAAAGCCCATATAAGGCGTAATGTAAAGTGTAATCTGAATCTACAAACTAATATTGAGTTTTAGGTAAACAAAATTAATTAACAAATGGTTACCACTTAAATGAAGTCGTGAAAATTGATTAAAATTATGAGATAAAAGTTGGCTTTGCGGTAATTGTGGAGGTATCATATAAAAAATCAATGCAAACAAAAAGGATTGGAAATCCACGTTTAGAATTTGGTGAATGAATACGTACGTTTTTCCCTTAAATCCAAAATCTAAAGTATTAAATAAAACGCTATATAGAATTAAGTGACTTTTGATTTTGCCAATTTACAAACAACAAAAGTGTTTTAGGTAAAATGAATTTTTATAGAGAGAAAATAAATAAAGCTAGAGATTGGTTATAATTTTTCCGCAGAATCTGAATGGTACCATGAAAATTGGCTTAAATTGAAGAGATAAAAGTTGGATTTCCGGTAAAATGGGGATATACTGAATAAATAAATGAAATAAAAGGTATAAAAAATCTTTGAGAATCCTAATATTAAATTGAATTTGCGTAAATACGCTCGTTTTACCAAAAATCACGAGGGAGTTAAAATTGAAAAATAAATTTTACTAAAACAAACAGTAAATATTATTCTATAATTTCAAAAATTAAATTTTCCAAAATTAAATCGATACATACTTTATTCAATACAAAATATATTTATTTAAATATACTACATACCAGGGATGGGACGTGTTACCCGATACCCGTTTCGCCTCCGGCGCTGAAAAAGGAAGAAATAAAAAATTTTGGCGTCCTTGACGACAAAAATTCAAGTGGAATTTTTCAGATAATTGTTCGGATTTTCATAAGAATATATTTTGTAATAAAAAATTGATAATTCAATTTATGTGTTTTTTTCGATCAAAATTGCTCTTATGAAAAAATATTTGGAAATTAATGACTAAATATTAACAATCTTTTGTGTCTTTTTCTTCATTTTAATAATTAAATAATTTTCTTTCCTATTTTTGTGGTTTTTTTCCTTACATTTTTATTGTGTTGTATATACTTGGGATCCTGCCGGTACAAAAAATAACTTCCTGATTTCGGGAATTGGGACAGCAGGATCCCTTGAATGTTACTTCTTTTGTACCTATAATTAATCAAAAATGTATAGAGAAACGAGGGAAGTATACTGAAAAACGAGGGAGGTATCTAATTTTTTTGGAAAGGTATCAACCCGACAAGTAATGTCATTCAAGTTAGAGCGATTAGAATTAATTAAAATATATTCGGGGGATAACAAGATCTAGAGGGCAAAGAAGGCTACCGGTGGAATACCCACACTCCGGTAATGAGTAGGTACTAACTGAACAATAGTAACTTTTAACGCAAATAAATAATAAACCCCTATTTTATTTGGAAATAATTTAGTTAAGAATTTGATAATCAAAATGTATTCCTCCTCTCAGTTCATAAAACAATATCAGTATTTTATAATTTAACTTCTGATCAATTGGAATCACAAGATTAACATATAATCATGTATAAAATATGTAATTAAGTTTAGAATTTATTTATTTTGTTTAAAAATTTCATAGTTAATTAATTTTTAAAATATAGGAATATAGGTATTTTATTTGTATAAATTATTTAATTACCCAAGTTAAGGCCCCAACACCCCCAATTAATTTGTAGTAGGGTCTTTAATTACATTAATCAAATCTTTTGCTGCTCTAAATAATAAAAACGACGTTCTTTACTTACTTCTTCTTCAAAATCATTTGCTAAAAATAAAATGTAAATTTTTTAGTTCTAGTTTTCATGTATAATAGTCTTTTTATTTTTCCTCTTAATTACTATAATCTATTTATATTTATTTTTTAAATCTTAAGAATAAAAATTAATGTATCCTGCATATTTTATTTATGTCTTCATCGTTGTGAGTCTGAAGAAATAATAGTATTTTTTGATTTTGTTAATATAATTTATTTTTAAACCTTTAAACTTTGAAATACGACTTTGAAGTAGAAGTCATAAAATTGAAGTCATACACTTGAAGTCATACGGTCTCGTCTTAAAGGTTGTGGTCGTTTAATTTTGAAAGGATCCAGATTAGATGAATTCGTTCGCTAACTTAAAATACCTAAATTCCTTTTTTAGTTTGCAACTGGATTTTAATCTTTCTGGAACTTTTGATGGAAAGCTGCACCAACACTATTTATAGATGAAGTGATTTTAATTTATTTTTTGCAGAAATTTTAATTATGAGCTTTCATAAACATTGTTTCGCTTTTTATTTTTTAAAATTAATCTTAGTGATATATAGAAGTTTTTGCAAATTTTTATTGAGATACAATACCTATATTTATTCGTTTATTTTATTTTATATCTCAGTAAAATAGTTGAATAATTTCTAAAGAAATTTGATAAAAAACGATCAGTTGATACATATCTTGACTTTTTCGGAGATAATCTTTATTTGACAATATAAAATCTTAATTTTCTTTTAGTCTGTATTAATTAAATTAGTAAAATAACTTTATACAATTTTATTATTTTTATAGCAGAATTGTAAATACTCGCTTCAACAGATTCATCAAAACTTGTGCTCAATCTTTAACACTTAATTTTTATTTTAATAGCATATTTATAATACTCTATTACTACTATTTTTGAAAATTAGTTTTATCTTTACTTATTTCCAATTACGTAGTATAAATTTTAAAAAATGTTTATTTTGTTATTATTTTATTTGTTTTATTTAAAAAATAATAATATCTATTTTGTAAATTTACATTAAATTTAAAAATTAAATTTTTAAAACTAAAATTTGTCTAAATCTCCACATGTCATAGCATCATAGTGCTTGTTAACGTATTTCTTTAAAATATTCTAAATATGCAATTAACCTTTACATGTTTAAAATTAATTATTTTAATAATTAATTTTATAATTTTTATTTTTATTATAATATATATTAACTTATTTTTATAGAAATTTAAAAATATACTTCAAATTTAACATAGTCAAAGAACGCTTGTAGTTTCCATGCTGTATCCTTTACATTTACTTGTTCTGCTAAATATTAAACAAATATATATAACATACATAGATGCCCACTGCATATTTCCACTAGTTTAAATTTATTTAAATTTTTTAATTATATTTTTTATAATTTTTAAGATAATTTTTAAGATATATTTTCTAATTTATAAATAAATAAAATTTCAATAAAAATTAAAAATCATTGTAATTGTTTCTACTTACAAGTTAACAATTTGATAATTTATTGAAAATTTAATTTATCGTGGCAGAAGCTCTCTTTGGAATTTTTAGGCAAATTTTTCAATCAGAAGCACAATCAGACTTAGTTATGTAAAGAGAAATTTCATCAGCCAAAACGTTTCAAACTTGTTTAACAATAAGGCTAATAGTCTGATTTGTTATGCGAGTACTTTATTAATGAGAAGTGTAAGTCATTCCAGCAGCAATATAATAAATACAATTGCATCTACCTATTTAACTATAATTTTTTGCTAAAAACTAGACAAACAAAATAATAAAGAGATAAAGTATATTTAAACGATGAATCAACAATTTATTTTTTTTATTTGAATTTACTTTTAACTTTTATATGATAAATGTAATGTAAAAATAGTAAAGCTATGTTTATTATCAATTAAATTATTTTATAAAATAAAATTAACTTATAGCAATATTTAAAATAACAAATAATAACTATTCTATTACTAAACAAAATAATATACAAATATAAATACAAAATATACAAAATATAATACAAATATAAATCAATTAACTAAAAAATTAATAAAAATCAGATATTGATAAATTAAAGTAATAGTAGGAAAAACTGAAAAATGAAAAAAGATTTAAAAAATTACATTAAATTTTTATAATTCTGGCTTTACCTTCTATAGTTTTGCTAAATGGTAAATGTCTGTACTACAGTTATGCAGGTAAACAAATAATTGTTAAAAGCCCATGAACATAGTACTTGAACAATCCAAATGGCCATGCATAATATTCTGTGACTTTAATTGATAAAAATCAGATATAGATAAAAAATTAATAAAAATCAGATATTGATAAATTAAATTAATAGTAGGAAAAAATAAAAAATGGAAAATTTATGAAAAATTTCTCTAAATTTTTATAATTCTGGCGTTGCAAAAATATTGCAATATAATATGGTTATAGTACACAAAATAATTATTAATATTTTATTAATAATTAAATAAGTATTGATTAAATGATTTTATTTAAATTATTATTTTAATTAAAAATTTGAAATTTTAAAGAGACAATATAAAAAATTAAAGAAACTAGTAAAATTAATTAATCAAGAGCAGAATTTAAAGATAAAAAATCTTTATTTGTTGTTCTGAAAGATTTGGTGTTTGTTAAGAAAAACATTTTTTTGAAAAATTTTAAAATTTTTTAATAATGTTGAAATATTAACAAAAGAATATCAGAGAAATTTTTCAATAAAAAATAAATGAAATGTATATGTATATGTATATAGAAATTATCTGCGAGAGATAAAATCGAATTTTTGCCGCAATATGGCGTTTTACTATGTCCTTAAAGAATGCTAACAATAGAAAGGTGTGTCGAGAAAATTGCCGAAAATCACTCATTTAGAAAATAATAAAACAAGAAACAGTGCAAAACAAGAAACAACTATTGTTCATTTTATTTATAATTTAGGTAAACTTTGCATAAAAACAACAATGAATTTACTGAAACTACTGGTAATAATAATATAATAATATATAATAATAATAATGATATATTCATAAATTAATCTCATAAAACAAATTGTAGACTTTAAATTTAAAATATGAATAAGTTATTCTTAAAAATATTCATAAAACAAATTTTGTAGACTTTAAACGCTGTAATATGAATAATATGTACTTAAATTTATCTTAGAAACAAATTTTATAGACTATAAACGGTGATAAATAATTAATTATAAATAACGAATAATAAACATTAAATAATTAAAGTGAAAGACTGAATAAAATTTATTATATTTGTATAGCATTTTTAGCCAAAAGTATTAAAAATTACAATTTCTTTACTAAGAGCTGCGCTTTATATTTTAAGCATTGTCTGGCTTACTCACGATTTTTTACTAGATCTTGTTTGACAGCCGATAAACGGAAAACTTAATTAAAAAATTATCCGATTCAGAGCTATATTTCAGAGCTAAATATACAAGAAGTGAGAGAGGAGGGTGTATTTACGCAGTTCAAAAAACTGTCAAGCGAAACACTCATCAAGAGATGTGAATAATTTTTATGCTTTCAAAAATTATCTTTTCATCAGTTTTAATTTTTGTATTCTAATGGGAGAAAAAATTTCAAATTTATTATAAAAATTAAAGATCCACTTCTAATTACTTATAAAAATAAACTAATAAAAAGAGTTAACTAGTAAAAAAAGTATCTTGAGAAAAAAATTTTATTAAAAAATAAAATGTAATTCTATTATAAGTTAACTTTGTCACAATTCATTATATATTATTTATTATGTAAGTTTTATGTATTCAACGGCATTTTATGGAACGAACTTTAAGTAAAAATATAGATTTAATTTTTAATAAATTTTTTTACTTATATTAGGTGGGGACATAATTAGTGGCCGTTTTTTTAGATTAAATTTTTAGTGGTGTTGTTTTACAAATATTCTTTTTTATTTTTAATAAACATATAGATCTGAATCTCCTCTTTATTTTAATACCAGGTTTAGCCATATACGGGTTATATTCGTAAAGTTATGATTTTTTGAACTTCACTACCTCGTAGTGAAATTCACAAGCATTTACACCAAAAATTTTAAATTACCGAAAATGCAACCAAGAATCAAAAAATCATAATGACCTAGTCAATGGGATCGTTGTCTATGCTGGACAGCAAAAAATAGGGTTCAGGCTTTAAAATGGAGACCGTATGACTCTCAGAAGCAAACATGATCGAGGGAGACGGGTGTCATTAAGAAAACGGTCCTGCTCGGCCGGTTTAGAAGGAATCCGCTTATTTCTACTGCTGAATTATAGAGGGATATCTGCTCTATAAGTATGTCGACGCGTGACTCATAAAAAGCGGGATGCGCTTAAGGAAGGCAAATCAAATGCCGCGTGTACTCTCTTTTGCACAGATGGGAAAACGACACGACACTCCCCCAAAAAGTTGTTTCTTATAACTTAGCGTAAAATCATCCGATCAGGATGATCTAAACGGTTTTTTATATAACTTTCAGGGCTTATTCTAAATCCGAAGTATAAAGTCTGTAAATTGTGTCGAACCCGGAATTCGAATTTCGACCTTTTTGAAAAATTTAGACTTTTGAGATTAAAAATTCGAATTTGTGCCCTCCTGATAGAGCTTTTGAAGAGCTTTCGAATGACATATTACACTTAATATTATCAACTCATATACTCGAGAAAATTTTATTTTTGATGATTTCGAAAATTTTGACTTTTTCGATCAGAACTCCATGAATACCTGACCAAAAATTCTGAAATGCTGGGATCCTTTAGAAAATAAACTAACAAATGATTTGTAATAAAAATAAAAAATATTTTCTATAAACTTAATACTAAAAATCCAATTTAAAAAACGGCCACTAATTATGTCCGCACCTAATAGAATTTATAAGGCTGTATGACTGCTAAATCGACTGAACTGTGATTTAGATTTTGCAAATTACTTCAACAGCAATTGAAAATTTCTATTATTATCAAATTATTATTTAAATTATTTTTGTTTTTATTTTTTAAATATTTTATAATAATTTTGTAATGCTAATTTTTTAATTCTATACGAAGACGGTTATTATTATTACGAGGACAGTTTATATTACGAGGGCAGTTTCCATAATCTTCAGCATAATATTCATAATCTTAATAATCTTCAGCTACACGGATGATTACTGGCAGCTCCTTTGTGACCTAAAAATCCTTCAAAAATTTTTTAGTCGCGTAATAAATATAAAATTAAACGTTGGCTTTAATTTTAATTGTGTAAATTATATAAAGAATTAAAAAATTACATACTTATAGAAACAATCTGAAAATTATCTAAAATCTATTCAAATTCAGGCAGCTTTTTAAATCTTAATAATAATTTCCTCATTCACATATTTTTTTCAAAATTTATCTTTTAAAATATACATCAACCATTTTACAACTATTAGTAAAATATCATTTTAATATAAACTTTTACATTTCCTATACAACCTTTATAAATTTAGGATTATCTCTGATAAAATCATTTTCCTCGTCTAGTTTTGTGAACTTTAGATGCATATTATATGATCGTTTAAAAACTTTTATATCTGAACGATTTTCAAAAACTTTAAAAAATGTTTAGTAATAAAAATAATTATGTTTTCTAATTATATTGTAGAAATAATTATTTAGTGTCTAAAGTGATTTTATGGTTTGCTTTCCATGTTATTTTTTTATTCAAATTTTCGAGATAATTTGATTTTTGAATGAAAGATTTAATTATTTTTTTTATTAGAATATTCCATAAAAAATTTATTATTTTGGATTATTTAATGATTTTTTCTGATTCTATTAACAAATTTAAACGATTTTTTTGTTATATCTTATATAAACTTTATAAAAATATAGACTTCATTCATTTGTATTTCGAGAATTGCTATGACAAATCTATAAAAGATTAGTTTAAAATATCTAATTAATAGATTATTTTATTAATTTTAAATAAATATATTTATATAAAATTAAAGTTTTTAATGAGGACTTTTTATCATTTTATTATTCAACATTCAAGATATGCTTCTTTAATTTTGTACTTTTAAATTATAGTTCAATCATAGCAATATACTTTTATAAGTATATGCGTTTTTACATTTTGTTTAAATTTTTACAATTTCTATAATTATTTTTAGTCCCTCTTAGATATTATATTTATTAAATTAATTTAGCTTTTTAATTCTCATTTTAGATATAATTATTATAATTTCGTAAGATCTTCGAAGGGGACATCTATTTCAATTTAAAAATTTATAATATATATTCATTTATATTTTTGATCTTCTACGAATATTTCATTTATAATTCTGATTGTTCAAATCAGAATTATACCCGATTCGGCCATATTCCTTTTCCACTCCCTCGGTTGAGGCTCTATAATCCTATTCCATAACTCTTCGATTGATTTCTTCACCATGGTCCGCGGCAATGAAATGGTTTAGCGGAGACTGGAGAGATCAAAAATTTAAAAGACACTATATACAATCGCATAAAAAACTCGGGCAGCATTCAACATCTTTTAACTTTTTAATAATTAATTTTATATCAGATGACAAATAATCTAAAATATTAGCAAAAAATTATAGAAATATTTGAAAATTTTATGTTATGTTACTAGATTTAAAAATTTTACAAATTTTATAATCATAATATTATTTATATAAATAGTAATTTAAGTTTTAGTTTTTTTAATTTAAATACATAAGGCGGGAAGATGACAATAAAAAAAAACAATCCGGTAAAGAAAAAAATCAGGAATGGAATGATTAGAAAAATATAGCCGAACAAAATGGCTGTTACTAAAAATGCCAAAGTTGTCTGTCAATCTGTTAAAATTGTTAAATGATTGCCTATTTCTTTGAGTAACGAGTACAATATTTATTGATTTGATGCTTAATATTTTTTAAAAAATAATAAAAAAATGTGATTAGCAACACAAACATCACTTTTGTGAATTCTTGTGAAATTTTGAATGGTGTAAACGCCTTTGCCCGCCTACTTTTTTTAATGTATTTAAGGTTTTCTTCTTTTTGAACATTTTATCATTTTGTATTTTTATAGCGCAACAATCTCTAAAATCGTAATGTATTGCCTAATCCTTAAAATAATTTTGTTTGATATTGAGTGAGGGCTGCGCGCAATTTTAAAAGAATTTTCCGCATCCGCAATTTGAATTTTAAAATCCGAAAAACTCCTCAACCCGCATGTCAAAAAAACACGCAATTTACCGCAATCCCCAATCTTGTGATATAATTGTTAATTTGGTATTATAAGGTGACTTGAGTATTAAGAGGTATTTCAAAAGATATCAGTAAGAATTAGTGAGTTGACTATCTCCATCATCTAAAATTTTTTTAATCCTTCGATATCGAACTTACCATTGATAACCCTGATATCCCGTCAAACGATATCAATCTTAATTAATGTAAGGCAAACAGGGCAAAGATCTGGAGCATAAAGTATATTTTTAATATTGCTTGTTTTATAAATGGATCATCAGGGACCGATTAGTTAGGTCCTTTGTTCTAGGTGAGATCTCCACTAAGGGGTAATTGTGGCAATTTGGGCTAATTATATGTAACAGAGTTGGTTATTCTCATTTACAAATAATTTCTAAAATTTCAGAAATTCCTAGAAATTCGGTTTCGAACAGGGCGTGCGCAAAAGGCAATTTCAAAAAACGCAAAAATGAAAGAATTCCTAAGTCCAGACAATGAATCTATATCCTATATCTTGAGAGTATTACGAAAAATAGTTGAAGAAATAGTTGAAGTATAAATACATAAGCTATAAATATCAATAAATACGTTAAATTAAATATATTATAATTAATAAATATTTGTTCAATGTTAAAAATTTTCCCTAAGTGATAAGTAAGTGATAAGTAGTAGTTAGTTTAATAATTGTTCAATGGTTTTCTTGAACCCATATACATATTAATTTTTCATTTAAAATTCGAATTTATATTTTATTATTAATTTTAATTTAGAAAAAAATACTTTATTTCAAAAACAAAAATGTCTTCGATTGGATATAAAATTATTCTTGTTTTTATTCATTTGCTGTTTATTTATGAATTCGATTTTGTGTCTAGTGCTGGTACCACACGGCGAGTAGAGGTAACTTTAGTGGCGGGAAACTTACACATTAAAATTTTCTCGCTACATGGTGTTATTAATTTAAGTTAGGGTTACTTAAAAAACGATAGACGCCGGCGACAAGACGCCGTGTAAACGTATTTTACCTAAAGACTCATAAAATAGCTGGATCTCTAAAATACGGTTACAAAATGACAATTTAATCTAAGTTTTGATATTTAAACTGAGTTCTAGTTTGCCTTGAGCGGGGACCGGCTTTTTAATATTGGTTGAGATTCATAAATAGAATTGTACATTATCATTTTATATATATAAAAATTGAAGCCACAAGGTGGTCATTTACTTGATTTAGCAATAATGTGATTTTCTTATTAAAAAATTCCAATTAAATTTCTAGGCACCAATTCCCGAAGCAATACTTCAGCAACAATTAGATATTTTAAGAAATCAATTAAACATGAATAGAAATAGAATTGATATATTGGGAAATTTGGTAAATCAATTATTAAAAATATTTTCATAAATTAATAATGGAAAATCTTTTGTTGTATTTAGCAAATTGCGTTCTAGAAATAGCAATTCCGTTCTAGCTTTTCAGAACCTCATTCTGTTTCATTTTTCGATCTATAATACATCTGATACATTTTTTATGTTAGATAAGAATATTCTTAGTCATAAACCGAAACAAATATTTATAATGCCGGATATTGAAAGATCTTCCTCGAACTGACAACTCATATTTAAAATTATTAATAAAACAAGTTATCCATTACAAAACTAAAAATTTTAGTTAGAACAAACTGAAAATCTTGGAGAACAGTATAGAAGGTCTAGAAGAATGCAAGATACAGTAAATTTATTAAAACATAGCTAATTAATATATTTGCCCATATATTAAAGATTTTCATAGAAATGCTTAAATATTTAAGTAGGAAATTATCGTCAATCAGAGACACTCATATTATCAATAATTGAAGAGAATTCCAATAGGGTCCCCATGGGACTATTTCTCAACCTTCCAAACATGTTTCCTCAAAAAATTTCTTAACTTTAAAGCATTTGGGATCCATAATTCCTATTTCTTCTTGTTCGAATAGAAATATAACCAAGTATTGTGGTTTTTAAACTTCAAATAACTTATGCTCCAATTTACAATTTATGTAATTATAAGTTATGAAAGGCGCTAAATGCGTTTCAGAACAGAAAATATTTAATGGGTTGATACTTTTATGGAATCTTGTATTACTTATTTATCTCAGATCGGAAGACTTTTTTGTTAAATACCAACCTGGGAATAAAATTTATCATTTTAAATTATTTCAAAAAATATTTTTAATAGCATGCAAGTGTTACACAATTAAGAAGTGAGATTTGGCGTGGAATAGGAGATTCGGTTTGATTTTATAATCCAACTAAATTATGTTTGGGTAATACGGGATTGTAACTCAACGATAATATTGCTGACAAGTAATCTCATAACAGTCAACTTTTAAATATTACAAAATAAATTTTAAGAGGGTTAAAGATTTGGTTAAGGTCATTTTTTAAATATGTCTGCTTCCTATTTTTTCAAAAATTTCAAATAAATTTCAAGATAGATATTGGCTTCACTAATCTTAATCGAGGATTTGAAAATTTATACAAAAGAATAAATGAAGCTGCAGAACCTAATCAAATTCTGGTTATATTTATCACTATATGTAAATTTATCTGTCAAGCGGTATATCCCTTTAAATAAAATCATGACATATTGTAGTTTTGCTGCACTTTGGTTATTTTGCTGCACTTTGGTTAGTGTTATGATCAAACTAAAAGTATCGGATTAATTATCGAATAAACTTAGAGATCCCTAGGAAATACCTAATGGAAGGATTGTATTTCTTCGATCTATTTAAATTTAACTAGTTTTATACCAAATTGAAAAATAAATTTAAAACAATTCATAGATACAAGAAGCTCAAAATCTTCGTCCGCTATATCAAACATTAGTTGAGCAACTTGAATCAATCCCTGGACTGATTAACTCTCATCAACATTCTGTAAATTCTATTAAAATTTTTATATGTTGAAATTTTTTATTTACCATCTCAAGAAAAATTGTTGAGTAGATTAATGTAAAGGAACTAGTGATGCTCGAGATTCTCGGTCTCGAGTCTCGAATCGGGAAATATCATTTTTGAACTTTTTCATTCGTTTTTATAGCGATAGGCGTGAGCAGCCCGAACCTTAACCGAGATTTTGACCGGATGCGGGACCGGATATAATTTTCTGGACAATCCGGAACCAAAGAATCCCGGAACTTCCAATCTGCCGGAACCGTAACTGACGGCGCAATATAAGTGGGCAACAAAATTAAAAAATTTGGAAGGCCAAGTTACCAGATTGCTTCCTTTTTTAGCGGCGCTAAAATTTGTAAGGCGCCGTATTTTCTCCATTTGTGTGTCCGAATTTTTACATAAATTTTAAACAATTTCGCAATCTCTTTTTTGATCCGAGATTTTTCTCGGCTTTTTTTGGTCTCGATTTCCTGTTCCGTTCTTGGACCTAATTCTCTGGTCCGGTTCTCGAGTTTCGATAATTTTGATTTCGAGCAGCACTAAAATGAACAATCTAGTATCTGGAATATTCTCTCCACACATGTAATTACACTAATAAACTAACTTGGGGAAATTATCTATCTTTAATTTCTCTAAATAAATAAATTTATTAATAGCTCCGGATACTCCGAGATAGAATTAATGCAGTTATAAATCATCTGCAACATGCTGGCAACTGAAATTTTTGTTGATTGAGCGCAGAAAAGAATACAGACTTGTGTGATCTAAAGTGTTTCGGCTTGATTTATTATTAGGTGATGCTCTTTTTATAAAAATTTTCCTTAAATCCTCAATCCGGGAACAATCATTCGATACTTTCTTATTCATTAAGTCATTATCGGGGATAAGAAACTAAAAATTTCATTAATTTCCAAAATCTACATTCCCTTAACACACAAAATGGTCTTTTATTTTTCCTTTTAATTTGCTTTATTTTGGTATCTTATGTTAAAATTCATTCTTTTTTGATAAAATTCTCTTTTTATTACTAAAGTTTATTAATTAGTAGAGTTAGGATGTTAAATTAAATGCCTGTTTTTTTCCTACGTATACATAATACTGAAACGTCCAAATCATGTGTTATTTTACTGAAATTAGCTTTCTAACTACTTCTATCTTGTCTAAAATTGCCTATTTTAACTTTTTCTGGAGAAATGTCTTATTTTGTTTTTTCAGCCTATTTTGCATATTTTTAAGTAAAATTTGTACAGGTTGCGGCAAATTCCAAAATCATTAACACATAAGCAACAGAAATCTTATAATATTTATACACAAAAATTTATAAAAAAATTTCTTGAAAATCAGGAAAAAAATATGGATCCGGTTCGGTTTTAAATTATTTGATATTTGAAAAAATAAATTTCTTCAAAAACACCACAAAAATATATTTGATCTAATAAAATCAAATAAAAAATATCAAATACATCTTTGTTTGGTCCGACTAACTTTTATGTAATTTAATAAATTGGCAATAAGAATTAAATTTTATTTAATTGAATATTCAAAATGAAATAGTATAATATATGAATAAAACTCCATTCCGGCCCGAAACCTTGACATTTTATCAAGAATTTTTCACAGCCATTCTTTCTTATTTTTTTCCAATATCCTTTCACTTTGTACTCATCTCTCATCTTCAAATTATTTTTATAAAATTTAAATTTTAACTCAACCTCCTCCCCCTGTTGTAAGTGCCGATGATTGATGCGAGCCATAACATCAAATTCAGAGTATTGTGACATTAACAAAAAGAAGTCTAAAAATTCATTCCAAATATTTTAAATATTATGTTTATAAACATTTAATTAATTTTAAATAAATATTTTTAATTTTATCAATAATAAATTGTTGTAAATAAAAATAAATAATTATTTGTTGTTGTTTTTTCTTTTTAATCTAAATAAAATCAAGTTTTTTGTGGGGGGGGGGGGGGGGAGGCAAACCTCCTTCTCCATAAAAAACATTTCCACAGTGTTGAACAACAAGTTGAAAGCAGCCATCTTTTGTCGAATTCGATCGAACTATAATTTTTAATTTAGAAAAAAATTTTTGAATTAAATTAATTTCATAAACAACTATTTCAAAATAAACTACAACTATTTCAAAATAAAATGATAAATGATAATTATTATTCAACAATCTTATGTAAAATTTAAGACTATAAATCTATTTCTATATTTTTAACTTTGTGTTTCATATTTGTATTTTCTTATAAATACAAATCATCTCCTTTGTCATTTTATAAATAATAATTTAAATTAAATATTTTGGTTAAATTTCTATATGATATTGTAGAATCTTTTATTTAAATAGTATAAATTACAGGGATTTTATCGTAAGATTTTATTATTTTAAAATAAAGGTAAATTTGTTTCAGATTTTCTTTCAAAAAATATTTTTATTAACTTTACAAGATTTTATCAATTAAAGATTGCTTTTTATAAAATACTTTTGAACTCAAAAATGAATAGGGAAGCTTTCGATTTTCAAATCACTACATTACTATATACGTATGAATCATCAGCACAATAGTCTTTAAATATAATTAGTATTGACAATTCTTCGATGTTTCATCAAAATGTTAAAAAATTTTAATCTTTATTTAAATATACAACACTAAGAATTAAATCTATAATTATTACTATAACGAATCCATAATTCAGAACACTTTCATTAACACCAAGAATATATTTATTGTTAAAAAATTAATAAAAGTAATTTTCATGTATGTTTCTTCGATTTTATTTAATATGTAATTTTTATTTTAACTTTGTCACATGCATTTTCCAATTTAAAAGTTTTATCAGTTTTATAAATTTTATGTTTTTTATAAAGTTTATGTATAATTTTTATGTTTAGGTCACTAAAAATGTTTGAATTATTTTGTTTATATGTATATGTTCGCAATTTCCAAAAGAAAAACAGACTAATTCTTCTTTAAAATAATTATTACTTTATAAATATAATTTGGTTAAAATATTTCAAATGATGTTATCTTATTTATATTTTCAATGAAAATTAAATTTTATAAATATTAATGCCTTCAAAATAATTTGTAAAATTTTTATTATCCTGACAATCATTAGCTGAACGTTTTCCTAGGTTTAAATTTACATCAATTCGGGGGTGTGGTGTGATACATAATTATTTTATATACATAGATAAGTATTTTTACAGATAAATTATTTTATTATTATAGATAAATTAATTTAAGCCTCACATTAATAACACATGTCCAAACAAGCACACTTACTTTGTTTACTTGTGAAAATTATTATTTTTATGGCATATATTTATGGTATATATATGGTATATTGACAACAAAATGGAGAAAATAGCGAAAGATTTGATAGGAATTGAAAACAAAATGCATAAAATAACAAAAGATTGTTAGAATGAACATCTTGTGAATTTAACAAATTAAATGATTAAAGCCTAAAAATTTAAAAAATGTCCTCACCCAAACGTATAGTTTATCTCTATTTTCTTTATTGTGTTTAAGTTGCAATTTTATGGGAGCAGGAGGCCTTTTTTCTTTTTATTTTATATTTGTTCATTTATTAAGAGAGATTAAAGAATAGACTCTTAATTTTTGTTAATTTCATTGTTAATTTAACCAATAAACTAATTTTATTTTAAAAGTGTTTAAATCATAATAAAAACTTGCGATTTCAAAATTAATCCATTCAACAAACAACAAACAAGTAAAAGTATTTTTTATGAGTGTTAGTAATAGAACAATTGGTTAAGGACAGTTGATAAATATTTTTCAATAGAATAATATTAATAATAAATTGAAATAATAATTATTTAGGCGATCGAGTAACAATAACTTTAATTTTATTCGATATTATCTAGATCGACTATAATTGGTATAAATAGTACAACTATAAAAATAAGTTAAATAGTCATCCATTGAGTCAAAAAATTAATAAGGCAAAATGGCAATTAAAAATTAATTAATTCGTAATTATTTCATTATATAGAAATAGATATATTTATTTTTTTACTCATTGTATTAATATTATGGAATTGTTTTAATTATTTGATTATTATATAAAATTATTATTGAGTAAAATATATTTTTTTGTATTAGATAATAGTCAATCGTTTATAATTATGATTTCATTCTTACAAATTCCATAATTGTGTATCACTTCGATATCATAAATGTTATTTTATTAGAATAAGAATAATTGAAAATTAAGATGAAAATATAGATAATTTTCAGTAATAATTTATTTCAGCAAATAATTTTACAAATATATGTATAATTTATGAATATTTGTATATATATATTTGTTTATTTTTCATAACAAGGTTTGAATTATAAGTCATTTATATAAATTAAAATCATTAGTGTCTAGCCATCACCATTTTTTTAAAAAGCAAGTCCGCAGGCTTCTCGCTATATAGCTGTCGAAAGATGCGATTCATTAGCATCGTTATTATGTTCATTATCTGATAAATTTAATTAATTAATTTAATTTGTATTATTTTGTAATTATGCGTCGCGGCGAACCTCGACAGACTCCCTCTTAAAAACTTTTTTCAGCTTCGCCTAATACTTCTTCACTTTTTTCTGCTCTTTGTTGTGTGTTATTTTACCAGAAATTTTATTGGATTAGTTCGATCAGGGTGGTAATTGAGATTTACTATAAAATATAAAAATAAAGCTTTTAATACATACATTTTCTTGTAAGTTTGAATTTATCAATAAAAATATATATTAAAAAAAAATATTTAATTTATCTTCATATTATTTTAGAAATACATAATACTTTTTCAAATAATTGTCAACCATTCTGTTAATCAGTAAAACAAATTTGTAATTAGCTTTAACTACATTATTTAATTTAAAAATTATTTTTGTATTAAACATTAATTTTCCTTATTCATTCAATAACACTATTTAGTAAACAATATCTATAAATTAATTATTTCAATCAATTCTATTCAACATAAATTTTATTCAATAAGTTTCTTAACAGATAATTTAATTCACAAAATATCCAGTAAAGCCATATATATTTTTTCTAGCCTCGATCTATCTCATGCAAAACAAGCCGCAAATCACCCGTAGCATTGACAACATGGGAGTCACCGACCAAATTTTTGACACACTCAATTTAAAGAATACGATTTGAAAGATCAAACAAATTTTAATATATTCAAGTATTTCTTGCATATTCTAAATTCATATAATTAGAAATTTTTTTGACAACTCATCAGCTCTTCAATATCACGCTTTTATTTAATCATTATTTACAATTTAGTAGAATTACACTCTGTGTTTCTGTGACAAAGCATTGGACTCTGACTTTGACTTAAACTAAATAAAATATAATTATCTAAATTCCTAAAAAATATTTTGAATTAAAATACTCCTTTTTTCTTTCATATATAATTTTATTAACTCTATTTAGAATTTCTCCCTTGCTTAATAGGATGTTTTTTCTCCCTTGCTTAATAGGATGACATGGTACTTTTGATATACGCTCTTTAATATGAGGCCTTAGACTTAATAATTCTGCGATGCCTTTTGTTATGTTTTTATTTATAAATTAATTTGATTTTATATTATTTCTAATTGTTGGTTCATTTAGTTTCATTAAAATTTTCCAAATTATTATTTTCAGTAGTATAAATTGTTTGTCTTAATAGACAATCAAATTCCTTCTTTCCATCGGCATTCATAGCTCTTGCAGTGTTACATTTAACATTAAATGTGTCCATTATATAATCCTTTTTGCAGAATTAATTTACCGTTTTTAAAATTAAATTTATAATTATTAAAATTTTGATTTTTTAGCAAGGTAAAAAATGATTTTATAGTTTCTATTAAGGATTGCATATTTAAAAATTTTTACTTTTCTTCAGTTCATCAATTATATATTTTTATAATTTATTATTCAAATAATTTTCAATATTATTTCCTTCATATTTCTCTGGTTTTAATTTAAATTCGTGAGTAATTTTTTCTGAATCAAACATGTTTCAATAAGCATTATCAATGCAACTGAATTTTTTTGTTGAATTGAATTTTTTCTTTGAATTTTTGAATTTTTTTGAAAAAACTAAATTTTTTTCCTTTAGTTGCACCATTTATTACTTTTCCTCAATTTTTTCTAATATACACATTTTCCTAAACAAATTGTTAATTTTACATATTTAAAATTTTAAAAATATGTTGTATGTCATTTTCAATAATTTTGTTTTTTTTAATTTGATGAAATTTTTTAAAATCATTCAAGATAATTCTTCTCTCCGATTATTTTTCTTTATCACATGATAAATTTACTAACAACTTTGTTAAGACGCCCAGGATTTTTTCAACTTTATTACGGTGTAAAAATTTTTTAGAATTTTATTAATGATAATATTAATTTACTAATTTAAAATATTTACCATTTTATAATCGAAACTCATTTCAATATTTTTGTAAATATATTTTATAATGTATTGTTTCTAATCACCTTCTTTCAAAGCAATGGCGCCCGCACACACGATATAGCCAAACCAATAAGACGACTCAAAAAACATTTTTAAAATATTATCAAGAGAAAATCTCACTCGAAATCTTGTCCTAATCCCCATCCTGCAAAGATGGATAATTATAACATTTAGTGAGAGTATTTTGTAATTTAAATGAAAAATTTTTATAGTAATTGTTTATTAAAAACTTAATTTTCTACAATTATAATAATACAACATATCAAAAATTTTTAAATTGAAACAACACAAAATTGATGAATTCATTTTTGGTCAATTTTACAATAGCTTGAAAATAAATTTGATTAATATTTTTTGAATTTAAAATAGCAAATATAGCAGAATTTAAAATTTAATTACTAAATACCAAATAATATTATTAGAATAATATGTTTATTAAATATTTTTTAACATTAATTTAGATCTTGATCATTATTTTATTTTTTAGTCTTTTTTATTATTTATTTAAACAAGTTTGAAATATGGATCTTAGAAAACGCAATCTGATTCTTCAAAAACAGAATTGATTCGTTTTTATAGCCTTTCATAATTTAAGAAAATAATATATTTTTTGATGCATATTTTGTTGTTTTTCACATATTTTATTTTAATGATGTTGAACAAGTCATTAATATGTTTTTTATATTTTTATGTAAGTCTATCGCTGATCTCCAACACACTTCACGACTGATTTAATAGCAAATTTATTAGATTACTATAATAGATTAATATTATTATTTATATAAGTATGATTAATATTATTAAATATGTTTTTAATCTTTATTAAATGTTTTTTATTTTATGAATTTTTGACACAAATAGTTTACTTTGTGTATAATTTGTAGGTTGCTGCTTAATATGACATTCTGCTTCGGAAGGTGGGCAGTTCTGAACCTTGTAATGTTAACTTAATAAATAAATACCTTTATTCATCTTTCATTCATTTTTCATCTTAATTTTATATATCATTTACTTTTATATTGTGAAATGTAATATTTTATTTTCATTTAATCACAGGGTGCCCTATTATAGAGGACCTATTTTACCCTATTTATAGAGGATTTTCCCTATTTTTGTCCTTTTCGCCCTATTTTTCCCTATTTTCTCATTTGCCATATTTTTGCCCTATTTTTACAATTTTGTAAAATTTTAAAAATTCTTCAGATTTTGTAAGAAAAATGGTAAAAATTGAGGATTTCTGACTTCCTGGCATTCTAAAATCCTCAAAATTTTTGCCTACGGCGCAAAAAATGGAAGAAATCTGGCTTATAGCCTCCCAAAATCCTAAAAATTTTCGCCTGCGGCGCTAAAAATGGATAAAATTTTGCTTCTTGGCCTTCCAAAATTCTCAAAATTTTCGCTTTATTTGAAATTTTAATTATGTTTAAGCTTTTAAAGCTATGCCCTAATTTTTGCCCTATTTTTGGCCGATTTCGCCCTATTTTTGCCCCATTTTTAAGTGGCTGCGCCCTATTTTAGTGTTTTGGAAGTGGCCACCCTGTTTATCATTATATCTTTAAGTTTTCGTACTATGTTTTATTATTGAATGTAAATTTTTAAATTTCATCATTTTTTCTTTCAAAAAAAATAAATTAAAACATTAAAATATTATTTAATTTTATATTTAAATTGTATTCGTCTAGATTTAGATAAATTTTTCGTCCCAAATGGAATGAACTTTCCATGTGGAATGTGTCCTATATTAACGTTTCCAAAGAATAATTTTTATTTCCTACATACTTATATCTGTTTAGTCATTTACTGAATTTTTCTTAAGCAGAGGATTTATTTCTGTTTACTTATCTTTTATACTACTTATCTCATATTCTGTTCACAACAATTTAAATAAGTACATGATTTATCAATTATTTAAGATTTATTTTTAAAAAATAACTCAGGAATGAAGCGAGAAATATTTGTCTAACGTGTTAGCTTTTGCTATTTTTGAAATTGCTATGATTATGCAATTTTTTTACTTGTATAATTTTGCCACTTAAAAGCATATTTTATAAAATATTTAAATGCAATTTTATATTGATAATCAAATATAAAGGTAATTTGTTATTAAGTATTTTTTATTATTTAATAATATGTAAAAAGAGGTTGCAAATTCGATGTCGTATTTGTTGAAATTTGTATGATTTTATAATAAATTTTATTCAAACATAGTTTAAGCGGTTTCCGTATTGTTAATAGTCAGAATTCTATTTTAATTCTTGCTGCTCAAATTTTGATCTGCTGCATTACAACTATTTGCTTATGATTAGTTGCTTTTGTTTTATTTGATTATATAATATTTACAAATGTGCAAACAAACTTCAGTAATATTAGGCTTAATTTCACAAATTGCAAAAAAATTATATGGAGGCTATTTAAATTAAGATTATATAAAGACTTATTTTTGCATATACATATATTGCATTGTAAATTTATATATTCAAATTAATAATATTAATAAATTTGAAATTATTAAATTATTATTATGCTAAACTTTTTAAATAAATGAACTTTCTATAAATATAAATATTATTCAGATTTCTAATTTTAATTATAGTCTCTGATAATTTTAGATCAATATATTTTAACGCAATTTTTTAAAAAATATGAAGCCTGAGAAGATGGAGGATTAATAAATTCTAAATAAATTTTCAATTAATTTTAATTGTAGTTTGTCGCGAAGTCGGACAAACTACAATTAAAATTTTTGTCGCGAAGTCGGAAGTGAAAATTTTTTCCCATAAACACATTTATTTTTATATACTTTTATCTGATTAGATCTAAAGAATGTTTCCCATCCCTTTCTAAAACTTAAACTTCGGCTTTTATGTTCTTTCTGTGTCCATATAATTTTTATATATATGCTTAATCATTTTTACTACAATTGCCTTTTATCCTTTTATTCTTTTCATTCTTTTTACTAAGCAGTTTTCTTCCTGCTTCTTTCCTACTACCAATCCTTTTGAGCAATTATTCCTGCTTTCAATCCTACCAACTTAAATTAATTTATTTGCCTGGAAACTTTATTTGTTTGTTTTGATTAAATAAAATATTGAGAGTTGAAATATTTGCGTGTTTAATTTTCGCTGGATACAGAACACCCTTATTAGAGACCATAGCGCGTTCTCTACAGTCCTACCCAGATTAGAGAAATAAATCCCAGTTTTTTCTCTACACTTTAAAGGTTTTCTGCAGCCGAAAGCATGCAATCACCTGTTACTTCACACTAAATTGTTTCTAATAAAAATGGTTTCTTTTTAAGAAAAAACACTACATTAAAAACATAATCACCGATTTTTTTTTTAATTTTTCGATTCTTAAAGTTTCATCAAAAATCATCATTTTTAATATACTTAATTAAAATTAAATATGTTTAAATTTAAATTTAACTTAATTAAGATTTAAAATCTCTGGAGCTTCTAAAAAAATCGACTAAAAGCTGTAGGCGATTCAGTGGCCAATATTTATTGGACCATTTTATTGGACCTTTGACCATTTTTAATATTTTTGAAATAGGAGAAACAATGAGAAAAAAAGTTTTGGCGTACAAACGCATAGTACTCAGGAAATTAATTTTACTGTATTATTAATAAATTTAGCATTAAACTTAACATAAAAACAAACTTTCATGAAGTAATTTAAGGCCGATCGTAAATGTTTTATTTGCGGAGTTACACAAACAATATATTGGCGCAGTCATTCAGAACCAGGAAAATATTTATGTAATGCATGCGGCTGTAAAAGTGCAAGAGAGGTTACAAAGAAGAGTATACCAAAAATTTAACAGGAAAGGTTTAAATAAATAGAGAGTTACTCCAAAGTCTGATTTATTATTTATAAAAGATTAATTGTAACAATTATTTAATGACAATTATACGAACTTTTATTAATTTAAACAAAAATCAATATTGTTATAAAGCTTAGATATAATTTCTGATAATTCTGTATTGTCTTAGTCTAGCACTTACATAAAAAATTTAGTTGTGTTTCAACATTTACCTAGTATATTCATTACTAGTTTCAGATTTAATAAATAATAGCTCTTAATTCATGGTTGTTCTATTACCCGAGTAGGAAGAACCTGGTAAATAATGATTTAATCTTAAAAATACTACCCCCTCTCGCTTCTTAGAATACGGCCCCAGAGGATTAACTACCTATCCCTTTATTGAATTTTTTTAAAATTACTATTATTATTACTTGTTTGAATGAGCATGTTCAAATGAGCTTGTTCACATGAGCTTGATCGAATGAGCAATATTTTTAAAAGAGCATTACCCCTGTTTTACGTAGATTTTCGAGGTCTGACTATCTCGGCTTATCCAGTCTAGTTTTTTTATTAATTTATAATATAAATATAACTGCTTTTTAGCATTTTTGTCGATGTTTTCTAATGTTGGAAATAACATTTTAGGAAAATGGTATCTTATAAAAAAGATTGAAAAATATCGATTGAAAAACAAATTAAAATATCGAGCTAAACTTAGAAATGCTAAAAAAATAACTCTAAAATTTTGTGTTTAAACTTTAAATCAGCAATTTTAAAATAATTCATTAATCTAAAAATTATATTCAAAAATCTAATCCAAATTTTTCTATTTAATTATTTGAAATGTGCAACAAATAACTGGAGTAAGGGTATTTAAAAATTTTTTCTGCTAGTTATGAGTATTTGTTGTAAACTTTAACTTAAGTCTCCGCGGCACTTTATAAAAGGTCCAGATACATAATTTTGTTCAGAATTATCTATCCAACCGAATTGAAAAAATTTTTTGCGGTACCTATTTTTTTATTTTTGACACCCTTATAATCATTAAATATAAATAAAAAACAATTCCCGGTAATATTTTATACAAAAGATTAAATATTTAAAATTTACAAAAGAATGAAAATAGAAAAGAAAAATAGATTTTAAATATGTAGATATGTATATTGTTTTTGGATTTTTCATTTTATTTTTGTTTGATTTTTAAATTTTATGATTTTTTGGATTTTTGTTTTTTTAATTTTTTTGTTTTTTCTTTTAATTTTGCTTGTTTTCAGGTTTCATTTTAATTTTAGGATTTTTTGGGGCTCTAATTATAATAAAATCCAAATTTAACAAATTTTCTTAGTCACCAATAATTTCCGAAATCTTTTCAAATAAAACGTCTTTTGCTTTGTAGCCATTATAATATTTTGAAAGAATATTCTCTCTCAAATTATCTGCAGCTTTTTGATATTTGCTAAAAATATAATTGGACAATGATAATTTATAGTTGGGGGAGTATTATTTCAATATCCGACATTTACCAGAATACAGCCGTAAAACCCCATTTCAGATTAAAGCTGAATGTCAAATGACGGAATTCACTTGCCATATGTATTCACAATTTTTTTCGGGACAAACATTATACATTACTCATTGCTAAATATACTTACTCATTGCTAAAAATTTCATTGAAAGCTCTTTTAAAATCATATTCAAATTTCAAATTTTTATCCTCTGAGTCATAACGTTCATCAGTTTCTAGCATTTTTACATATATTCCAATACCCAAATATTCTACAATGGAGGAATTGTAGAATTGATCAAACGAGTTTGGAATACAAATTAAAGGAACACCTGCATAGATTGCCTTAAAATTGAATTTAATAATTTCTATTTGTTAAGGATCTCTACATAATCTTGTAAAGCATATAGCTATTTAATTCTTAAAGCTATGCAGTAGGCCCGTGGTCTAAATGATAAAACAACAGTCCGGCCTACTGAAGATGCTGGTTCGCACCCAGCCGCAGATTAACCTTTTGCACTAGATAAAGGTGAGAAATAGCTATAGCCCAGCTGCTTTACTAAATCTATAGCTCAATAATTTGAAAAAGTATAATAAATCAAGCGACACCGTTACCAAGGCAATGCTGATCTTAAACTCAATCCTGAACTCAGCATTTTTTGGAATAACTAAGGTAATATTGTTATTTGCGCTATGATAGGATCTTTCTCTTATAGAGTTAAATACTGTTAATCGAAGAAATGAAGAAAAACGGTATTTTTGCATAACAGAATTAAGATTTTAAATTTAATAATTTTTAAATTAAATAATTTAACCTCAATTAAACTATGCTGTCCACAATGAGTAATAAACAATTTCGTATTCTTCTCAGCTTAATATTTATTAAAATTTTTCTAAATGTCACGCGGTAATATTGGGACGGACATATCGGGATATTTCAATGTACGAACAGTTACTCTACTGATTTCGGCCACTGGGTCATAGATAGTATATTGTCCTATTAAGGAATAAAGAAATTATTTTAGTCACTCCAATCCCGATATTTTTCACACAATCCCTATTTTCTCGTCCGGATATGTCCGCAAACCTTCTAATATTTATATGGATGTGGGCAAATTGTTAGCGCGATTTTTATAAAGATTGAAATATGTAGTTATTTCCTTTTGCAACACTGTCGAAAATAAAAGAGTTTGACAAAAACTAATCGCACTGACAGTTTGCCGCACACTTTATATCTAATAAATATTACATAAAATCTCTTGCTGTTGATAAATTTATCTGTGACTTTAATTTTACTTTTGTTATAATTTTCTGGCAAAAGATGTTCTTCTATTCGAACAATAAATTTGCATTTAGAATGTCGGTTGAATCTATCAAACATTATTTCAATATTTTCTCGATTCAATTCTCCCGAAACTTTGACAGTTCCAAACGAAACTAGAACAATACATTCACGCTTAAATAAAAAAATATAAATAAGGTTAGCTTAAATACAGGGTGATCCAAAAGTAAAGTTGGGCGAGCTTGAGGTTTTTTGAAAAAAACGAGACCGAGAATCACCGAGCTGGAAGAGACATGATCGAATTTCGAAGATCTTTATAACTCTTCAAAATCTAAGAATCTAATTCAAGATCAAAATCTGCTTAAAAATCTACAAATTAATATGCTCTCTCTGATTAATAGCCAGTAATTGACACAATATAAATCAAGCAATCAAATCCATGATCTAATAATTTCAAAGCTTTGATAAAAATTCTAAAAATATTTTGGATTTGAAATTTGATGGGTAAATGGGTGGAAAATCAAATTATATCAAATTTTATTTGATATAATCTCTAGGCCTACACGACTACATCTTTGGAAGAATTTACCGTATTTCAACTTGAAATTTAAAATAATTTTACCCTTTTGTTGTTTAGTTTTTTAATTTTCTCTGTCAAGATTTTCTTTTCTTCAACATGTATACCTCCAATATAAATAATTTTTTCGTGTAAAGGAAATGTTTTTGGGTAGTTGGTTGGGCGGGGGACCAAAAAAGGGTCTTAATATTTTTTCCTCCGAATAATTTTTTGTATATTATTATCGTAATTGGCATATGTTTAAACTTAGGTAACATTCCGGTTCCATGAATAACCCTTTCGATTGATATCCAGGTTTGAAAGGCAAAGAAAAAGTCCTTGTTATTTTTGTCTCCTAGTCGGTTGGTGCATTACTCTTTTTGTCCTCCTCGGCTCGCGATCCGTTTTTTCGAACAATTGCCATATTGTACTTATAGAGCAATGTCCCCTCTACAATTCTAATAAAAAATTATCCGGATATTGTTATAACCGGCGAGCAAGGACGCGTTTGTTTACAGTCGATCGTCTTCACGACCCACGTTTGTGGTTGGTCCTGCCGCTCCCTGAACAAAATTTTTTCAAAAATTTTTGAGCTGCAAAAGGCTAGACCACATCCCTGCCTAACGTTTCATTAATTTTTCTTGCTTCCAGCATTGCATTATTACTTTGTTTTAATGGGATGTGTAAATGCTCCCAAATAAAACCCCTAATTTTTTGGTCATTTCTATTTTTAAAATTTTAGTATCATTACGAAGCTAAGACTCTGGGCTACAAAATAAGATAAAAACAAAATCGGATAAAAATAGTTAACACTCAAAAAACATGCGTTGAAAAAAAACGAACTTTTTTATGAAACGACCTAGTAAAAGCTTTAAAATAATTAGCAACAAGGATGCCATGGGTTACCAGAAACCCGAAACCCGATCCGAAGAGAATTTTGAAAACCCGACCCGAAACACGACCCGACATTTTTCTAACAAGTAACATCCCTGCTACGCAACTATTTTGTACAAAATGCCAAAAAGTGACAATAACTAATAATAAATATATGTATAGGTAATTATTACCTGCGTAAATTCCAAGAAAATAATATCTTCTAGAATGACAAAATTCTAAATATGCAACCGTTCTTCCAAGTGTTCTAAGAGCAATACTGTTCAATTGTTTTTTAATATTTATCGGCAAATGAATAATTTTCAAATTTTCTGAAATTATTTCATGTCCAAATTCTAAATCATAAACAAGAAAATCCTGAAATTTTTTTTAAAAATGGAAAGATTTTTATAAAAACTGTAGACCCTGTGATCTAATGTCCGAGTCATCGAGGGGTCGCATTTCCGGGAAACGTAGCGGGATTTTCTTCAAAATTTTGTACGGGACGGAATCCCGTGGGATTGATCCATAAATCCAGGTAATCCCGTTCTCAAATCTATCGGGATCCATCGGAAACCTGCATTGTTACAAAGAATTATCTTTGCATTTGCTGTTCCCTCATATATCTTCCAACTCCTAAATCCATCAATATCTCCCACGTATCCTTTTTAATCACTAGTTTCCCATATTAATTCTTAAAACTGTTGATATATGTGTAATGTCAATCACCAAAATCCCTCGATATCTCTTAGCAGAAAGGATCGCTCAATGTCTGATTTCCACACAATTTACGCTAGATAATTAAATATTTACATAATTTTAATTAACATACCACCATGTATCTTTCCGACAAAATTTTTGCCAAAGTTTTCTGTAATATTAAACAAAAATATTTTTAAGAGATAATAAATGTTATTAAAACATTTATAGTTTTTGATAAATTAAATTATCACAAAAGTGTGTTTCAGATTTTTCAAAATTTTTCGACTTCTATGATATTATAAAAGCTGATAAGATTTAAATAATATTCAACCACCGTCCCAATAGACGGTAGTTCACGGGGACGGTGGAAGGCTCTCCCCCAAAGCTACCGTCCCCGTGATAACTGCCACCTGACTGTAAATGTTGAACCTTAGATTTAGATAATTTAAGTTAAATTACATGGAAATATAGAGGCGATCTTAGAAGATAATCGCTTATATACAAGACTTTTTTAACATTTTTTCCTTTTTTCTTCTCTTTTTCTACATTTTCTTTAATCGTTTTTGTATCTGAACCTCCTATAAGAGGCCCTTCACCTTCTTGTTTGAATTTAGAACATTTCTCTCCATCCTCTTCCTCAATTCCTCCAAGGCTGTTAAAGCCTGAAGCTCTTTTATATCGGGAAAAGGAGAGTTTATCATTTTCATTTGAATCAGTTTTAAACTCATTCCCAATAGAAAATTTGAAAAAAAGCAGCGGAAAAAAAGAAATTATTAATTTAAAATACATTTCCTAAAAAATTAATTATAGAAGTTAATAATTATGAAAGTTAAAAATTTTTCTTTAAAATATTATATAAGATTACGCAATGAAAAATAGAATGGAATAAAAGAAAATTGGAAGAAATCTTGCACTAAGCCTTCAGAATTTTTAAAAATTTTCGTCTCATGCGGAAAAATGTCGCCTCCTACATCACCTTAGGAATTAAATAGCTATAGGCTTTAGACTATGCTAGCTGTCTGCTTAATAAAAGCCGTTATTTGCACCTGTCTTTATACAGCGGGACACGTGAAAATCTTTATTATTATTAAAGGGAAATCTGCACTTTTATTATTTATTTTTTTAAAAATAAAAATATTAATTTTATCGCCTTCCTTTAAACTCGGCAAATGGCTTTTGATAAAGTGCAATATTTTATAACTTTAATATTTTTATTTTTTCCTTAAAAGCAAAGTGCATATTTTGAAATATTTTACAAAATAATTTGTTTTTATTTTTATTAATGATAGTAATTTAATGAGTTTGCCCAAATAACTTCTAAATAATCTCCAATTTATCAAAAATACGACAAAATCTCTCTCTAATGAGACTAACTTCCAGCTTGTATAATGTTTGCGCTAAATATGTAAAAGGTGGCAAGTTTTAAGGTATAGGTCTTTGCTTGCATAGGCTGGGATTTGAGACTTGGCAGAGTTGGGAGATTAGGAGAATTTTTTGATAAATAAAACATAAAAGAATTTCAAAATCTCCGTCTTATTTATTTATTTTTAAAAAGGGTACTTTAAAAAAATTTGCACTTTTTGTCAATTGCCGCTATTAAACAAAATTAGTCAATAAATTTTATACCTGTGTTTATTTATTTTTCTATACTCTTTTCTTTTAATTAAAATTTTAAAATTTTCAAACTTAATGTGTCGGTTAAATTAAACAGACAATAGTAGGTCTACGTACATTTTCTTACATCAAAAGTAGGAAATCTGGCTTCTCGCCTTCCAGATTTAACGGGAGCAATTTAAGGGGGTCTGCTTTGTGAGTGCTATCTAGGAATTATAAAGGGCTTAGGCAGATATTTTGGATTTGAAGAGATAAAAGTATATCGAGGAATTTTCAAAGATAGAAGGATATCGGAGGATTTGCAGGAATAATTGGATTTATAAAGAGATTTCTGGGATATCAAGCAATTTGAAGCTACCAGTAAGGGATTTGGATAGGGTATCAGAGATGTGGTTTAATCGTCAAATCTTCTTATATATTTTGGATTTGAAGAGATACCACGTAAAGGCTCTCATAAATAAATAAATAAATATTACTCTTAATCTATCCAAATCCACCTTTTGGCAGTTATTACTTGAATCCAGGGTTGTCCGCAAGTGAAAAAATTGTCTGCAAGTCCAAAAAACCAAACAATTTACCTCTTTTTTCCTTTCTCTCCTTTTTGAGATTTTCAACAATTTTTTGCCAATAATCAACTTCTCTTGGTTTATAAGGAGGTGGCAAAATATAGACTGTTCCGCTGAAGCATTCAAGTTTTTTCCAAAGCGGTTCTAATTGAGCTTTGAGAGCTTCAGGGTGTCCTCCTTCATCAATAACTTCTCCCCCTATCCAAATTATTGTTGTGAAATAGGGAGCTGGTGTGAGTGGTAAGTAGTCATTAAATAAATATTTAACTTCATTCGCTGCTATTGGTGCGGCGCAAAAACTTTGAGGGAAGAATTCAGTTAATATTTTCGCGTTGTGGTCCCCCACAATCATCACCTCCTCATATATGGGAGTAGCCCGTGGATAATATTCAACAACACGCATAAATGTGAGCGCTTTTTCAGAATGCTCAGCTATTTTTAAAAACAATCCATAGCTTTCTTCTTCAGTTGGATTTTCTTGCCCTCTCAAGCTAACGGGAAGCCAAGGTTTGTTTGAAAATGCTTCCTCCGCTAACTCACAAGCAGCCTTCCAAAGAGCTAATGCTGGCTTTAAATCTCGAGGATGCCAACCTCTTTCTAAATTTATATTTCTTTTCTTTTCTATAGCAGTTATTATCTGAGCGGGCTTCTTTGCATTTAATACTTCATCAATAAACTCAATTCCCGCTTCAAAAGACGTTGTTTTATTATTTTTCTTCTTCCACCAGTCTTTTCTCATTTTCATTAGTGTCCAGAAACACAGAAGTAATTGGATTAAAGACTGAATTGGCTTACTGTGAAGACGTGGATAATCCCTTTTTATAGCTTCAGAATCCTTTCTAGCGATGTCGACAACGTTACGGAGAGTTAGTTGCGAGCATCGCTTGTGACTATTTGCTCCAGGTAGGCAACCATTAATTAAAGCCCAGCCGAAATTCAAAACGAGCTTTCCATTTTTGACCTCTCTTTTGGAGGGGTCTTTTTCTTTAAGTTCGGCCTTCTTTCCTTCTTTTTTAGGTTCCGAACCATTCTGTTGTTGAAACTTCATTAACCTAGAAGTGCTAGTACATTCTTCCTTTTTACCTTCAAAACAGTTTTGCTGTCTTGTTTTATTTAATTTTATTGAACCTGAACCTGGCTGTTTGCGAACCACTTTCTCTTCAGCTTCCTTTTGTTTCTGTATTTTCTTTACAAAAGATTGTAGTCGATCATCAAAATTTTGTTTAACTTGCTTTTTTGGTGGCTCTTCGTTTTTATCAATACTTCCATTACTTTGATTTTTCAATTTTTCTTCTTCATAATCCAAAGAGAGATCAGAAACATGTTCGTCTTCCATTTCCCTGAAAATGATCAAATTACATTGACAAATTTCTTTATTAGTAATTTTTCTATTTTTATTTTTCAATTTTAAAGAATTATTTTTATTTTCATTCTTCATTTCCTCAGCTTTTTCTGGGATTATTTTTTCGCTTTCATCAACTTCGAAGGGAAAGAGATCGTTGACTGCGCGGCGCATAGTTCCTTTACTAGTTTTTACTACCTCTGTGCGTTCGCCCGGAAGTAATTTTTCGATTTTTCCGAGCTTCCACACTCCGCGATTTTTTATTTCATCATCTCGGATGATGACAACGTCTCCCGCCTTAGGGGGATTTTCTGCGGAGGGGCACTTTCTGATATTATTTTTCCTCTCTCTCAGTGCTAGCAAATATTCGTCTGTCCAAATTTCCCAGAATTTGTTTATTCTGTCGGACGCCTTCCTTATTTCCTCGACTAATTCTTCTTTATTAGTCATTTTTTGAGGTCTATTATCTGGGTCCTCCAAATCTGCTTTTGGCAAATGAGGAAGTTCAGAATTACCTTCTTCATATGGAATTAGAAAATCCACTGGTCGGAGGGACTTTATGTGCTCTGAGTCAGGGATAAAATTGAGTGGCCTGGAATTTACCACATTTTGTACTTCGCTTATTAATGTACGAAGTTCTTCCTCTTCCAACAGCCTTTTTCCGACTGTTCTTTTTAGAGAATATTTTACCAGTCCTACCATCCTTTCTACAAGTCCATTTTTCCATGGAGCTCTTTCCGTCACGAAAATCCATTTAATTTCGTGATCAGAAGAGAATTTTTGAATTTTTACTTACTTCCAAATTATTTGTAGAGTTTTTTCCGCGGCTTTGAAATTTGTGCCGTTGTCGGAAATCATCAAAGCTGGCTTTTTTCTTTGAGCCATAAATCTTCTGAAAGTTTGTAAAAAGGCTTGGGCGGACAGGTCTTCAGCCATTTCTAGGTGAATAGCTCTGTGCTAGTACACGTATAGACAGCTATCCATCTTTTAATTTTATCGCCACTGGTTTGTTTCACGGTTAGAGGTCCAAAATAATCAACCGCAGTGTGCATAAAGGGCCGAAATTGGTTAACTCTAATCGCAGGCAGTGTCGGAAATGCTGGTTGTTTGTATGGCTTTATCCAAAATTTCTTACATATTTGACACTTTTTGGTGACATCCTGGACTTTTTTCCGAGATATCCAATATTTTAATCTCAAACAGGCCAATACCGTATTGGTTCCTGCATGGGCCATTTTTTCATGGACCTCCATTATTATTAATTCAGTTAAAATGGCATTCTTAGGCAACCAAATAGGAAATTTTGTTTCCTCATCGAGATTGCCTAATTCAATTCTTCCTTTACTCCTCCATAATTTTTCTGAATCTTTAAATAATAATAAATTTTGTTTTGTATCTTCAGAGGGAGGGTATAGATTTTGAGCTTCTTTTAATAAAAATATTTCAGCCAATTTCATCTCTTCTGGTTTAATTATTCCTGGTGAATTGGCCATAGTTTCTTTTAATTTTAAGAAAAATTCATTTTTCATATTTTTTTTTTTTTCAGGCAAATGTGTTTTAATGCTCTGAGAACGAAAATTAATGTTGTTTTTAATTTATTTATTTTAGAAAATCACCGATGGTGCTTTTTAATGGTGCTTTAATGGTGCTTTTAATGGTGCTTTATAATCATTAATGGTGCTTTTTCTATTGTTGAAAGGCACATTTCATGGAAAGGTTGAGGATTAAATTTTTCTATCCTCTCCCCTGGCACATATTCGATCTCAGTTTTAGGCCAATTTGCTTCTTCTTCATGAAGGAATTCTGGGCCTTTAAACCATAGAGCATTATTAGCCAATTCGCTTGGAGTAATTCCCCTACTAGTCATATCCGCCGGATTTTCTTCGGTTCGGATGTATTTGACAATGTTTTTTCGAATAGGCCTTAAACGTCTTTCAACGAATGGTTCTTGCTCCGATGGACTTTTTAGCCAGTGGATGACTGTTTGAGAGTCAGTCCACAACATCTTTTTATTAATTTTTAGGTCGAGCATATTTTCAACATATTCCAACGCTTTAGTAGCTATTAAGGCTGCATGGAGTTCCATTCTGGGAATAGTTAATTTTGCTTCGCATTTGCCAATTTGCGCTTTAGGTTTAACTCTGCTTTTAGCAAAAATTAGAGTCGATTCTATTTTCGCATCTTTTTGATAGCGAAGATAGATCGTGAATCCTAGAGCTTTGTCTGAAGCATCAGAAAAGGCGCATAGTTGGAAATTTGTTACTTTCGTTAATTTCCACGAGATCACTCTTCTGGGTATTTTAATAATGCTACAATTTAGATATTCTGTTGCAATTTCTTCCCATTCAATTTTTAAATCCTCGGGTAAATCATTGTCCCAAGGAAGTTTCGCTTCCCATAATTTTTGCAATAGCCATTTCCCTTTTAGAAGAGCGGGTGAAATAAGGCCGCAAGGGTCGAAACATTCAGCTATAGTTGCTAGGACTTTTCTTTTTGTCCATCGCTTTTCTTCAGTTATTTTTGGTATAGGGAGTTTTAAAGATAGAGCATCATAGAACGTATCCCATGTTATCCCTAATATTTTTTGTTTAGCGCTAGAATGCAAATTAGTCGTCCTTGCTTCTATTGGAAGCTTATCAACCGGTATGGCATTCAATTGTTTCGTCGCGTTTGTAAATATTTCACGAAAGTTCCATCCGGCTGCGTGAAATATTTTTCGCGCTTCAAATATATCTTTTTCAACTTCCGATTTTTCTTCTGCTCCAATCAGGAAATTGTCGACGTAACCTGCCTTTTTTAATTTATTAGCAGTGGAACTATCATATTTTGCCAGATGATAGTCTACAGTCATTCCTAAAATAGAGGGAGAACAATTTACGCCAAACGTTACTCTGGCGTAACGGAATATTTTCAAATCATCGTCATTTTGTGACGAGGCTGGTTTTTTAACGTTCTTAACCCATAAAAATCGTACGCAATTCCTATCTTCTGGTCGCAAGCTTATTTGTAAAAAAGCTGCTTGTAAATCTCCAGCTATTAAATACGTGGGTAGACGACATCGCATAAGTAACCCGCACAAGTCTTGTATTGTGACGGGGCCTTGGTGAAGACAATCATTTAGAGAAGGATTGTCCTTCCGGCTTTTTCCGCTTGCATTAAAAACGATTCGGAATTTTGTGAAAGTTTTATCTTCTCTCACAACCGGGAAATGTGTCAGATAGTGAATTTGTCCACCATCATCTTGATTTCTGGGTATTTCTTCGATAATACCTTTTTCCACTTGGTCAGCAAATGTTTGTTCATAAAGCGCTAAATGATGCGGATTTTTCTTCTGTTTTTCCTCTATTTGATTTAAAAGCATTGCTTTGGCCATGCGGTAATTGCTAGGTAATTTTGGACACGGGTCTTTCCACAACCAGCCTGCTTCATACCGTCCATTTTGGAACGTTAATTGTCTACAGTCATTGTCTACAGTCAGATGATAGTTCACAGTCAGATGATAGCTTCAAATTCATTTCTTATTTTTTCGTCCAATTTTTGATTGGTTGCGTCGCCTATGCCAATTCCGTCAAGCGAATACATTTTATCTATTTTATCTTCTAATGTTTCATTTCCATAGTCATTTTCTTCAGTAATTACTACATTAGAACGATCAATAGGAGGAAAAGATTTACTATTGGTAATTTGCCCTTTTCCTCCTATTACCGGGCCAAGCGCACTGTCCGCAAGCCAAAGTCCGCAATTTAATTTTTTCTTTCGAATTATGTTCAATTCGAAGAAATATTCAACTCCTAGTAGGACATCCGGTTCGACTACTGAATGCGGTATTTTATTAGATTTTAGATCCAATTCGCGTTCGTTTTCGGGAGCCAAAACCACAGGCATTTGGGTGATCAAGCTGTGTAAATTATCCAACTGCCCTACTTCTACAAACATTTGCCCGTTTCTGCATTTCTCGATCCCTAATCTGAATATTTCTGCCTGAAATTCAATTATCGGGGACCTGTTTGCCGGAAAAGATTGGATCCTTTGTACCTCTTTTTGAGAAGTACGCAGGCCTAATTTTTGCGCTATTCCTTTTCGAATGTAAGATCTTTGGGACCCACAATCGATAAATACCATTCCATTGTCCTTTTTTCGGGACTAGACGGATTAAATATAACGGCTTCACGGCATAGCAAAATTCTTTTTTGCCGCGGCTTTTGTAAAAGCGCCAAATTTTGCAAAACATTTCCTTCAATTTTTATATTATTTTCCTTATAAGTTTTTTCGCAAAGAGCCGTATTGTGCCTTTCTTGACAGTGGAAGCATCTGATAGGTCTTCTACAATTCCCCATGTGCTCTGGCTTAATGCAAAAAATACATCTTTTTAGCTCTATTAATTTTTGCCTGCGATCCTTCGCTGTACTAGTTTGTCTGCATTCATCCCCCCAATGTCCCTTTTTTCCACAAAATATACAAGGGTATATTGGGGCTCTCCTCCCACCTTCAGGCTTATTTTGATTTTGGTTGTTGTTGTTTTTGTTATATTTTGCGCGTGTATTGAAATTTCTATTTTTTGCTTCAGTATTTGCGAATGTTCTAGTTACTTCCTTTTCATTATTTCTTCTTAGATTTTGGAAGTTTCTTTGGCTTTTTTGGATATTTTGCTCAACTTTTTCGTTTGATTTTGCGTGAATGGAGAGGACAAGTTCCTCTTTCTCTATTACTTCACGCAAAGCTTTTCTGAAAGCTGCGGTGTCCCATAAAGCTCCATTACTTTTAACAATCGCCTTCTTTGATTGAATTTCGCGCAAAATGGGAATTGTGAGCTTTTTTTCTAAGCTCATCCAAATTCCTTGGTCTGAGATGTTTTGGTCGTTATTTTCCAAAAGGCGGCATATTCTTTCAACATCTAACGAGAATTTCTTACAATCTTGAAAATTTTGGCAAATTTTTAAACTTTCTAATTGTGTGTGTAAATGCCGTGTATATTCTTCCTCATTTCCATATCTTTGTTTGAGTAAATCGATGGCTACTTCATAATCACTTAATTTTAATCCCTCTATAAGTGATTTTGCTTCTCCCAGTACATTTTTTTAGAACCGCGTGTTTTACTTCTTCACTTCCGTCGGTCTTGTGTACTGTAGCGTTGAAGATTTGCCACCACTCGGGCCAGTCTATCTGCCTACCCGAGAATTTTCCAATTTCTTGCCTCGGTGGCTTAAAACTAAATCCAAGAGCTTGTTGTACTTGTGTTGTAGAATTAATTATCGATTTCTCTTTTCTTTCTTCCTTTCTTTTTTCGGTTTTTAACTTCCTTTCTAAATCTTTTAGACTTCTTAATTTTATTTCCGCTTCATTTAGACGCTCTTCGATATTATAGTCTTCTGCTACTTCTTCATACGCTTTTTCGAGCGTTTGTTTTTCTGCTTGCGACCCTCTTTGAATTAACGAAATCCATTTCGCGTTTGCTTCTTTTAAATCGTTGTAGGCCTCCGCTAATTCTTCAATTTCTGTATTTAGCTGGTCGAGTGTTTCGCAGACATCAAGGAAGAATTCTGAATTTTGTTCAGAATCTTCAGGTTCTTTTGGAACCTCTCGCTCAAGTAGCGTTTGTACCGTTTTCGAAGCTCTTTTTGTGAAAAGCTTCAGCGGTTTACTCATTTTTATTTATTTTAAATTTCTTTTAATTTTTCAAAATAATTTTTTTCAAAAAATTTTATTTTTTATTTTATTTGAAGGGACACTAAATCTACCTTTTGTCCTTGTTCAAACAATATGTTGTTCAATTTATTTCCACCAATCGACAATAGAAATTTTTATTAATTTAATATTTTTTGTTGCCTCCAAAATTTTTTGTTGTTGCAGGTAGTTTATTTTTTAAGTGCTCGCCACTTGTTCCAATAACAATTTTTTGGAACGAGAAATTTCTTCTTTTGAAATTTCTATAATTTTTTATTCGATTAATTTTCTTCCAACCTTTTTCCAAACAATTTTTATTCAAAAAATAATTTATTTATTAAAGCCAATTTTTATTATAAAAAATAGAAGAATCAATTTAGAAAAGTGAAAAATCTTTTTTGAAAAAAGTGATTGGTAAAAAGAACGCCTATGAGCGCCGATTACTACATTTTATATGTGAACGAAGGTCAAAAGTATTTAGAGAAAAGAGAGGAAAATTTTAGTGTAACAAATATATTATTGTGGAAATCTTAAGGGAACGACAATAATTAATGGAAGAATAATAAAAAAAGAAATAAAATCTTAAACTTGGGAATTTTATGATTAATGGAATTTTTTAATATTTTTAGATTTTATCTCTTTGTACTTCCGTTTCATCGTTTTTTCGTCTTTGGACCTTCTTTCGTACTAAGGCTGCCAAAGTCGAAACAATTATAATTATTTTTTGATTTTTCAAATAAATTTTTAAATTTTTCATAATTTAAATTATTATATTAAAATTATATAATTTTACAAATTTTCAGATATATACTCTTTCAATTTAGATACTTGAATTTTTTCAGTATCATAAAACTTCAAAAACAAAATACATTTAATTCGTGCTACATTATTTTTTTACTTACACTTATCAAATTTACAAAATAAATTCAGAAATTAAAAAAATTTAATTTAGCAAAAATATATTTATAAGTCACTCATTTCTTTCCATTTATACCATTCCCATTTGCTTAAAAAAATATTTCATCTTCATCCTCAAAGTATTGATGTTCTCCTGTTGTATAATTTATTTATTAAATGTTTTAATTGCAATATTTATTTATTTTCATAAATAATTGATTTTTATCAAAAAATTTTTAGTTTAAAATAATAAAAATTATTAGTAATATTTAGAATACTATGAATTCAGTAAATTTTTAAATTTAATTCTCGCATCGCAATCGTCTATCATTTATATACAACGTTCTTTAATTATCTTAATGTCTTGCTTTAGTATTAATATTATATATTTTAAATAATAAATATTAGTAAATTAATAAATACTATAATAATACAGTATTATTAATAGATTTTTCTCTTGTATTTCTTTTTAATTTCAATTATCGCTTACAAAAACCCAAATTACGAAATTCTTTCAATATTCATAATTTATTTATTATTAATGTATTTATCATTCAGTGTTTAGCTTTCATTATTTAACATATTATTTAATATATGCTCAAAGAAAAAATGCATTCATTGTTACATTTAAAGTAAAATAAAATACGCGATAGGATAGTAGCAATTACCACTACCTTTAAAACAATGGTCATTTACTTTGGACACCTTTAATTGGAAAAAATCTATTGAAAATTAGTTTTGCAAATTAGTAATTTAAGAAAAATTATTTTTAAACTAAGATTGTATTTATTAAGCTAACGTTCAAACGACGGTAAATATTTTATGTTATTTTATACCTTCTATCCAAGAAATCTTCCTGCTAGTATTATCCATTCGGCACCTCTTATAATTCGGCACCTTGCAAGTTAAAATTGATGAATATAAAATTAAAATTATTAGTTGGTAATTATTGTTTGATTTTAATAGCTCATTGTGTTAAATTTAATATCGTTTTTATCTATATTTGGTAAATCTATTATTTTTTGTGCCGCTTCTGTATGGGGTTAAGTGGTTCTTTTATCAATTGGTTTTATTGTTTTCTTATACAGCTTGAATCTACATTTTATTTTCCCAAAAAGTTGATTAAATAAATAAATAATGACTTACTGCTTCCCATTCGCAGATTTTATTCAATTTAATTTTTTAGTTTTTTGAATTCAATTATTTTTTTTTCTCAATATACAGATTCTTACAGCTGATTCACATTTACCATTTAATACATATAAATTATTAACAAAGTGTCAATCACAAATATAATTTAATATAAATTTAATTATCTACATTATAATTAGGATTAACTATTAGGTCTTCAGATTTATTCGATCTAAAGGTTTATTAATTTTAATGAATACTTTATATTCATATTATTTTAAATGAATATTTAGTATATGGTTTTTTGTTAAGTGAATATTTTTAATTACATAAATGAATTCATAAATTTTTTTAATGAAATACTTTTCATTAAATGAATTTGTTTTATTAAATTATTAGTTAACATATCTTAATATATTTATCTATATTGTTTATTTGGAAACAATTGTTAATTTTATTATATTTACAATTTTCACTTTATATAACGAAATATATCCTTCGAACGCATTTGTCGGTAATATTTATAAATAAGAGAGCATGATGGATAGAGAAGGTACTTTTTCGCTGGAATTTTATTTTTGGACATCTTAAAATACTTTTGTAAAAAATCGTTTATTTCGATTGGAGGAGCGGTTCGTTGCACGATTTTTAAAATGTTCCACAAAATTATAGCCCCACTTTGAAATTTTATCGAAAGTAATTTATAAATGTTGTTAAAAAATGTACTGAAGTAAGCTTAGGAAACTTAATATATTGAATTATTCAGAAATAAAGAGGTGCCAGAATGTGAGAATTTAGAATTTTTTTTTAGAATTTTTAAATTTTGTGAGAATTTTATAGCTGGTATAATAAGAGAAGTCATTTATGAAAATAAAGAGGAATTAAACTATTTTAAATCTAAAATAATCTCAAATTATTAAGTATGGTTGTTGGTATCTTCAATACGTATTGGTCTAGGGGATCTTCGCCTAATTCGATCTCGGTTTGCTGGTAATTCTCCATTTTCTTTCAACTTAATTTATAAAAATCATAAATATCAAAATATAACTTCGTTACATTGAAATTTATACTAATAAATAATTAAAATTTACACTACATTTTTTTCAAATTTCAAATTTATTCATAACTCCAAAGGGTATACAATATACCGCTAATATGGAGAAAAAATGTATACAAATATATGTAACGATTGAAATGTAAAAATAATGTTAAGAAATTAATTTTAAGTAGAAAAGAAGAATAATAAGGTAAGTATGATTTTTAGAAATAAATTAGGAACACAAAAGTTTAAATTGATTTAACTGGTGCTTAAAAAGAAAGTTGAAATAAGTATTCTTAAAAAATATATATTTTGGTTACAAAAAAAAATACTAATAAAAAAAACGAAAAATAAATCATTTTTAAAAAATAAGCATAAAAAATAAAAATGGGGTCGAGTTGAGATAGGAATTTTGGTTTATAAATGTTTTGGGCGTGGTAGGTTTAGACAAAAAATTATTTTAGATGGTATGTATATTTATTTATAAGTAGTGTGAGAAAGTCAATACATAATTTCGGCAATTATTTAAATTTTTTAGTGTTGTTCTTAGGGTAGGTTAAATTGATATGTTGAGTTTTCCCAGGATTGGGGGTAGGCATATTTTTAAATTGTTTTTAAATTTGTTAATTGTATGGTCAATAAAAATTTCCTTAGGGAGTAAATTCCAAATGGTTGTTGTTCTGTTAATGAAAGAATTCGAAGTTTTATTATTTTTATGTGAAACTTGGATCATATAATTGTGTTTTCTAGTAGGCCTAGAATTTTGTATAAACATTTCGTTAGGGTTTAAGCTTGTTAGATTGAAGTATATTTTATACATTGTGACTAAGTCTATGTAATATCTTCTTATGAGAAGAGGTTCTAATTGGAATAATTTTAACCTGTCTTGATATTTGAATTTTTTGTTTCTACATTTTTTAAGGGCGACTCTTGTGTAAAATTTTTGTACTTTTTCTAAAGTATTAATCAAAACTTTTTGCTTAGGGTTCCATAAAGGTGATGCGTATTCGAGTATTGGAAGTACATAGGTTTTAAATAAATTGCCCCAAATTTTGGGATTATAAGTATGTATGATTCTTAGTAGTTGATGACACCTAAGGAATGCGTTTCTAGATATTGTTTTTATGTGTTTGTTAAATGATAGATTATTATCTACTAGTATGCCTAGGTCTCTTATTATACTCATTTCTTGTAAGTGGTGATCTTCTAGCTTATATGATTTTTTTGGATTTTTACTTCCTATATAAAGTGTGAAGGATTTATTTAGAGCTATGTTTAGTCCCCAACCTTTCGCCCATTCAGTTAAAATATTTAGTTTTTCTTGCAAAAGGCTATCGTTTGTTTTATATGAATATGTTATTTTTAAATCATCAGCATATAGTGATGGAGATATATTAGGCCCTAGTCTTGTAGGTAGGTCGTTTATGTATATAGTAAAAAGTAAAGGAGCTAAAATGGTACCTTGTGGGACACCTGAATGGGTAGTGAATGTTTTTGATTTTTCATCCTTAATTCCCACAGAGAATGTTCTATTTTGTAAAAAATTTGTAATCCATTTGTGTATTTTTCCCCTAATTCCATACGTATATAATTTTTCTAGTAAATAGTTTATTGGAACCTATCGAAGGCCTTTTGGAAGTCGACATAAATTATATCTATATTTTGGTTGTTTATTAATCCCTCATACCATTTTGTAAGTGTAAGAATCATTTGTGTGGTAGTGGACCGTTTGGGGAGAAACCCAAATTGATGTTTTGAGATTAGATCATTTTCCAATAAAAATTTTAGTATTTCTGATGCTAGTATTTTTTCAAAGACCCTACATGTTGTGGAGGTTAGTGAGATAGGGCGATAGTTTTGAATACATGCTCTGTTGCCATTTTTATAAATAGGTATTATTATTGAATTTTTCCATTTGTCAGGTATGTCCCCAGAGTCTAGTGAGTTACGGAATAGTTCGCAAAGTGTGGGTGCCAGGATGTCGTGACAGTTTTTTAGAATCTTATAAGATATGTCATTTTGAGTTGTAGAGTTTTTATTAGGGAGGTTTTTAAGTGTATTTGCCACTGTTATTATGTCAAAGTCTATGTCTTCTAGTGTATTTTTTATATTTAATGTGAATTCTGGTTTTTTATTGTTAGTCCCAAAATTATTAATGAAAATTTCTGAAAAATAATTTCCGAATATTTCACATTTTTCATTATCGTCAAAAATGTATTTATTATTATATAATAGTACTGGGATATTTTGTTTCGATTTTATTGAGTTTTTAATGAAGTTATTAATCATTGATTTGTTGTTTGAAATTTTGGAGATTTTGGAATTTAGGAAGTTATTAATCAGATACTTTGTTTTGTTACAGATTTTATTGTATTCATTTTTCAACTCATTATTGGCTTTATATAGGGTAAAGAGTTTGTATTTTTCCCTAATGGCTTTTCTTATGTAGCGTGGGTATTTCTGCCCAGTGTTTTCTTTGAATGTTATCAGTGGAATATTTTGGTCAATGATTGTTTGTATTAAGTTAAAGATGTTCTCGAATCTAGTGTTAACATTATTTTTAATGTATGGTATTGATTCCATGAACCCAAAATTATAGGCTAATAATGGTTTAATTTTATTTATATTATCCAATGTTAGATTTTTGTATCTTGAAATTACCGTACGTTCTTTACTAGTATTGATATAAAATTTTATCGAGAAATGGTCAGAATTTGAAAAGCTAGGTTCTATGGAGACGTTATTGATTAGATTATTTTGGTTTGTAATAACTAAATCTAGAATGGAACCAGAAATATGGGTAGGTTTTGTAATAAGTTGTTTGAATCCAAAATTCAGAAGAAACTCTACAAACATTCGATCATTTGCTAATGGGGATATATATTCTGTCCAATTAATTTTTGGCTTGTTTATGTCCCCGCAGATGATTGTTGTGGGGGTATAGAATTTAGTAAGTGATTTAATTAGTTTAGTATTAGAAGATTTTTTAAGGTTAGGTGGAAAATAGACACATATTAAACGGATATTTTCATAATTTTTTTTGATGATATCTAGTATGACCATTTCGTAACCAAATTCATTTTCTTTATAAATTTCTACCGTTTTAATAGAATTTTTTACCAACACTAGGACTCCCCCGCCTCTTTTTTTTTCTTTAGTAAGGCGGTTAGACATGAAAACTGAGAAATTGTTATTAAAGCTTAATTCATTGGGTGCAATATTATTGTCTATGATCCAGGTTTCACAAATAAAAATAACTTCGAAATTATGTAAAAAGATAAAATTTTTTAGTTCATTAATTTTTTTGATAATTGATCGGCTGTTAAAGAAAATCGATTTTATGGTTTTTTCCTTATTATGTATTGACGCATCTCGATTATTAATACTTTGATTTAATGGTGTAGAGATTTTTGTACAGGGAATGACTTTATTATTTTTTATATTAGTATTAAATTTATGGCTTCCCTGTACAATATTGTGAGACCCCGCATTATCCTATGAGAGAGACTTACGAAGTTCATTAACTTTTTCACGAAGAACAATAGTATTTGCGTATATTATCCAATCACCTTTATCAGTTAACCTTCTTTGTTTGCATTCTTCTTGTAATAATTTGCGTGCTTTTAGTTGTTCCGGTGACATTGATTCACGAATGTTTAAATTACGGTATGATGGGATTCCCTTGAGTTTTTTACGTTGTTCAGACCATGAGCGGAGTGTAGCCTTCTGAAAAAATGTGGCCGGAAAAAGAACTTTAACTAAAGGTGGAGCACCTGTCCGAGTTGGGTTGTCCTTGCCCAACCGGTAAACGGCTAAGGGACAAATCTCGACCCCCAACTGATCGAGAATACATGTAACATTGTTTTTATCTTCATTTGCCCGAGCAGAAGGAAGCGGATTCGTTGACCGTGGGAGCCCAGAAATAACAATTGATCGTTGCCTTTCCTTTTCGGAAAAATTGTCGATATTTTGACTTGGAAGTTGTTGCTGTTGTGACATATCAGAAATTATGCTAGCTGCAGTTTTAAGAAGATTTCCTAATTGAGAAATTATTGTACGAGCAACGGGGGAAATTGAAGTATCTCCCTCAAGAGAATCAAAATTTAATTCAGAGATTTGGTCTAGGAATTGCTGTCGTTTTGCAGGAAGTTGCGGGGATGTTGTCAATGGACGTTTGGTAGCTTTATTTGAAGAGTCCATGATAAGAAATTAATTTTAAGTAGAAAAGAAGAATAATAAGCTAAGTATGATTTTTAGAAATAAATTAGGAACACAAAAGTTTAAATTGATTTAACTGGTGCTTAAAAAGAAAGTCTAGGGGATCTTCGCCTAATTCGATCTCGGTTTGCTGGTAATTCTCCATTTTCTTTCAACTTAATTTATAAAAATCATAAATATCAAAATATAACTTCGTTACATTGAAATTTATACTAATAAATAATTAAAATTTACACTACATTTTTTTATATTTTAATCTTTTTAATATATAAATTATAAATTTGTATAATTATAAAAATATAAATTATAAATTTTATAATTATTCAACAATCTAAAATTTTAATCAAAATTAATCAAATCAAAATTATTCAAAATCAATCTAAATTTTTGCTTAGACTTCATCTTATGTTGCTGTCTTACATTTTATGAATTACTTTTAAATTTTTCTTAAATACTCAATTACATCTTCGGTTTTAAATCTTCGGTGAATCTAAGTCGACTCCACATGTCCAATAAATGTCGCATTAGGTCGCTTCAACAATAATGATTATAAAAATTAATTTTAATCGTATTTTTTGTTATGTAGATAGTTAACATTTTTAAATCTAAGCATTAATTTATTATTAATATGGATAAAAAACAATTTAGATTTACACCTTATTAAAATTTCTTTTCCCATTGTTCTGATTTAAAGAACGAATTATTGAAACAAGCTGAAATGAAATTCCGTCTAGACAATATTGTTATCCATTTAATGTTGAATTTATCTAAAAAATTTTTTTAGCATTCCGCTTATTTGTATCATATTTTTAATAATTTATAATATATTAAATAATATTTGGTTTTCTGAATTTAATAGTTCAAATCATATCTGGGCTCTCGGAATCCTCTTCCCACCTATAATTTCTAACATCCTGATCTTCCCTCTCACTGGATTAGTTCTCTTTCTGATTATAGCCTTAATTTTCAACTTTAAATAAAATTATATATCAATTAATCATTTATTTAGTATAACCAAACCCACACAAAACCCGCCGCAGAAATATATTCGAGGCACTCGATCCTACCTATTTACAAAAATGTTGTTTCCATTGAAAAGTTTGCAATGATTAATATTAAAATGAATTTTTATTGAACCAGAAATTTTTGAAAGAGGGATTCCGACCGACTCTGATTTATAATACATATTATATTTTTACATATTTCTATTATATAATTATCTTAGTTTTTGCGTTTTTAAATATTTGTTTTGTTATCCATATTTTTTTTATAACGACGATAGTGTTATTTTCTTCAGCATAAGCTACAAGGGTGATTACTAGCTTCTCCTTTGTGACCAACAAAATCCTTCAAAAATTTGTTGAGTTACAGAAGAAACATAAAATTAAGCGTTGGTTTTAATTTTATTGCTTTAAAGTAGAGTTAAGCGGTATCGGGATTTAGAGAAAAACCCGGGATCGGGATTTTGGAATGGTGGTCCCGATCCCGATCCCGGATCCCGATCCCGGATCCCGACACGGGATCGGGATTTGGAATGGTGATCCCGATCTCGATCCCGATCCCGAATCGGTACCGGGATTGAAAAATCGGGATCGGGATTTACTTAAAAAATTTTTAAAAACTTTTATATTTTTATTTTCTTCACATATGACTCAATATATTTCTAAAATTTCCACTGCGGTGCTGAAATAGTGAGTTAAGTCTCATAGACGCATGATTTACTTTCCGGTTCAGGGAATTAACTGAGGATAAGGTAATGGGGAGGGGGGTATGGAATAAATGGGATTGGGCTTCTTTCATTTTAAGCGCCGCAGGCAAAAATTTTGAAAAATTTGGAAGGCCAAGGTGCCAGATTTCCTGCCTTTTAAGCGCCGAAGGCAATATTTTTTTATTTTGGAAGGCCAAGGGCCTTCCAAAATTTTATTTTTAAGGCCCTCAATTACTGAGATTGAGGGATTAAGTGATATATTCATGTAGTAATATCTCTAAAGCCTTCGATTTTTCCTCAAATCTAACTTAAACACTGTAAATTCACCGATATCCTTCTATATCCAAATCCACCGATACTCCACTTAACCCCTCTTGATCGCTCGATATCACGCCAAATCGCTCAATATTTCGTTAAAGTTTTAAAAACAGTCATTAAGGCATCTCTATAATGCCTTAGTCACTCCCTTTTCTGCGCCGCAGGCGAAAATTTTGAGAATTTTGGATTTCAAGAAGCTAAATTTTTTCCTTTTTCTGCGCCGCAGGCGAAAATTTTTCTTACTTTCACGCCTCTCCTCTTCTGTTAACTTTATTTCACAAACTTCAAGTCAATTTATAAAGTCGGGATTTGCTTCAGGATCTGATGCACATCCCGATCCCGATCCCGGATCCCGGCTCGGGATTGAGATTGGCCGGGATCGGGATCGGGATATTTATTTCGGGAGCGAGATCAGAAAAATCGGGATCGGGATTTGAAAAACCCGGGATAATCCCGCCCGATCCCGACCGGGATCCCGATCCCGCTCAACCCTACTTTAAAGTAATTGAACAAATTAAAAGATTAATATTTATAGTAACAAACCAAAAATTAACTGAAAAGTTATTCAAGTTCAGGAAACCTTTCTCAGAATTATTTATGATAATTTTTATCTTTTATCTCAATTTATCACAATTATTGCTATAATAATTCATTTCATTTTAAATTTTTTCACGAAAAATTATGCGTATGTTTTAGTTATGTTGTAGTTCGACAAATAAAAGGTCTATTATTATTAGTCTAATGAATAGATTAGCTGATAACTTGTCAGATTTAGAAAACTAATACATTGATTTCATATGTATAAATAAAATTTAAATAAAATAAAAATTTTAAATCTCATTACAGTTATGAACTAACTACATATATGCTTGAACTATGAAATCTGCTGAATATAAATTTATGAAAAAAATTATAATTAAAAATTTATTTAAAAATTAAAATTTATTGAAGGATCTTTTTTCGATGTAAATGTTTTAAATCGTTTAACACTTAAACGACGGAAAATTTCATACGACGTTAAAGCCTGTTTGGGGTCATTTTGACCCCAATCGATTTTAAACCTTAGCTCTAGATTCGAAATTTATACCAGTCAATTCCTCTCGCTGAGCTGAGTTCAAATATTTAAGAATTTTTTGCGTGGGATGAAAACTCGCAGAAATATAGGTCCCCGAAAATCGAACTACCATAGGAGGGAGTAAGTTCATTTTTAGTGTGAAAAAATCGATTTTTTGAATGATAGCTCATTCGAAAGGGCACCTCGAGCTGAGTCGAAAGACACCAAAATCAACCCAATCTGACTTGATAGTACCGAGTTATAGGTCGGTTACTGTGATATATCTTGATCTATGTCTTGGTCTATATTTTGATCCACAGGCATTTCCGTACCTAGTCAATGGTACCATTCAACTCAGCTTGGAGAGTGGAATCTATTGATATATATTTGGATCTAGGTCTCGGGTCTATAAGGCACTAACACAACTGGAGTCAAAATGACCCCAACCGTCCAGAACGTGTCTAGTTGTCATAAAAAATTTTACAAGATATGTATTTCTATTGTTTATTCATTTTTTAATACTAGCTATCGATATAAACAAAGTCACGAAAAGGTATGAGTGCAGTAAATATGCGAAGAGAGATATAAAGCTTAGAAATCGCTTTGGGGTCATTTTGACCCCATCCGTCGTTTAAGGGTTAAATAATAATCCTTATAGCCTAAAGTCTAATAAGAAAACTTTTCACGCCGACCAAGAAAATATCTATAAATTTAAAAAGCTCAAATATTGGATATTTATCACTAGCTTCCACTTTATCAATCACAATATCTCTAATATAACCATAGACATATTTCACAACGAAAATTTTAGCGAACAACAATTTTCTAAATAAATCTAAATTAATTTTTAATTATATTAATAACTTGTTAATAAAATAATAATGTAATTTATAAGGAAAAGTGTTCCAATGATGGAACACTTTAATGTTGATTCTGGTGAATATTAACGCGATATTTACAATGTCTATCAATTTATTTTTGTCAATGTGTTTCGTTTATTTAATATTTATTTAAATTTAATTAAATACCATTTAATCAAATAAACAATAATTTTACCTCTATCATGTAAGTTTAATAATTATTAATATACAAATTTTCAATTTCTTCATAAATATTTTATGCAAGCAACTTTTTCAATTCAAAACAGTTTAATCGCATCATTTTAAAGATAAAATTTTTATAATAATTAAACTAATTTTTATATAATATATTTGAAAAACATAAATTTTATAATTTCTAATGGAAAGTGGAGCTTGATTTGCACCGTTGTTTTCTTTTGAAAATCAAAATTAATTTGAAATATTAGTGATAAAATGTTATCTCATTAAATTTCAAAAGGCACTTTCAATAAACTTTAATTTTTCTCTTACACGTTACCTAAAATTTCCTTCTAACAGGAATAAAGGAATAAAGCTGAAGAAAAACTTGTTATTAAAAAATTTAACAAAAAAATATTAATTTAAAGAATTTTTGTTATAAATTTTCTAAAATTAATTTAAAATTTAAAGTTAAAAATGAATTTAATTTAAATTTTTAAAATTTTGAAAAATTTTCTTTAAAGTTGACCAAAAAACTTTTTAAATTTGTAGTACCTTCAAACTTCTTTAGTAATTTAACAGGTCCTGTTTGGGTCGCCAGATATCAAATTGAAAAGCACTAGCAAAATAAAAATAAATTATAAATTAATAAATTTAATTAAAATAAATAGAATTTTAGTATTCTCTATCTTCTTTATCACCATTTCTGATATAATTTGAAGTTACTCATCTTAATTTAAATTTTTAAACAAAATGCTACTTTTTTAATAATAGACTAATAAATAAAATATTTAGTTTTTCTTGCTTTATTTTAGCCTCTATCATTTGTGAACAATATGAAGTTTCTTCCTCAACAACGCTAACAGGAATAATAGCAAGAATAATAATATGATTTAAAATTTTAAACATTTTTTATATAAAAAATTTGATATATAAAATTCGTTTTTCATCTTTCGCCTTTTAAAACTACCGTAATTTTCCATTTTCAAAAAGCAAATATATTTTAATTAACGGATAAGTGAAAAATAACTGAAAAAATAATCTAAATTTTAGACTGTACTGGTATTTTAAAATTTATGAATAATTAATCGATGAATTAAATTCGATGTATTAATAATTTAAAATTTATCATTAGGATAACTTTTGTTTTTTGTTTTGGCCACACTTCCTTTTTATTCTATAATATTTTATTTTATATTTTTTATTTATTTTTAAAATTTATACTATATATAGCTTTTAGTGTTTCACCGGAACCGAAATTTTGACCGGAACCGGAACCGGAACCGGATCCAATTTAAGTTCCGGTTCCCGGAACCGGAACCGGAACTTTTCAAAGTTCCGGCCCGGAACCGGAACCGGAACCGGAACTTTAAATAAAATTTTTGCTAGCACATTTTTAAAAATTTTTATTTTAAGTAGGGGTGCGGTTTCGCCAAATTTTCCATTAAATTCTGCCAAATTCTTCTGTTAATCGAAACGAAAAAAAATCCAAGTTTTGGAAGACCAAATCCCCAGCTATTCAATCCCTGATATCTAACTTGCACAGCTCATTGCCTGATCATCACACCCAAATCCCTCTATATTACCTATAACCCCTTGAACTCACATAATGTAACTCAAAATCCACCTTCATCCATCCAAATCCTTCGATTTACCATACAACTTCTCTTCATAGCGCCGCAGGCGAAAATTTTGGGATTTTAGGTAAACCAAGGATACAACTTTCTTCCTTTTTAAGCGCCGGAGGCGAAAATTTTGAGAATTTGTGTGACCAAGTAGCTAGATTTCTTCATTTTCTTGCGCCGCAGGCGAAAATTTTGAGAATTTTGGAAGGCCAATCGGGGAAAGCCAATCCATATTTCTTAAAAAGACTAATCCTTAGGGGTGTAAAAAAGTTCCGGTTTGCCCGGAACCGATTTGTAAACCGGAGCCGGAACCGGAACCGGAACCAATTTGAGTTCCGGTTCCCGGAACCGGAACCGGAACCAAAAAAACACCGGAACTTTCCGGAACCGGAACCGGAACCGGAACTTCCGGTGAAACTCTAATAGCTTTGCCTTAATTTCATTTACAAATGCTTCCTTTATTAAACAAGCAAAAATATTTTATTTTCAATGAAGTCGATTTGTCTAAACTACTTATATTTTATTTTATAATTTAATTATTTTGCTAAATTTTGTTAAATATGGTAAACAAAATAATTCCAACCCCTCTGGTAACGGTCCTGCTTATAAATGAAGTTCGATTGTAAAATTAAGTTTTTTAACAAAAAATAAACAAACTTATTTAGTTCTTTTATTTTTGGATAAATTTCAAATTGATAATCGGCTTTGGCTTTGGGAGTTTGAACAGGAAATTTAAAATAAGCAGAATAGCATGTATTGTTAAATAAGATAATTAATATTTTATTTACTGTAAAATAAATTAAGAAAATATTCTTAATGGTTTACTTTTTCTATCTAATTAAAATAGAATAAAGTTCATCATAGGTTAATAATAAATAAATTTTAGATTATCGTTGAATCCTTTTTCGTTATACGGGGTGCGTAAAAGTTCCCGGAATTTTTATAATTTCAATTATTTTGTTTAAACTTTGATTTTTACAACAAAATTTGTTGATAATCATATTTAGCACTATTTTTTGGTTCAGAAAACATTTAGTTTACAATTAATTTTCAGAGAATAAAAGTCGAATAGCCCTCGCAAAGCTATTATCCAAAACTATTTTTATGAAGCGTTTGGTCGCAGCTGGTCGGACAAACCGAGTGTTGTGAAATTTTTACCGTCCAACGCATTCACAATAACCAAAATTATCTCCAATTACTCCGAAAGAAAGGCTTTTAATCAAAAATTGTGCAGATAAGCCTTTTCACGCAATCTGTGATGATTAGGAGAGGAATTTGTGCCACTTGGATGAATCGGATGAAATCTTGGATGAAATCGAATTTTGGAAGATCCTTAAGCCAAAAATCATCCTTTTTCAGCGCCGCAGGCAAAAATTTAAAAAATTTTGACACCCAAAAGACTAAAATTAATCAATTCGAAAAATTTATCAAGCTTCATTTAATAAAAAAATGATTATAATAATTTATTGTTGAAAGAAAAACAAATCCTAAGTCTTTCATTACGTTCGGGTTCGACCTAATACCTAGATAAGTCCTCAAAAATACGAACCCAAAACACTATCCAGTCAACCACGCATCTTTCTTAAAGGAAAGGAAAGAAAATTTTTTTACCCGTCTCAATTTTCTCTTCCATTTCTTTTCACGCCTGCCATCTTTGCTTACTTCTTTTTCTCTAACCCATCTTTAGGGGTGTATAGCCGGAGCCGTGGGGAATTGGAAAACCTTGGCTCCGGCTCCGGGCACTTCAAATTCCTGGCTCCGGCTCCGCCGGAGCAGGCTCCGGAGCTAGCTCCTGGAGCCATACCCAGCACTGCCGTTAACTCACCGGTCTTCAATCCAATGGATTTTCCCGTCTGATCTTTATTGGAGCAGAAACTCCCTGCACACAATTCACATCAACAGAGATACTTAGGACGTCATAGAATATTCCTGAGCATCAATAACAGAGGATGAGTGCGCGACCATAGCAGGAAATTTTCGGAGGCATTTGCATGCGTGTATCTCAGCGGGCGGATCTCATTATGGAAATTTGTTAAGAATATTTATTCACAAGAGTATTATGAACGTTTTGATTGTGTAAACTTTTTTTTATTTTGAAATTAAAGAAAATAAATTCATTTTGATTAAGCCGGGAACTTTTTACGCACCCTGTAGAAAAAAATACTTTTATAACAGTAAATTTGAAGCCCACAATGGACTTGTTAGTCGTTTTTAACATCGGCTTCCATAAACGAGATTAAAATATGGTTTTTATAATATAATTTTAAAATACAATTATTAAAATTTTATATTTATTTCTATTTTTTAAAATTTGTGTTATAATCGATAAAAAAAATTAAATATGTATAACTAATAAATTTGAACAAATACAAATTTGTTTTAATTATATTAACATAATTGTTGATTAGTATTTGAAATTTTCAAATAAATTCGAAATGGAAATTAAATTACGCATCTAATGAAATAAATAAAATATTGTTTAAAACTTTAAAAATAAAATAATAAATAGTAATCAGCTTTGTTGTTTGTTGTTTAAAAGTTCCAATGTTATGAGATAAAAAATTCTAATTTGATATGAACACTGCCTGTCCAATTGTGTCATACCTATTTCGGGCACCACAATTATATTGGAAAATTTTATTGCCACAATAATAATATATAAATAACGTAAAATTTTTCATAATTAAATTATTTGTTTTTGCATTTTCAAAACGTGTTCCGTTGTTTTTCCATTCAAGAACTAAATTTTTCCCTTTTCTCTATTATAATAAAATTTAAACTATTTACTTTTAATAGTAAATTGTTAACATTAATATTAATTTATTAAATTTTGTTGAAGAATTAATTTTTATAAAAAAATAACATTCACTAATAATTCAACTATTTGGTATATTAATAAATATAATTAGGTATCTGCCTGCCTTTATCATATTACTTGCATCATCTCTAACTAAACAAACAAAATTTAGAAAAAATATTTTCTAATAAACAAATATTTTCAATTAAAAGTCATTTTTTGTACAAATTGTTAATAATATTTTCATGATGAAACCTATTTTATAACTTATTTATTTAATTATTTCTACATATTCTAATATTAAAAATTTTTCACTAATTGTTAGATTCATTCTTTACCGAAGGTACATATTCAACTAAATATCTAAAACTATGATTATTAATAATTTATATCTTTTTAAAATATCAATAATTTTAAATTACAATAAAAATTCTGAAATATATAGTAATTTGAGAATTGTAGAAAAGTGCTTTTATGCATCAATGCTTTTATACATAGAATAAATACTTCAATATTTTTTTATTGCCTTTGGATCTCATATATTCTTCATATTAACTTATATTAATCTGCGACTTATACTTTTTTGTCGCCTCGATAAACAGAAAAATTATTTCATAATCTTAACAAAATTAAGATCAATTTTCGCTAAATCTAATAATGCTTAAATATGTCTATTATTCTTTGATTGTCTATTGAAGTGTTGTTAAACATAACGCTCTTTTTGAATAACAGAAAAATCTAAATTTTGGATACTAATTATAATTCGATAATAGAAGTTTTTGATCATTCATTTGATCATTTATTTTACATTACATTAATTTATTAAATTAAATCTATCCAGTAAAGAAATTATTGATATCAATTATAATTTTTTATTTTATTATTATTTTCATTAAATTTTTACTACTTCAATAAAGTTGTTCAACAGTTATCTTACTCAGTAATATTTTCTTCAAATTTGTCCTTCTGCAATAGTTCTTGATCTTCATCTTTTTTTTAAAGCACATCGCAGAAAACGATATTAAAGATCTATAAATTTTTAATTTATTTATTAATAGAAATATATTGATTTATTATTTTTTATCATACAAATATTTAATAATTTTTATACAAAATATTTAATATTTTTATATAGTGAGCAATAACACATTCCGGCCCAAGTTTCGACTATTCTACATTGAACCTCTGCTCGAATTTTGTATAAAATAATTTAAATTATCAAAAATACTTTCGTTAATAAAAATTAATTAGTATAAATCAATTTGAAAAGAATAATTCATAAAATCTGTGGACCTCAACAGTAATTTTATATTTTCTATTATATTAAAAGATTGGGCTGTGTCATAATAATCATATTATTATAATTAATGATTCTAAATAATATTACTTTTTTTTATAAATTAGAGTATCTTGAATATTTATTAATTCATTTTTGCTAAAGCTTTCAATTCTAGTAAATCTGTTTCAGTTTTTCAACTTTTTATAAATTTTATTAGTCATTTTACCAATTTTTACTAATGGTAAATTTTGAATCGTTTATTAATTCTGAACGTCGATTATAAAATCAAAGACGCTTTTCATGAATAACATTAAAAATTAAAAATTTTAATTTTATTTCAATGTTTTCATATTATTTTCAATGTGTCTACCTATTTAAAATCACATCATATAAAAATACTTTTTAATATTATTACATAGTTAGAATGATTTTTTGTCTTTATTTTAGAAATTCAATATGTGAAGTGCTTTTATTACCATTCAATTTGAAATATATATAAATTATGATTAATTTTGAACGTCTAAAGTTCGTATTTCAATATCATATGATTGCCAACAAGTATATTTTTCAAATTACAAAACTCATCTTAAATTACTGATGTTCCTTATGAACGCGTGAAAAGTCAAAATTAAAACTATTAAGAAAATTAAACTATCTATTTATTTAAATTTATTTATTTGTCAAATATTTACTTTTTATTATTTAAATCTTTTGTTAATTTAGACGTTTTAATTTTTTATTTATTTTTACATTTACAGGCATAATACCATAATGGGTATTGTGCTAATTTTTTAATTGGCGTGTGCCGTCATTCTTTTAAGTATAAATTTAATCAATCTAAAATTCGATTTATTTTAATTAAATATAAAATTTGAATTTTAAGATAATTATTATCAAAATAAGTCACTCTGTTTCAATTAAAAGATAAATATGACAATTAATTAACCGAGGCGGCAAATTTTATATAGTCTTGAATTAAATACTATCTTTAATTATTTTGAAATTTAAAAACAATTAAAAATAAATATTTGCACTTTATATTTAATAAAAATTCATATGATTAATCCGCATGCCATTATTTATTTTGAAATTGTACTTTATTTATTTTGTCAGTCGGCAGGATAAAAAATTTATTTGCACTTTTCTCATATGACACTTTTAATATAAATAGTTTTAAATATTTTGAAATATTTTATCATTTTATTGACTAATAATATATGCCGGCTATATTTCATAATGAATAGTTAGAGAAGTAGTTATATGTTTCAAGACCATTTAATGGAAGAAAAGTTTGATGACTATACATATAACTTTTATTTTTATTATTGATATTCAATAACTTTCAGATTATACTGCTAACAGTTTCGTCGACAAATTGACTATTGACTAGTGCCTTTGATATGAATAAATGCAGTTTTTGATATTTTGTATTATTTCAACTGAAAAAATTTCAAAAAGAAATTTTGCCCTTGTCTGTCTATAAATCATTTATTTATTTTGCCATTAATATTTTTAAAAACATTTTTTTATTCAAAGCGACATTATTAATTTTAGAGAAAAGAGATCTCCTAATGCCGACTAAAACAATATTATTTTATTTAAAAATTTTATTGTTTATTTTGTCAACAATTTATTCAGAATCTATTCTGATCATTTAGACTTTTATTGCACTTTCTAAATAATTTTCTAAATAATTTCTGCTATGACAATTTTTGCTTTATATGAACAGAATCTATTCTGATCATTTAGACGTGATTTCTTCTTTTCTAAATAATAGCATTTCATTTCAGATGTGAGAATTTTTGCTTTATAAGTTCAGAATCTATTCTGATCAGTTAGACTTTTATTGCACTTCTTTTCTAAATAATAGCATTTCATTTCAGATGTGATAATATTTGCTTTATATGATCAGCATCTATTCTGATCATTTAGACTTTTATTACACTTTTCTTAATAATTTTCTAAATAATTTCAGCTGTGACAATTTTTGCTTTATATGAACAGAATTTATTCTGATCATTTAGACATGATTTCTTCTTTTCTAAATAATAGCATTTCATTTCAGATGTGACAATTTTTGCTTTATATGATCAGAATCTATTCTGATCATTTAGACTTTTATTGCACTTCTTTTCTAAATAATAGCATTTCATTTCAGATGTGACAATTTTTGCTTTATATGATCAGCATCTATTCTGATCATTTAGACTTTTATTACACTTTTCTAAATAATTTTCTAAATAATTTCAGCTTTGACAATTTTTGCTTTATATGAACAGAATTTATTCTGATCATTTAGACATGATTTCTTCTTTTCTAAATAATAGCATTTCATTTCAGATGTGACAATTTTTGCTTTATATGATCAGAATCTATTCTGATCATTTAGACTTTTATTGCACTTCTTTTCTAAATAATAGCATTTCATTTCAGATGTGACAATTTTTGCTTTATATGATCAGCATCTATTCTGATCATTTAGACTTTTATTACACTTTTCTAAATAATTTTCTAAATAATTTCAGCTTTGACAATTTTTGCTTTATATGAACAGAATTTATTCTGATCATTTAGACATGATTACTTCTTTTTTAAATAATAGCATTTCATTTCAGATGTGACAATTTTTGCTTTATATGATCAGAATCTATTCTGATCATTTAGACTTTTATTGCACTTCTTTTCTAAATAATAGCATTTCATTTCAGATGTGATAATATTTGCTTTATATGATCAGCATCTATTCTGATCATTTAGACTTTTATTACACTTTTCTTAATAATTTTCTAAATAATTTCAGCTGTGACAATTTTTGCTTTATATGAACAGAATCTATTCTGATCATTTAGACATGATTTCTTCTTAAAACTACTATATTAAATAAATAAAATTATTTAAACCAATTTTCCAATTTTGCAAGTTCTTTTTCAAGATGTGCAATCTATTATATTTATAATTTTATTTGATTAAGAAATGATAACTTACGTCTCCATTTATTCTACCTACTAGTTTTTTGAGTTTATCCAAGTTATCAAATGCTGATAATTCCCGAGCAATTAATGCACGCTCATCATAGTTGAATAAATCCTTGTTTTCAATTGCATTTAGCAACTTTTTCTGAAATCCTCCTTCAGTATTAAGACTATTTTCTTTAATTTTAATTCGAAGATCTTTTGAAAAATAATTAGGTAATACAATGAGTCTAGCATATTCTTGAAAATATATGTGAACATCCTCCACTTCTATTTCAGAATGACTATGTCCATTAATTTTTTCACCATGTTTTGTTAGGGGAAAACAATCCATTGAATTTAATAGAAAATAATTCATAAAATTAAATAAAACACAAGTTGAAAATTTCATTTTCTTATGTAAATTTAGTTTTAATATGTAACAAGTTATTGGAATATATTTTACTATCAAAATAGGGCGAGAATATATATATCACTTGTGGCTCAGTTTGGTCACACTCGTAGCTCATATGTATTTAACTAATGGATCAATGCTTGTTAAATACCGCTATTAATCTTAGAAGTGGCAAAATTAAATAAGACAAGCCCTTTCTAAATTTAATACTGGGATTTAACAAGCATTGATCCGTAGATAGATATATTAAGTCATGCAAAAGTCTCGGAATCGATTTTACTATGCCCGGAGTCTAGACAAAGTTTGAAAAGGGTGAATGAGCCACAAAATGCCCAATACCCAGCACTTAAACCTGAAATTTTTTAGCACTCCATTAATCCACCACTCATTCAGAACACGTAAGAGTTCTGAAACCCTCAAAACCCGCAACCTTTTTGCGTATCTGGCTAATTAACAGACCAAAAATTTTTAAACGAAATGTAAAACTTTTTGGGTGTTTAAGACTAAAATACATATTGTCCCAATTAGAAAATTCTAAATAAATGTTAAGGGTATAAAGGGGAGATAAAAAATGCAAGTATAAATATTATTTGCTAATTAAATATTAATTATGGCAATTGACAAAAAGTGCAAATTTTTTGTACCCTTTCTTAATTGACAAATAAAAATTTAAAAATTAAGTCTATAAATTGGGAAATTCCTTTAAAATTTTGTACCTTATATATTTTTTGAGAGTTCTCGGTAGATTTGGTTCAAAATTTCGATTTTCAAATGATAAAATGATAGAGAAAAAATTTTTTCTAATATTTTTTTTCTCGTCTCTAAATATTTTTTATATTAATTCTTTAAGCCTTTAGATTTTAAACTGATTTTTTAAAATTTAATATTCTTCTATTTATTGAAACTCTAATTGTATTTGATTCAAAAACAAAATCTAAAATAATCATAAAAAATAAAAAAAACTATAACAAAAAAGCCTGAAAATCAAAAAATACAAAAAAACATAAAATTAAAAAAACCCAAAAATTTATTAAGTAAAAAAATAGAGATAGGTATTTAAAAAATAATAAAATTTAAAAATTCAGAAAAAACCCAACAAATTTATAACAACCCAAAAAATTCCCTGAATTTTTTATTTAATTCTAACATTTTTAAATTCATTTTTTCTTTCCTATTTTCATTCTTTTTTAAATTTTAAATTCTAATCTTTTGTATAAAATATTTTTGTTATTATATTAACAAAATTAACCAATGTAACGTAAATATCAAAAGGCGATCAACTGTTAGCTTAAAAACGATCAAAAACATACTCTTATTATTATAGCTTTTTTAATTCAAATACATACATTTTCAAGAAAAATTTAAATTATTAATAATTTTTCTCTAGTTATCTGAGATAGAGTGTTATTCGCCATAAAAATCAGTTCCGGGCACACCCACTTTTTTACAAGCCTAAGGATTTGTTTTTTTTTAATATGAGTTGTGAAAACTACTCAAAAAGAATAAACTACTCAAAAAGAATAAACTACTCAAAAAAAATAATTTATAAAAATTGGAATAATCAAGTTTAATAAGATGAAAAGACAATAAACTAAATTTACGTTTTTTCATATGAGTTTAAAATTGATGAGAGTTTATTCAATACAATCAATAATGGTTAGTGTTTTATTTAGTCAGACCAAGAGGTTTATTAATAGATTTAAATGATGGGTTCCAGAACATAAAGGCAGAATTTTCTAAAAAAAACCATGCTCAGAAGCAGTATTAATTAATTTATTTATTTTTACTATTATTTTAAAGATTTAATAGCAAAGTATATAATTATCGATTTTTAAGTAAAAAATTACCTTAATTAACTATATATTTATAATGCTGTTTGTAGTATATGGGCAAAAAAAGCTCATTAGACTCAGCTCGATGTCTCACTATAATGAGGGTGAAAAACAAAGACATTTTTGGAGTCAAAATTCAAATATGCAATAATAACTAATTTAAGAAACGAGTCATATTGTAAGACAGAAAATCAACACAATCCAACTTGATTATACAAACTATACAAAAATGGACCAAGAAACCTAGGCTTTGTGCGGGGTTTTGCAGCTCGCTCCTCGTGGGAAATCAACGGTGGCTCGGTCCTAGGCTTATTACAGGACTGGGAATAATCACTGAGATCGATTCGAGACCGAGACAAATTTGATCAATCTAGAAGTTCTTGTTCACAAGAATTATATCATATATAAATATAGTTGTTATAATTGATGTGTTAATGGTTTAAAATTAAAATAAAAAGGTTATCAAATCACATTTATCAAAATCTATAATCGTACTAAAGTGAAGATATATCATTTACTATATACCGTATTTCCGCAAATAGAGCCAAACTCTAATATGTACAGCCCCACTTTTGAAGATAGTTAATATTCCCTTTATCCCTGATAAATGAATCTATCACAAAAGGAGGTTTAAAAATAGAGCTCCAACGTCAAAACAGCCCCAGTCTGGAGGATTGTAAAAATTATAGCCCCATGGGGCTGTATTAGCCGAAATACGGTATTTATGAAAAATACTAATTTAATCTTAAAGAATACGGTGATATCGTTGGACTTAAATCATAACGGGGCTGATCGTTTAAAAAAGTGTCTTCTCATTCATTATATAACTCAGAAATTTCACCTTCAAGAAATTGGATAACACGATCCATATTAGGTCGACGTATTGGAACCGGATCGGTGCATCTCTAAATTGTAAATTTAATTACTTTTTTTACCTAAAATCAGTTTTATAGAAGGAAGAGCCGAGATTTACTGCAATGTTTTTTGCTTCATACCAGGCCAGATGTGTCTTATTTTTATAATTAATTTTAAGTTATAAGAATTTTTTCTGTGCGCTGATAAGGATAATTCATATAAGTCATTGAGAATAAAATAGCGTGATAGACGATATTGCACGAAGAAGCTCTTTCTTAAAGCTCGCATCCAAACTGTAAATATTCATATTTTAAACGGGTTAAAATATCTTATTTTCATCAGCTATTAGCATTAAGCTATATATAATTCTAAATAAAGATTCATACTATTAATACATGAAATTAATTATAAAAGCGATGAAAAATCCCGCTTAAAGATTATAGTTAGAATTAATTAATATTATGCCTTTATAACGTGATTAAGACGTTCGATCGGTGTGGTATAAGGTCCATCAAAAGAAGCAATTCGATCATGTATATTCACAAATCTCAGTCTTTTATCCATTCTATCATTATTTTCGAGACTTTGCCCAAGTTTATGTGCAAGTTTGTAGACAAGTACACCAAATGAATAAACGTCCGCGGCATAACTAACCTATAAGTTATTATATTTTGATTTAAATTTAAATCAATAAAATTTAAAAATTTACATTATTCATTCTGTGATCAAACAATTCTGGTGCTACATATCCGCGTGTTCCAACAGCTCCTCTTAATAGTGTACCATGTTGAATAGAATATCCAAAGTCGATAAGTTTTGGATAAATTTCATTTGTATCGGCATTCGTATTAAGAGACATGACAAAGTTTTCAAGTTTAATATCCAAATGAATGATTTCTTCTAATAATTTAAAATACAATGATTCAAGACTTTCAAAACTTTTTTCGAACAACTAAATCTTATAATTTAAAAACAATAGGTACTTAATGTTTATTCAAAAACTGCATATTTACTGCCTATTCAATAATTTTAGAAATATATTTCACAATAATATAAAATTTCCTCAATTTCATAATTGTAACTGCGTCGTTACTAAGAAAGTGCATTTTATAACTATTAGGCGGAATAAATACAATGTCGTTGTTATATTTTTCAAAATTTACCCATGCTACCCTTATAATAATTACGTAGCCGAATTTTTAACCCAGACTGCAAACTTTTCAACTACTAAAGTAATGGCTGAGGATAATTTAATAATTTAAATTTATGATTACTTTTATGGCATTCCTTAACAGATTTGGCAGCATCAATGACTACTTTTTCTATAAGTACATTGAAATCATCTTCAGCGCAAGTGCTTTTAATTTGATTCACATAGCTAAACAAATTTTTACCACCAAGTTCCATAGCAATTGCTACTTCACGTTTTTCGTAATCAATCGCACTTAAACAAAATAATTTATATACTATATGTAAAATTAACACTCATGCATCACTTTTTAGGAAATTTCATATGACTTCCTTTAAAGCATACGGAACATTTTAGCCAGATTTATTTTTATAAATTTATTGGATCGGGCAACTGTAAGATGATCGGGCAAATGTAAGATGATGTGAGATGAAATAATATCTTCCTGAAAAGAACCAAAATCAGTGAACAACTGCTTTTTGGGGAGTGGAAATTTTGGAGCATAACGATAAATGAAATTTAAATACCTTCCAAGATATTCAATAATTCTTTCGCTGCCCTTTAATCTCTTTAAAAAATTTATTTCTTTTTTAGCATACTTAACTTCTTCTTCATTTGTAAACTTGATAACCTTTATTGCAACGCACTGATCATTATTCCAAATTGCATGGTAAATCTGCAATAAATAATTTAACAGAGTAACAAAATAATAAAAAGGCCGCCTCCCATCAGAGTTAATCTTGAAAAAATAACAGGGAAGCCGGAGTATATTAGATATTTTGATTAGATATCAATATAAAATTTCATTTTTAATTAATTTTTGGAAATAAGAAAACATGATAAAAAATCATATGGGATAGGAAATTCTCCCTTGTCCTCCCTTGTGACAACTTTTTTACAAAACTTACTGTGCCACTTGAACTGCGCCCGATCATTTTTTTCTTCCCCTCCCTAACATTCAATATCTCATTTTTACTATTTATGGGTATAGCTTTGACCATATTGAATTCGTTAACGCTAAAAGCACCGCATGGACAGTTATCGACAATCCTTTTTGAGGTAGAAGCTTCATGGTCATGAGCTTAATGTTCATAAGTAAAAGTTATGTGTGTTTAGTAGCAACTAAATTTTTGTATACCTGTTGAAAAACTTGGGCCATGAACTGGACTAGATCCGCCAACTAGGTTTTGATCACCAAATTTTGAACATAGAATGCCTGCATATGTTCCTAAAATATAAATATTTACAACTATTTTATAAAATTCAATTTCATCAGGCATGTTTATAAATGATAAATTGCAGCTTTTTAAAACTGCCGCTTTTAGGCTTTTTCAATCTTAGTCCTATGCTCGATCCTTCGTTTATTATTTAATTTTTACTGTGAATTTCTATTGAACTTTAGGTAGATTTGGTCATATTTTTTATGTTTGATTAGAGTTCAATAGAAATTGCCTTGATTAAGTTATTACTAAATGCATGGATCGGGAGGTGCGGGCGACAAGAGTCAATTTCTCAAAACACAAAACGCAACTCAAGGGCAAAGCGAAAAAACAAAAACGCAAAAGTGGGAAATTTTTTATAATTATTAGCCATTTTTGATTAAAAATTTAATTATCACCAAATGTCAAAAAGTCCTACTAGATTTTTCCATGCATATAATATTTTGTATGAATAATGATTACAGGGGGATAACGAAGGATATTGCGGATTTAGAAGATCAAAGAGATTTAAAGATACCCTGGGGATTACGGATAATAAATAATATTATAGGATTTAAAGAGTTTAATGAGAGCTGAAGCGATACATGGGACTACGGAAAATGCCAGACAAGTTGGGGTGATATTGAAAGGTAAAGGATATCAGTGGATTAGAAGAGATACGGGAATATCAGGGGATTCGTAGGAATACCGGCAGATATGAACAACCAATATGTATTCAAAGTTTTTCTGAATAGCTCCATAATGTAAAAAGTAAGTATAAGCAGGACGTCCCTTTTTAGCTTTTCATAGCCGCAGTCGAAAGTTTTAAAATATTGATTGATCAAAAAGCCAGATCTCTATCAATATTTTCCTTAAATTTTTATATTTTTTGCCGAAAATGGAAGCGAACGCAAGGCCCTAATCGGGAAAGCTTAATGCATAACTTTTTGCCTACCTTTTAAATTTGTAAAGATTAAAATTAAAAACGGAATTTTGTATATTTGCAACATTTGCCGACGCAATTTAATTTCTAAAATAAAATATTTTTAAACTCTAATATTTAGAGAGAAATCATAAAAAATGCAAATATCCTGTTGACTCCCTACCTGCCCGAAAATATAATACATTCTGTCCTAACATCACCATAATATAGTTTGCAGATTACTAACTCGAAAAGTTTTTAATATATGTCTATTTATGTAGCTTATTCTTAAAAATATACTTTTTCCTTACCCTTATTTTACGTTAATACTCAAAGTGTCAGTTCTAACAAAGAAAATCAGGGGTGCAGGATCTAACAAAGGATACACTTTTGCCCAGGTTTGGAGTATACTGGAAATTTGCGCATAATAAGAATATAATAATTAATATTTTAAAATATTTTAAAAGGATTTTTTTATTTTTTAATGCAAGTAATAGATCAAGCTTGTTGAGGTTGGAAAGATAATATTGGTAGATTTATAATAGATTTTAAACCCTCGTCGTGTTATTTTGAAAAATGGATAAAAAGAAATTTTCAATCAAGTTAAAAATTTTCTTTAAATATTAAAAAAAGCTGAAAATTTTACAAAAATTTCCGTGAATAGATATTTCCATTGTTATTGTGTAGCTAACAAATAAGAGAATAAACAAAGTTTATTAATTCACTATTTCTTACAGAAATATACTACTATTTAAAATGAACGAGGATGTGAGGGTAATTAAAATGTGGAAATTAAAATAATTTTATATTTTAATTTCTACCACTTTTCTTTTATTGTTTTAATATGTACCACATCGAATATTTATGTAAAAATTCTTTTATCACCCGATATCAATCTCATAAATTATCTTCAAATGGGATAAAATATTTTTTTGAAACCCCATTTTCCCTTGATCCTAGAGATTTTAGATTTGGATGAAAAAAATAATTAAGCATCTTTGTCCTACATTAACATAGGAAATGTTCAAGTAAACTTTTTGTAAAATTTTTCAGTCATTTCTAATATGAAAATAAAAACTTTTTTCACGCGGAGTCATAATATTTTATAGTTAAAATTTTAAATTTAAATAAAATAAATTAATTTTAAATTAAAAAATAATTAAAAGACTCGTTAATTATTTTAATATACTTAAAAAAATTATTAAAATTGATTTAATTGTAAAATCTTAAAGTGAATGAGAGGGGTATGGTGAATAAGAGGGGTATATTAAATTGGCAAATAGGAAAATGCCAATTTAAGAATTTATCTCTAGTCATGCTTCATAAGTCGCTTTGCATGTTTCTACAGAGAATAGAACTAATAGAGACCTTATTTTCTTTAACACTAGTTTGCAGTACATACGCTCGCGATTCAGGTAAAACTGATTTTTGTAAATAAAATTTAAAATTGATTTAAATAGTTTTAAATAATCGATTTAATTAAATAAATGCTATTAAATAAAAATTTTTAGTTAAGATTATTTGAAATTTATAAAGTTTTATTAATGTTTAAAAAAAGCTTTTTATTTTTAAAAAATATTTTTAAAACTTTTTATTTTAAAGTTTTATTAAAGTTTTATTTTGTAAAATCTAAAAAGCTTTCCTTATTAGATTTTCCTTACATGCTAAATAATTAGCATTTTAATATTTTTCTGTTAACAGAACTGAGATACGATAGTTGATAAGTAAAATTTGAATTCTGTATAATAAAAATAATTAACATATAAAGTTTATTAAATATATTAAGTATTTATTAACTTGGCCATTTATTACCAAACACTTAAAAATATTTATAATTCAAGAAAAAATCTTTAATTTATCTATGTTCTTTTAAATTATAATTTGAATATTCGGTCATATAGTTCAGTAATATTTTTAAACTGTCAACCTCAACACAACTTCGACATTTTCATAAAGTAAAGAGCTTCTGAGCATAAATTCGGAGCATTTTATCACTAAATATTTTGGAAGCGAGCTAAAAATATCTGGCATGTTTGTAATTACAAGTTGCTGATTGTTGTGTAAAATAAAATTTTTGTTGTAAACAGCTCTGATAGAATTACTTATAATAAATCAATAATTTTTTACATGGCTGATAGATTTGGCGCTAGCGTATGTTATAGACAAGACACAACGCGCGTATTCCTTCTAACTATTTTTAATATTGCCTGCCTGCTATTTATTCTCTCTAATTTTCTCTTCTCTAATTTCGCGCTATATGCATCTGATTGATTCATTAATCAATTTCCTCAACTCCATAATTTAAAAATTTATATTTCTATAATAATTTAAACAATTTAAAGTTTATTTTAACATTTGAAAATATATTTTATTTACTTATATTATAAAAATAAAGCTTTTTACTAATTAATAATTTAATATACATATGTATATGTAAATTGGATTTATTTTCTAAAATTATACATATACATATTTCATACATTTATTGTTTAAAATATTTATTACTCTCAGCTTCTAAAACATTTTTTAAAATTAAGATGAATTTGACAATTACTATTTATTTCATCTTACTATTCGAGTGTAGTTTTGAGAATGGAAGCAATGAGCAAGTTGTACTTGGAATTTTCAGTGATTTTGAAAAGGATATTTTGCTGCTAATGGAAACTGAAGGTTTTTTAACTAAACGGAAACTAATGATTTTTTAAAATTTAAACGTTTATAATTTGAATTATGTAAATATTTACCTTGCTTTTATGTTCAGTAATACACGGGAAATTTCCTTAGGCGCGTCTTTAAAATCTCAGGAATAATAATAAAATTGTTTTAAATATCAAAAATTTCAAGTTCAATCGAGGCACGAAAATTGCAACACAAATTCGGCAATAACCAAACTTGAGTTTTTTTGTAATTCAATTTATCCGTTAATTGAAAACTTAAAAATGAATAACATACAGAATGATTTGCTGGATTTTCAAGTAATATCACAAGGAGCGTTTCAACATCATTTAAATGAATATGTTAATAATAGAAACAAAATTCAAAACTATATTAATTTATTTGCTGTGATTAATAAGTTTTGGTCAAAAATTGCGGAAAAAAGGGTTAGAACTAACTAATATTTTTATTGTTATCAATCTGGGTATTAAAATTAAAATATGATGTTTAAAAATGCGAAACATACATACACAGAATTCCTTAGATAATTGACGGGTGTCGGGATGAAATATTTTCTAATAGTTTCTAATAATTATTTTAAATTGGTCATAAAAATTGTTCGTAATTTTCAGTTACAACCAACACGAAATTTCAATCAAGGTAGGAAATATAATAAGTCTTTATAACAACTTGTAATGATAATTAGCTGACTTTTTTTAGCTTACTTTAGCTTACCATAGCTTTCTTTATAATACTTTAGCTTGATTTACCCTTTTGTGAAGTAAAGTTAATCTGTCAAATTTTAGAATGTGCCAGCACTTCAGGACAGATCTACGAAGCGTCGATTAAGCTTAGATCTAATATTAATATATTTTTAATTCAAATCAAACGTGAATTGATTCTTGGACTTTCCTACAGCAATTTTGAAAATATTTCGGCTGAATTAAAAAATATTAAACTTGACTTTGTCAAAAATTTTATTGATAGAAGCTTGACTGAAAGGGATTTTAAGCAAATTCTAAAGACTAAAACCTTCAAAAAGATATTTAACAATTTAATCAGTAAATTATCAGTAAAGAAAAGCAAGTACTGGATTAACATAAAAAATCTATGGAATAAAACTGAAAATCTATTTTCACTTAAAAACGTATGTTTTTATCATACTGAATATTTTTAATCTAATCTAGAACTAGATTTAAATTTGGATACCTGAGCCGGTTAGATCGGGTCGAAGAATAAGGAATATAATCACGTTTGGAACAAGCTGAATCGGTAATAACGAGTCAAAATAATCCTGCTTATTGTCCGTTAGATAATTGCATCTAATAATCTAAAGCGAAAGCTATTGTTTTAACAAAAGAATTTTATCTCAAAAGCATCAAATATTTAAATATTTCTTTGCTTTTGCTTTTAGTAATTCCCAATCAGTCTATAAACGGTTTAGAAAAATATTTGGTGACCGAAATAAAAATACAAATTTTTTCACACCCTTCTCTATTACATACTATATTTAACAATCTTACCATAATGTGTATATCTTAAATATCAGTTGCGTTGTGTAAATATTTTTACAAAATACCTTACCACTCTATTCCAAGTGCTTATTAAATTATGGTTAAAATTTCTTAATAACTTGCTAATATTACTTTACCAATTACAATAACAGATTTATCGTCTCTGGAAAACGATTGAACTCTTATTGCGTGTTAGCCAAAAGATATTCGGATATTTAAAATACGCTGTTGAGTCAATTGCATCGAGCAATGATCTGAGAGATTTTAAATTATATGTAAGAATTTAATTAATTTATGACATAATTATATTTGTTATTTAACACTAGTTATTCTTAACACTAGCACAACTAGTTATTTTTATAAATAAAGTTATAAAATAACTTTTTGGGTTTATTATTTATGCTTATTAAATCTAATACGCATTCGTAGATTTGGTCCAATATATGGGCAAATTATAATTAAATTCATTCCTTGACTATAATCCGCCATGCAACATAGTTAAATGATAATCAAAAGCGCTAAACCAAGCTTCAATTTTTTACAATTTTAACATAAAATAACTTTACAATTATAAAAAATTTTAAATTATAGATTAATGAAAGAGAAAATAATTTTTTATCAAAATACTTCAACAATCCTACAATAAAAATACCTGATTATTTAAAAGATCATGTAAATAATATAAAAGCTTTCAGTTTAGTAGAAAATGTACTAAATAAAAACTTTAATGAATTGACAAAACATTTTATGGAGTATACGAGTAAAAAACATTCGAGTGATTTTATAAATTATTCCGATATAACACAATACATAGAGGATAATTTACAAATTCCAAAGGAATTGTTAATAAATCATGATAAGGGATCAAAGAATATGAAGAAGATTGAAAAAATACAGGTTTGTAAAATAACAAACGTAAAAGGGCTCTGATGTTTGTTCATAAATTAAAAAATATCAGTCTCTCATTATTTTTATTTAATTCATAAATTGGATACAACTAATAAATTGAATGAAATTGTATTAAATTTTCAGGAATTATTTATAAAATACATTTAAGGATGTGATCATAAACATCGCAGAAATTGTACTAGTCTATGCTCGTCTCAAAAAACTTTTTTTGGCCTTCAAAATAAACTATGTTCAAGCTAATATGGTGGTTAAAGAATTGGAAATAACCGAAGAAGCTAAGGATCTTTCATTTGCAATTTTTAATCCAGATGTGCCCGATAATAATCCTGGGCATTTGTTAATAAAACGTTATCATGATATTATATCGAAATACAACAAAGAAAGTAATGAACCGTCAACAAGTAAAAATGAGAAAAATTAAAGTTCAAAACAAGATGTTACACATAAACATAAACGATAATCTTGATTCGTTTAATTTTGTAACTTTATCAGCTAATTCGAAATGTTTTTCATGCAATATACAACGAGGATTAAATTTTTATGTGATAATACCTATTTTTATTTATTATTCGTTTGATAAGAGGCATTAGGCTTTATTGAAGGCATGCAATTTGTCCTTCTAACACTTCCTCAATGCTCTGCTCTTATTTTAAAAAAAATTATAAATACCAAATATAACTAGGGCTTGTCACATGGTTAACAAAAACAAACCAATATTTTTCGGCCGTGGGTGTTATGGCCTTGAATAAGTGCAAGAAGGTCTTTAGAGTAATATGGAAACCATTTTAGCACCTTTAGTTAAATTATTATTTGCTTCTATTATTTAAGACCATCCTACTATATTCGCCTCCAGAGTTCGTTGCGCAACACTATTTTAGTAAATGCAACATAAAGCGGCTTTTATTTGAACATGATGATGCCTTTCATATGAATAAATGCACTTTTGATATTTCTTAATATTTTCATTTAAAAAACCGACAAAATAAATTTTGCCCTTTTATGTCTATCAATCATTTATTTTTATTGCCTTTAATATTTTTAAAAATATTTTTTATAAGAGACATTATTAATTAAAGAGAAAAGAGATTTCATAATGCCGACTAAAACAATATTATTTTATTTAAAAATTTTATTTTTTGTTTTGTCAATTATTTGTTCAGTAACACAAAGCATTGCAGCCAAAACAAGTCCATCATCTATGGGTAAACCAATATTTATTTAATGACAGCAATGTAGGCTATTTCTCAAAGCTTAATTGCTTTTATAAGGGACTCAGCATTTAGGGGGCAAAACTCTAGCATAATTTAAATTTTAAAAAAATAAGGAGAAGCTCATAATGATTTCAATGCTAAAATAATTCCACTTTGGAAAATCTTGAAACCACCCACTCGCTTCCTATAATAAGGCACCAACAAGAGAGGGTTGAAAATTATTTGCTCTTTTGAGGATTGGAACTACAAAATTTAGAATTTTTCAGCTGATCCACAAAGTTCTTCAACTGACAGAAATTCTCTCGACAAAACAAGTATATCTATTATAAGCTCGATAAAAATTTTAGTCTGTACATTCTTTCAAATGTTTGCTAGCATTTAAGCAAGACATTTTCGATTTCAACGAAAACCATAAGATTTTTTAGAAATTGTTTTTTCGCGATTGGTTTTTCTGCTACAACGAATGAAAATTACATTGATAAAAAGAATGGAATCATGATTTTTGCGATTAATCTTCGCTTATCACATTCGTTCAAAATTTAATCAAGATTTCAATGTCTTATTGGAATTTTATGGACATTTTTATATTATAAAGTGTGCATATTATTTATAATTTAATTTTAGATAAAACAACTAAAAAATTAAAATTTGTCGAGGAAAAGAAAAATGTTGATCATGATTCAAATAAAGAAAAAAATTCAGAAGAGGCTAGTAAATCTATTACGGGTAACATTAACTGGATGTATAAATTTATGATTTAGATCAAACTAAATTACCATTGCTGGACAAAAACACATCTAAATTTAAAAAATCAAAATTCATTCAAAAAATTATTGCACGGACGTTTAAAGGTAAATAATTTAATTAAATCATTTTTTTACGGATTGTTCCAATTTTAAAGATATTTAGTTTTATTTATGTCATACCTTTAGTACTAATCACACACTTAACATTAAAGATTATAAACCTGCATAGCCTATCTAAAATAGATTTAATTTAATTCTATTATTAATTAATGGATTCATTCAGAGTCCTTAGCTCGACAGTTTGAAAGCATTCTATACTGCTACTCTTAATTCTATTCATAATAAATAATAAAGTTTCATAATTTTATAAAACAGTAGGAAAATCATCCAAAAAAGGAAAAGAAAAATTAAGCGATACAGAAATGAATGCAATAGAACTTGGTAAAGTATATAGTTTTAATTATGAATTGATTGTTCTAAAATTATTGAAATAATTTTAGAAGAGAAATCAAAAAAACTAGATAAACTAGCAAAAAAATTTATAAATGACAACTTGACTGAAGATGGTAAAATATTTAATAAATTTTGATAGAGCAGTGAAATTTAAGCCATTTCGAGTAAAATTATAAAATAAATTTATGAGTTTTTCCATAAATGGTTCCTCCGCATTCATTCCTTCGCCCTTCCGCCTATGCGTTCGTATACCTTTTCATTTTGGTCCGCATCCTTAAGCCTCCTCTTCTTATATATATACACTATATGCATTAGATTGTGAAATCACTAGGCTACTAGCTTAATATTTCATAATTACATTTTAACATACCCCCTTATAAAAATCAAAGTAAATGTTTTATTATTAATATTTTAGACATTCCACATATTTATTACCCTGACCCTCAAATAAAAAATGATAGTAAAGATAAATTTCATCTTATAATGGAATATTCTAAGAATTTTAATCAACTATACTCTTCTATAGAATATGTGAGCCTTAAGGAAAATTTCGATAAATTAGTTGAAATTATTAAAAAAATAAAGCAAGGAGATGGTAAACCTATTCTTGATTTGTATAAAGTAGATTATGTTTTAAAACTATTGGAAAAATTTGAAGAACGTTCTGTTAAATACACTGCAAGTTTAAATGAAGAGGATGTTGAAAAGGAGGTAAAGTAAAGTAAATTAAATTTCTAAACTGAAATAGAAATTAGGCTGAAGTGAAAAATATCAAAAATTAGGTAAATTTATATTTTAATGTATAGAGTATTTAAATTTAATCTCTTTGATATGTTTTGTTTGACAGTTCTTCTCAGTGGCTAAACAAAATAAAATAGGGTTTATCTAAAACTATATTGAACACTATAAAATTTACACACACGATAAAATTGAACACATTTTATAAACAATTTAAAAATAAATATTATTGTTATCCATTATATTTTACTAATAATTTAGGATTTGACATCTCTAGTAAGGGTATTAATATAAATTCTAATTAAGGCACGAGCAATTCAACAGATAATTGATTTAAAAGTTGCAATTAAATTGGGCTATTTACGTTATATTTATATGGAGGAATTATGTAGAAATTTAGACACGTACTACGATAAAGATAATGAATACAAGGTTTATTTAAATGGATTGTGTGACAGAGTCCGTCCAACTTTAGGAGAAATTAGAGGAATTATTTTGGCTAAGGATACAAATGATGGTAAGAGAAAACATAAAATAATTCTTGGAGAGTATAATGAAGAACACAAGAATGTAAAGAGCATTTTAAAAGAAGATAAGAACAAGCACGGGAAAAATGGCGAAACGTTTTTTGAAGAAGACGATGACGAGCATATGATAAATGGGAAAAATATTTTAAAAAAAGAGGAGGATGATTCTGAGAGTAAGCAAGTTATTTTTGAAAAAGTCAGTAAGAATTTGTGAATAAATAGATTTTGTTTTGAAAATGAAATAAAAAAATAAAGGAAATACTAACAATTGAAAAAATCTTGTTTAAAATACTACAATTAATTATAAGACTTTAGATGACTTTATAAAATATACAGCTTTTAGAGGCATAAAGCACTAAGTTATACAATTCATTATTTTTGCATATATCTCTTATCTCTCGTTTCTAAATATATTCACTTGTTTCCATAAGATAGGCGATTAATTAATCTAGTTATTACTTTCACACTATCCATTAATACTTTAGCACTTCTGATGTTGAGTTAATAATCAGCTTATTCAGTAATTCTTACAAAAGACAAATAGTTTATCAATCAAATAGAATTAAAAAGTTATTTGAATCTGACATACTTTGCACTTAGTCTATACTGTTTATTTATTTTGAATATTGAAAAAGTTTTATTTATTTTAGAATATTGATTTCCATTTAAAAAACTAGTAATATAGTTTGAGTAATATAGTAACTACATACACTGTAGAACACATCCTTTTTATGACCATCGAAAAACAGCTATATGTTATCAATATACATGTTATCAATATAATTGTTATCAATATAATTTGTTATATTTGTATAATTTTGCTAAGTAAAGTTACACACTAGAATCTAATGATTAAGTATTATTATTTTATATAGTCATATTAGCTTAACTTCCATTTTTGGATTTGCTAATTCAAGTGTACCGGCAGCTTCTCCACATAAAAAATACCAATGTTTCGTGCTTTTATCTCTTTGAGCTTGATGAGTGTATTATCTCTTTTTGATTCTAGCCTAAAGTATAAAATTAACGTTTATTTTTTAATATTTTCAGAAGTGCGTTACTATAATGCTTACTAAAAAAGTTCTTTTATTATTATTGGTTACAAAAAAAATCTAATTAATATATTATTTTCTTCATTGTTTCCTATTTGAAATAGATAGATTAAATTTTTCAGATAGATAGGGATTTGACAGCAAGTATAGATATGTTTTAATTAATTATTAATTCAGCTTGAAATAATATAAAAATGTATGACGCTTTTTATAACTATTTTTATATACTACATTAAAATATTTGATTTTATTATTTTTATAATAGTCATGTGCATTTTTACCATTCAATTAATGATTTTCCTAATATTTATTAGTTACTAATTTATGATTATCAATATGTATGATTTAAATAATTTTACAGTGCTTCTAAAGTCAATTTAATTTCAAAAAAATAAAAATTTTATTTATAAATATTCGTAAAATATTATTCCATTTGTTAAAAAATACGATTATTGATTATTTTAATATATTTTTAGATCAAAATGATAAATATAATATTATTGTATTTATACTAATTATAATAAAGCGCTTTACACGCTGCTGCACTCCGGATTGAGGCGTGCATTTTCAATTTAAAATAATAAATGTTTTTTTATTGATTTGATATTTAATCTATTAATGATTTTAATCTATTACACATTAAGAATTTTCAAATTAACTTAACGATATTTTTAGCCATAATGCATATATATAATAGGGTTTTTATTTAAACAAGATACATATAGTCGCTTTTCTTGAAGACGAAAAGTTGTTTTTCCTCATTAAAAATTTAAGTTCACTAATATTTATCTATTTTCAAAATATAATTATAAAATTGTAAAATCAAAAAAATATAAGATATTTATTATCAATAAAATAAATGTTTATAAATTTATATGTCAATTTATATATCACATTATATAAATAATAAATATAATACTTGTTGTTATGAAATTTCAACAATTGTAAATGTTACTAATCATAGTTAATACTATTTTGTGATCGATGCAAATATGTCATGCAAATTTATCGCCATTGATATTTTTGAATCACAAATTAAGTTTTTATATAATTAGTTTTTAAAATAAAAAATATTTATCATTTTTATTATTATACATAATAGATTCCATGAGTTTAAATGACCCGAATGAAAAAATCGAAGAATTGTTCTTAATGTAATAAATTTTATTAAAAATTCCTTTTTCTGAAATTTTCTTTTTCCAAAATCTTCTTAAAAAATTATTTTCTTTAAGAATTTTTTTAATTTTAAAATTGATCTCAAACTCAGCTTGGGTGATTAAAACAATAAAGAATTTTTAATTAAAACAAGAAAGAATTTTTCTTAATACTATGGTTTATAGAAAGACAAAAAATACAAAGAAAAATTGTTATATTTGGGTAAGTCTTCTTATGGGAGCGGTAGAAATTGTGCGGCTGAAAAGTCGGGAAAATAGCCAAATTCCAACTTCCGAACGATTGATGAGATAAACTTTGTTCAAAAATTGTTTAAATTTCATAATGATTAAGCATGTAATAATATTTATAAATTAAATTGAATTTGCTACAAATGAAAAGAATAGGCGTTCTACAGTTACTTCACTTTTAGACATTGCCACATCAATGGCCTTAGATAAAATAAATTATTTTAAAAAATCATATTTAAAAAATCAATCAATATTTTTTTAATAAACGGTTTTAAGTGGAAGTATCTGATTTAAAGCTAGATGAAGAGAGATCGACCCTCATTCCTATAGCAATTAAATAATTATAATAAAAGTTTATTAATTCAATAAATTGTTAATTCAAAAATTTATTGGTTAATAATATAAACAGTGGTAAATCTTAATGATAATTTAATAAAGTTACAGTATTTATATTTTGCATCATTTTATTAGCTTCAAGACAACATAAATTTTCGGCCGGATGATATTTTATTGCCAATTTTCGATAGATTTTATTCAATGTTTGTGCATGGTTCAGGTTTCCTGACCATTGCTTTTTGGGATCTTGGCATTAGTTAAACGATAAGCATTCTTCAATGTTGACTTAGTGAGTTAAATTAATAATTAAATTAAATACATATAATTCCTGTTAAATTTATGAAACTGATAGCAAAAATAAATTTAAAAATAACTTTGATACTAATTATATAATAAAAAACTTGATATTAATTTTCACCGAAAGTGAAAAGTATTTTACTATATTTAATTACCATATTAAATTAACATTTTTTTAACATTTAGGGTTTAATTAGTTTTCTTATTTAATTTAAAATATAATAAAGACTAATCTTTTTGTTGATTAAATTATCAAAATATTATATACTGAGCTGATAACTAAAATTTGTAATTTTTAAATTCACTCCTAAGTAAATTTTATATATTCTTGTTTATATTTGATGTTTTTATTTTATGTTGCTCCTATTTTATTAAAAGAGATGTATTTTTTATCCTTCAAAAGCACTCACACATTTTCAGTTTAATTTTATAAAAAACAGAAATCATTATTTCATGAATTATCATTTACTTCAATAAAAGTTAAAAATTCTTTCAATTAATTTTTTAAATTTTTTGGAGATTTTATATAGCTTTTATATTTTAAACGATTATTATAATAATATTTTTTTAAGTTTTTAATTTTTATTAACTTTTTTGTATATTTTTATTTTATTGATTGTTGTAGTTATTTTCACATCCTTTATGTTTGACTTCTATTTCAAAAATTCTTGGACCTTCTCGAGATTATCTAGGATTCGCATTAAAAACTAGAATATTTACCACTGTTTTGATCTCAAACTCGTTCGTAGTTATTTCCACCTTCTTATTTTTTTCGCTTTACCTTTTAACCATTTTATCCTTTTGTCATTTTTATATATAAATCTCACATTTGAACGTCTAACTTGTGAGATACATAGAATATTCTCGCGTTTTAAAACCTCTAGCGACAAATTACAAATATTATCTAAATACATGAAATTATTTTGTCAATATAATATGTAATGTGAAACAAGATCTAACTATTTTTTAATCTAAGAATATATAATAAAGCATTAATAATAATTACAATTATGTATCCCAAATATACACAATTCAATTGATTATATTAAATATTTATATTAAAATACATCTTAAAAATTATAAATATTATATTAAATAACATCTTAAAAATTATTACGCATGCGCTACAAACATTCAGCTTCTTTAAGAATATGCATAAAAAACGATATGATGGTAATATCGCAATTTTATGAAACCAAAGTTATTACAAATTTGTTAGATTCTCAAAAGTTATGCAAATAATTATCGGAACGTCCCACTTGTGTACCGGCCGTTTGTGTACCTGGCCATATTTTGGGCCATAACTTTTTTGATTCTTAACCGACTTCAATTATTATTATATCAATCGAAAGCCCTGGATGTGAGGATTTTTTTCGCCAACAGGATTGATTTGATCAGATCATGTTATAAAAAGTTATATCTCGATAAATGCGCTCAATCGAGATTTTGATCTTTATCTGTCTGTAACTTTTTGTATGATTATCTGATCAAATCAATCCTGTTGGCGAAAATAATCCTCACATCCAGGGCTTTCAATTGATATATTATTTATTTAAATCAATTAAGAATTGAAAAAGTTATGGCCCAAAATATGGCCAGGTACACAAACGGCCGGTACACAATGATCCCCTACCCAATAATTATAATAATGAAAAAATGAAACAATATAACTTATAGGAGAGAATTATATAATAGAAATTTAATTCAAATGGAATAATTTTGTATAACTATAGCAATTCACGAATAAACTTTTAGTCGATAAATCGTCATGAATTAAAATGGATGTTGAAATTGGTTTTAGAAGGCTTTATAAAGCATTGGAACTTATTAAATTTTGACTAAGTCCAAAATCGTCTAAATATTAAACAGGTTGAAATTATATGTTGCTGGGCTGAGAACAAGTTACTGTATAAACAATTTAAATCACTCGGACGAGATTTTCACAGACCACAACAATGATGATGTGGAAGCGTCAATATGGCTTTGCATCAATTCTTTATTTAAAAAATAAATTTTATTTTAGCAATTCTCTAGGATTTGGAAAGTAAGTTATTTATGGTAATGATTCCAGTATGATATACCAAATGTTCTGCATTAGACAGAAATATTAAAGAATTAACGAAAATTATATATCTATTCAAAATTTAAATTTTTAAGCATAAAATGATAAATAAATCAAAGCAAACTTATACAATATTATACCATTCTTTGGGTATTATAAAGGAAAATTAAATTGAAAAATTAGATTTTTAGTAAAGAATTAATAAAATGTATGTATTATAATTTTATTTTTGTATATTAGACCTCGATTACTATCGATTTATATTAAACTTCAATTACATCACTGGCTTGACAAGTGAAAAATTTTTTGCGCAACATAATCCTATAAGGAAACAATTAAAAACTAAACTAATAAAATTTCAAGTAAAATAACACAATCCAATCGTGGGGCTGAATAAAGTATCAGAAAAAATAAGTGTTAGGCAAAGCGACAAAAAGATTTAGGAGGGAGTCTGTCGAGGTCATCTCGAAGTAGGATTAATAGTATCTCAACCGAATTATATGATGCTAATGAACATAATAATGCTAAATGTGTAATTATTTTACAATATTATAAATACGCAAAATCTGCATTAGCTCTTAAAAACCATCTTGGCTAAACTAATCAATTTTCTAAAATAAATTATAAAAAATACAATATTTTCCCAAAAAATTTAATAATAATTTTTAGCTGCTCGATTCGAATAGTAATCGTTTTGTCATCAGCTTTTATTTGGACAATATAATGCAAAGGAATATGAAACTTGTTATCTATAATGTTATCTACAAAATGATTGTTATCTATTAGATTTACAATACGAAATTTTAAGAATATTAATATTAAATTTTAATATAATTTATAATCCTTATTGACAAAAATTTTAGTGTTAAAATATTTCGACAGCTTTTACAAAAAATATTCAAAAATTTAAACAAGCTAATATCTATTGTTTTTAATTAAATTCTTATTTGCTCTAAACCAATTAATTATGTATCAAATAAAATTTTATTTTTTTTCAATCTAGATTATTTCAATATAAAATTTCCTTTGCTATTAAATTGCAAAAAGTTTAGTGTAAAAATAGTAAAAAGTTGGTGTAAAAATTAAAAAAAGTGCAACATTAGAAAAAATAGTTAGTTAATTAAATCTAAAAAAACTAGTTAGTTATATTAAATCTGAAAAATACGTCAATATTTTGTCATATATAAACCAGCAAAATAAAATCAAATCTATGTAAATCACTACCCAAAACAAATTTAATAACTTAATATGTCTGTCAAAATTATCCTTCCCACTTGAAAACATTTTTCATTATAATATTCACATACAAGTAAAACAATTTAATAATGAGAAAAGAGTTATGGGGATGATCTTGTTTAAATAATATTTCTAATTTAGAATTAGAAAGCAACTAAATAAATTAAAGCTTTTAACGTAATTAAAATTTATTGGAGATGAAATCTAAATTGCATCAGATAAAATAAATTATGAATAGAATGTAGTATCTTATTACTTTAGCCGCACAATATCTATCTTGTATAACTCAAAATAAAAAAGTTGAATGTAACAATATATTACCAATATATTAATTAAATTAATTTAAATTTATTAACATTGGAAAAATTAAATTTACGTATTGAAAAAAAGTAAGGAAAGTATATACAACTATTAACAAAATGCAAAAAATGAAAATAACTTTGAATCGGATATTATAGGACTTTTATAAAATCATTGTAAATCATAATAATACGAATAAATTTAAACCATAATAGTTCTATAAAAATTCCCTTCAAGCCTCATTTTGTTATATTATATTTTATATTTCTGACATGGATCGCACAAATAATATTCTTTTAGATATCTATACCATCTTATGGGTATAGTAAACCTACAATTGAAACAGTTGCGTTTATTTTCTTCAATTATTCCTCCTAAAATAATAAAGAATAAAATTTATATTGTATAGGTAAAAAACTAATAAAAGATTTAAAAAAATATTTACTTATTTTACTCCCAATTTCAATAATTCTGCTTTCTAATTCTTTCGGATATTCAACTTTTTGTTTTCTTAACAATTCAATTTTATATCCAATTAAATTATTTTCCGACCAATAACTTGATAAAAGTCTGTCTTTGTAATTCTCTATACTCTCTTCAATTAAGCTAAAATTATTTTCACTCTTGTACAATAACGAAGTTTCATAACAACTATCATTTTCAATAAATTTGTTATTTCGGAGTACCTTAAAATTAACGCAAATTAGAGTAGTCAGTTAATTGCTGTTACTTTTACTTTCCTAGCTTGTTGTGACACTATGGACATGAAATTCTATTAATAAAAATATACCATTTTTGCAAACCCAGGCAGAAAATTTTGAATATATTCATTATTAGTAATTCAATCAAAATTTTATTTTTTAACTGGTCAGATGGAATATATTTTGATTCATTATTTATTTTAACTACAAACATATTTTATCTAGATTTAAGTCAATTGGACGCAAATATCCATATATATTTTTATTAATGCTATCATGTTGATTATTTGCCTTTTCAATTACTTTCAACACAAAACGATCCTGTATTTCAATATTTTTTAAATAAATAAATTCTCTTTTTTCTTTCCAATCATCAATTATTTTTACATCAACTTTGATTAATTTTCCGTTACATTGAATATTCAAAAGGAAAATAAAAAATAAGATTATAATGCTCGAAAATTTAATCATCTAAAATTTTAATTTTAAAAATTAAATTTAATATTCCTTATACACCAGGCGAATAATAAAATGAATAATAAAATAACAACATAACTGACTAAATTATCTTGATTAACTACTGCATTATTTATTTTTAAATTTAGCCTCCATTTTATAATATTAATTAGTTATTAATTATATAAATATTGCGAAATTTATCCTGCCTGATTTTTATTTATTTGTCAAGTCGGCGTATTAAAAAAAGAATATTTGCACTTTTTGTCAATTGACATATTCAATATGTATGATTTGTAAATAATATTTTGTGTCTTGATTGCTGTTAGGGTTGTATATTTATTTAAAATCTAAAACGAGACCATAAATTTAAAATAATTGCGAGACTGATTAAATATAAAATTACGGTCATATAGCTTTAAATAATTTTAAAAAATATATAAAAAAATAAATAAAAAAATAAAAATATAGCTTTAAATAATTATGCGGTTAGATCATAAACTGCTTATTACACTTTGGGGCTTATGTTACTGAAACACTTTTACCGACAATAGTGAAGTAGACTTAACCTCAATCTACATACTAGTTCTGATTAAATTATTGCATCGCCATCAATTTATCATTACGTTTGAAAACACTAGTCTCAATTTATGAAAATAATATGAACATTAGATAAGAACAATAAACTATGAAATTTGATTATACTCCGTAACTTGGCTGAGTATTATTTATCTAGCGGCATAAAAAAGTAGTATTATTAAATTAAATTATTTGAAATTATTTGAAATTAATTTTATATGTATCTATTCATTCATGCATTTTATATTAAAATTTAGGGTCTCGTTTTTAGATTTTAAATAAATAAAAGGGCAAAGAGAAGGCTAAGGCAAACAAAACACAGTATTTTAATGAAAAATCATAAATATTAAACATTCAATCGACAAAAAGTGCAAATATTCTTTATCACCGACTTGACAAATAAATAAATATAAATCAGGCGGGATAAATTTCGTCATATTTTTATCATATTGACTAATTATTATTATAAAATGAAGGCTAAATTTAAAAATGAATATGTTATTTTCTGAGTCGCGAAATTTTGAAATTTCTATAATGTTGTATTAATGAAACATATTAAAATAATTAGATATAACTTAATCCTATTCCATAACTTAATCCTATTCCTATCATCGATGAGCTGGGCATTCCTGGCTTCCTCCGAAGTAGTAAAAATTACAACGGAGACCATAGGTACGGAGCTAAAACAAACTGTCATAACTTTGTCAAATCAAGTCGGATTTCGTTGATTTTGGTGTCATTCGACTCAGCTCAATGAGCTCTTTCGAATGAGCTATCACGCACAAAATCAAATTTTTCACTCCAAAATTTTGCTTACTCCCCCCTATAGTTTTTCGATTTTCGGGGATCAATATCTCGGCCCATAGGTGAGTCCCCCAGCTAATTTTGGTGCCGTTCGACTCAGCTCGAGGAGCTCTTTCGAATGACATATCATTTGTCCGAATCGGTTTCCGGGTGATATGACGGAATTTTTCCCTAATTTTATGTGTATTTCTATTATTCTATTTTAAAATACCGATTTGAAAATATCATCCAATACTATAAAGTAGAATGGAAACTGGAAAAATATTAGTCGATGATTATAATCTCGATAATTTGTCTATAAAATTTGCTTATCTTTTGATATTCACCTCCTCTATGCCCTTTACATTTATACAAAATTTCTAAATTTATATGACTTTTTCAGTGTTTTGACGAGATTCACTTTCTATAAACAGTGTAAGTAAAATTCATTCTAAAATGTTTAATATATAAATTTTCTAATTTGTGTAGTGAAACACAGCAGCCAATTGTAGCGTGCTGGCTAGGGACTTTCCATTTGGAGTATTTAGTAAGAGTAATTATTTTATCGTAATTATTCTTTCGTTTTATTAAATTAAGTATAACGAATAACTATATTTTCAAAGTAAAATTCAGATGTTAAAATATATAATTGCTTCTTACTTATCTTTACTTACCCTATTATATATTCAATGTGTTGGGCATAAAGATAGTATTGTAGTAAAAATTAAAGACGGTTGGAAAGAAAAAAGAGAATTTATTTATTTAAAAAATGTTTAATTAGAGGAGCGTTTTGTATTGGAAAAAATTAAAAAGAAAAATAATAAATATAATATTAGCTATAATTATAATATTGAGGGATTTTTGCGGCGAGCTGAAGTAAACAGTGAAGGAAATATTTTTAATGTTGAGATAGATAATAGATCAGATTATGCTAAAGAATTAAAAAGGAAGTATTTGATTAATATTGCCAATAATAAAATTCTTCAAAAAATTCTTCCTGCATTTGAAAACCAGTTATTTTTGCTTGATTACTTGAATATAAACTCAAAAATTGTAAGAATAATGAATATGTTACTTTTTCGAAATTTGAGTCTTAATTATTTGAGGATGTGTTGTTCTATCTGTTTTTTATCAATCATTTATATATATATATATATATATATATATATATATATATATATATATATATATATATAAGATAATGTTATATAAAGATATGTTATATATATATATATATATATATATAAGATAATGTTATATAAAGATAATGTTATTAATTGATCAAATCTGCCAAAATGAGCAGCAAAGAATAATTAAAACTTAAATTAGGTTGTCCGACTATCCGATAACCTTATCGGAGAGTCTGGGATGATGATGATGATTAATCTCGTTATTTTTCGTTTTTCTTTCTCGTTAGAAGGATTTAAATTTAGTATTATTTTTCACCTCCAAAATTCTCAAAATTTTTGCCTGCAGCGCAAAAAATAGAAGAAATATGACTTCTTGCACTACAAAATCTCAAAATTTTCGCGGCGCTAGTAAACAAGATGTCTGGCTTCTTTACCTTCGGCGTTTATCCAAAAATTATACAATTATAAAGCAACTAACCTTAATATTAAACTATTCATAAAAGGTGCTCAGATTTACTGAATTTATTAAAAAGAAGAATAAATATTATGAAACTTCTATATTAAATGAGAGTTTAGAAAATATAAAAATAAATAATAAAGAATTATTAAAAGAAAATATAGTATGTTACAAAAACAAAATTTTGTCAAGTTATTGGACGGCAATTAATTTAATTGAATATAAAATTGAATTGCTAGAAAAACAAAAAGTTGAATATCTGAAAGAAGAATTAAAAAGCAGAATTACTTATACTGGCAATAAAATAAGTAAATAATCTTTAAAATTTAGGATTTTAAATTAATTATTATTCATTATTAAAAAATATACATGTTTTTCTTTATTATTATAGTAGAAATAATGGAAGGAAATAAAAGAGCCTGTTTCAATTGTAGATTTACAAATACCAAAAAATGGTATAGATACCTAAAAGAGCATTATTTGTGCAATACATGTCAGAAATATAAAATATATAATGGCAAAATGAAACTTGAAGGAAGTAATACTAAAATGGTTTGAACTTATTCATATAAAATTAACAATGCTTTTATAAAAGTATATTAGTATTTTAAATGTTTCTTGCATATTTATATGACATTATTAGGGATCTCATTAATGTACAGGGTGCGTACATTAATAGATTAATGTACAGGTGTCATAAGTAATTGGACACTTTTAAATTCCTTATAACTTTTTTTGGTCTCAATATTTTTAATCGATTTTATGCTTATTTTTTAGCTCATTCAATTCTCAATTATTCTAATCAACGTGATTCTATAATTTCTCTTTTTTTGCCAAAAAATTCATCCGCAAAATTTCATCTCTTTTGAATGTCCCAAAGAGCACTGTACAATACACAATCAAAAAATTCTGGTGAAAATTTTTTGGGAGGAGGTGCGTGCTATTTGCGAAAATTTTTCTTCACGCCTTCGCCTCTGTATCAAAGCCAAGGGTGGGCATTTCGAATCTTCTTGATTATTATTGTTCCTTATTTAATTCTCTATCATTTGAATGTATTTCGATTTTATTTGATTGTGTTTCAATAAAGTTATGAGAGAAAACAAGTGTCCAATTACTTATGACGCACCCTGTATATGGATTTTAATATTTTCATGAATATCTACAAGAATATTACTTTTAACACATGTGGGGACCGGAAACATACAAAATGAAAAAAGTTAGTTAGAAGCAACCCTGGGCAAAATAAGTTCGTGAAAATTAGAAAATAGTCTTAAAAATTTTTATCTGATAACTTATTTCAAATCATATTTTTATAAATATTTTAGCGAATCACGAAGGATCGAAAATGTTTCACTTGCGGAGCATCAAAAACATCGAAGTGGCACCGTCATTCAAAACCTGAACAATTTGTATGCACTGCATGTTACAATAAACAACTAAGATTAAAGAAGACAAATAAAAATATAACAATACTGGAATCGAATAAATAGTATTTTAATGATTATGATTTTCTAACTTTAATTTTCTGAGTTATTTGAACAAATTATAAAACTATGAAAATATACCTATGTAATTTCAATGAAAAACAAAATTCTTTAATTGTTACAATATAAATATTAAATACCAAATAGATTTGTTTTATTTATTTTATAGAGCCTAATATTTATAAAGACCATAGGTGTTATGTCCGAGCATTATTGTCGCGGATAAGCTCCGACGATGCCAAGACAGACGCTACCACTGCACCACCGACGATCACATATGTCTCAGCGAAAATTTTCATTAATTTCAAAAGTGTATTCCAAAGTCACATATGTCCAAAGGCATTAAGTTAAAGAAGTTAATTATAAATTAGAATCGAAGACGCTAATATAAATCTTCTAGTTGACAATGAAGGCGTAGAGAGTGAGAAGAATAAATAATCGTTGCCCTATTAGAAAAAATTGTGACAAAATTTGAAACTGTTCATAGTCCGTGGGCGCCGTTCAAATTGAATGGTATGATAAGATGAAGTAATGGCATTAATTTTCCATAATTTCTTAATAAATAGTTAAGATTTTTTAAAATACTTTCAACGATAAAAGACTATAATATATTAAAAATCTATAAAATATTAATATCATGATAGACAGTGATGAAAACAAATATTAATAAATAAAAATTTGATTTTAAATTTAATATTATTATAGATGCTAAGAATTCATCCATAAGCATTTTTCTAGATATTGCGCAGCTTTCGTAATTATATTATAATACTTAAAAGAAAAATAATGAATAATTATTGAACTAGAAGACTGGAAGAAAATGAAGAAAAGATTCATATATTTTAAAATTATTTTAAAATTGTTTACTGAAATTTTAAGATAATTTACATTCTGAAAATATTAAATATTGCCAAAATTGAATGTAGCATAAAGTTGGCCTATCAAGCATTTACTATGGATTTTCTTAGTTAAGAAATAAATGTGAATAATCTAAAATCATAAAATTGATTAAAATAAAATTTATACTAAAATTATTTATACAGAATAATCTTAGTTATAAAAAACATTAAAGCATTCGAATTTGAATAAAAGAAAATTTAAAATAAGACTAAATAAACTTGTATATTAATGTGTCTTTTGAAAATTAAATCCGAAATTGAAATTGAAGGATAAAACTTAAAATATCAATGAATATCATCATCGGTAGTATTTTTAATATGATTTTATAAACAGAATAAATTCCATCAATTTTTAGTCCATATAACTAGTTTTCGATATTTTATTTAAAACAAAATAATTTCATTATCAATTTGCCATCTAATGTTGGACAACAAACAACACAACAACCGCAGAATAATATGATGAAGTTATTGATGAAACGTGGAGGGATGAAAAAATTGAGTTCAAGTTATCGTACAGTTTATTTTTTAAAATTAAATAATGAAAAATTTTTTTTGCCAATTTGTAAATTTAATAATATGTAATAAATGTTAACCTGAACTTATTAGAGTTGGTCACGTTACGGTATTACCGCGGCATTTTTCAGTAATACCGCGGTATTTTTACCGAAATACCGATACCGATACCGCACGGTTTTTAAAAAATCGGTATTTTTTCGGTATCGGTATTTACCGAAATACCGATACCGATACCGCCTCAATCAAAATACCGCGGTATTTTTCGGTATTTCGGTATTTTCCAGGTAGACTAAAAAGTGAGTTTTTTCGCGTACGGCCTTTTGAAATTTTCAAAATTTTCGCCTGCGGCGCTGAGAAAATAAGAAACTTGGCTTCAATTCTAAAATTTTGGCTTCCGGCGGTAAAAAATGGAAGAAATCTGGCTTCAAGGCCTTCAAAATTTTTCAAAATTTGCGCCTGCGGCGCAAAAAATGAAGAAATCTGACTTAAGGACATACTAAATTTTCAAAATTTTTGAAAAACTTTTATTTTGAAAAACTCAGTAGAAAGTGAAAGAATTTTTTCCGTAGCAAAAGACGTCTTTGATACAGGCTATCACTTTTGTGTCCAGTAAATGCAGAAATGTTAATTTTTCTGAACCAAACACTTCCATTGATTCATTATAAATAGTAAATTTATTATTTATTCACTATTTATAAACTTATTTCACATTTATTGTATTAAATTTGCTCATTTGGTAAATTTTTAAAAAATACCGAAATACCGCGGTAATACCGAATATTTTTCGACGGTATTTTTTGGTATCGGTATTTTACCGAAATATCGATACCGATACCGATACCGCCTCAATCAAAAATACCGCTGTATTTGCGGTAACTGATTTTTATATAATTAATTAATATTTTAGAATTTTATATTTGGTACTTTTAAATTTTCTCAAAAATAATTGTAAATTTGTGAAATTTTTATCAGTTTTTGGTAACTTATGCTTATTTAAAATAAATTATATTTAAATAAATTTTACTAAAAATTTCTGAATTATATTAGCAATTAATAACCCTGGATAAATTAGATAAACCAACTTAATTAAATAACCTCAAAAATGTCGATCATCCAATTCTACATATTCTACTCAAAAACACACTATGAATTTTTGAACTTTTACATAATCGACACAGTATTTAACGGTTAAATATCAACTAATGAGAATTATTACCTATCATGCAAAGCGAAACATATGTAGTCAATTTTATTGCATTAATCCACACGTGTTTATTTAAAAAATATTTTCTAGCAAATAAAAAATACATGAAGAAACGTTTTATGTTTTCGTATTTATATTAGCCTTATCAACAATAAAAAATATGCCCAGCTGAGAAATTTTTAGATTAAAATCAAGTGTTGTAAAGAATATATAGTTTATATTGAATTATAATTATAAATTTAATTCAAAATAAATTTAATACTTTCTTTTTGATTTGTTTCCAAAAATAAAAATCTAAAAGAATTTTCATTACTTTATTTAAAAATAATTAAAAATTTCTTAATTTAAAGTACAAAAGCAAAACTTTTTAAAGAAATTCAGTAAAAATTATTTAATAATTTTGTTCATAAAAATTAAAACAAATTATTATTTATTAGATAAAAAACACAAATTAGAAAAGATCATTTTTAAAAATTAGTAAAAACATATTATTAAAAATTATTAAATTATCATTACTAAAGAAATATTAAAACATGTTTATAATTTGCACGTGGCTGGGATTTTGTAGAATTTGGCAAACTGAGCATACATACAAGCCAAAATTCTTGTTCTAGCACTTTAGAACAGTATTGCCACTTTAATTGAGCTGCATTTTTCTATATATTTCATTATCAATAGTTTCACTATTTAAATGTTGTCTGTTTTGTTCTAAGTTGTGTTGATTTTCTCAATAATATTCTTTGAGTAAGCTCTTTGTTTATCGTTAGCTTCAGCTTCTAAGATGATTTAAATTTTTATTATAAATTGATATATATGGCTTCTTTATCTTCTCTCTTCTCTGGCGTGAATCTCATTGTCGCAATGATATAAGACTAGGACCAATCACTTGTGAATTTTCTTTCCGCCTTTTAAAATTTCAATCTTAAAACAGTTTGTAGAACGAGCGATCTAGTTCTGCCAATACTCGTAACTACACATAAACATATCTTAAATTTAATTTAATTAAAAATAACTTTAATAATTAAATTTTTTATTTAATTTAAAAATATAAATTTGAACTAAATAAATTTTATTTTAAAAAGTTTTATATAAAATTTAATAAGGTATAATTTGGCTAATTAAACGTTTTTGTCTGTATCAGGGTTGTCTGTATCAAGGTTTCAAGAATAGTTTTTTGTTCAAGAATAGTTTTTTGAATTTGAATAATATTATTCAAAGAATCATTAGTAGTATTAAAATTTTAAACGCAGTATCAGAAGTGTTTTGGACCAGAGAAGCGTTCGTATTTTCATTTACATATTTTCGTATGTATAATTTGCTTTCAAGTTGAATTAATATTTTTCTTTCCTTCTACATAACATTTCTGATATCTTTTGCATTTTTTATTGCATTTAATTTGCTTGAGTTTGAGTTTTTTTTAAATAATAATCAACTGTTTGCAAGTTATTTTTATTTTTTAAAAGTTGAAATGTTAATTTTTTTTAAATGTTTTTAATTTTCGCAAGAGAAATTTATGTTGACATTTCTTTCCAGTTAATTATTAGATTTATTTTTAAAAAGCCTACAAATTTCTGTGTTTATTTTAAGAAAAGGCGATATATTTTTTATTTATTTTAATTCTAATAAATTTTTTATTAGTATACATTATTAACATAACATTCAGTCTAGCTGATAGAGATGTGCGAGACTCTTGGTCTTGGTCTTGGAACCAAGACTTTTCTTGGTTTTTTTCGGTCTTGGTCTTGGTCTTGGGGTGTTTGTCTTGGTCTTGGTTTTATTTTTTGGTCTTGGTTTTTTGGCCTTTTTGGACCTAGTGCTTGGCCATCCAAAATCCTCAAAATTTTCGCCTGCGGCGCAGAAAATGGAAGAAATCTGGCTTCTTGAGCTCCAAAATTAAAAAAATTTTCGCCTGCGGCGCTGAAAATGTGAATTTTTTTGGCCTACGGCCTTCCAAAATTTTCAAAATTTTTGCCTGCGGCGCGGGAAAAAGAAGATTTTTGGCTTCTTTGCTTTCATAATTTCCAAAATTTTCGCCTGCGGCGCGAAATCCCACGGCTATCCCTCTTAATCTTTTGATATCACTAATATCCCGTTAATCCACCCGAACACTCTGAAATAATAACCTATTTTATTGATTTTCCACAGAATAAATTCCCCGAAATTCTTTGAATTTCGCATAAATTTTTCGAAATTATAGATAATTGTGCTGAAGTTGACTGTGATCGTATCAAAATAACAAAAAATAAACCAAAAATTTGACCTATGGGATTTAAAAATTTGGTCTTGATTTTTGGTCTTGAGTCTTGGAGTTTTGGTCTTGGTCTTGTGTCTTGGTCTTGGAAAAAATTTTGTCTTGGGTCTTGAGTCTTGAGTCTTGGAAAAATTTCGGTCTCGCACATCTCTACTAGCTGAGATACTTGCGATTCCAGCTTTATTACGTGCAATTATCTATAAAAAATAATAATTTATAAAATTTTATAATTAAATGTACTCAGCTATGTAAAATGAGTTGATGTTTTGTACAATATATAGATTTTTATCAAATTCTTATTATTTTACTGTACTTACTCATTTTCTTAATAAATTTTATTGAGAATTTATCTGCAAATATAATTCCGCCAAGTAATTTTAATCTATAAAAGATTCTTAATTATATTTATTTAATACTTTCTAAATTTTTTATTTAATACTTTCTAAATTTTACTTCAGTTTTTGTTTATTAAAGACATTGCTCGTATGTTAAAGGAGACTTATAATTTGTTTGCCTTGAATAAATTTTAATAATTCAAAATATAAAATTCGAATTAGTTATTTTTAATTTTACTTAAATATAAATATAATTTTATAAATATAAATTTTTTCAATTTTTTCAGTGTTTTTAATTCTATAAAATAAAGTGTAAATATCCATATAAATATAAAAGTATTAATTAAAATTATTTAATAGCAAAAAATTTATGGTTCGCTAATTTATTATAAGATCGTAAAATGATAACCGCGTAAACTATAAAATTATATTGTCTATATAAGATTTAGTTAAAGCAAGGAGATTTATAAATTTTTCTTCTGAAATAGGGTATATATTCTGCTTTATTTTTATGTTTAACCCTTTAACTTCTGTCATTGCAAATAACATAGTGTAAATTCCACAATCATTATAGTTGTTTTGTGTTTCTAAATTAAATAACTCTGATAATCAATTCTTGCAATTTCAAATATAATATCGCTGAATTATAATTTGCTTTACATTAACGGTTATTTTCTTTAGTTTTGCCAAACTTTATGTTCATATTTTAAAATCAAAATCTGGTTAAATGTTTGTTTTATAATTTTACGATTTTATTTCAATAGAAATCAAATAATAAAAATAGCTTTTATTTTAAAAATTGCTCTTATTTTATTAGATGTTATATATTTTTATTCTTCCTTTGACTTAATACTTTTTGCATGTTAAATGATTTATAAATGAAAAATTTTGTATTCAACATTTAAGCTTAATCTGTCCATTAAATGATAACTATCGATTTCTAACGTATTTTTGATGCTCTTTTAAAAATCTAGTCTTTATTTTTCCTAATAAATATTTACTAATACAATTAATTTTATACAAGTTTAATTTTTATTTAAATAATTTATTAATCTATTTTTTTCATTAAACATTATTCCTTCCTTTTTTATACAACAAAAGTTAATGTGTTATTTTTAATTTTATGCAACTTTTCCGTTATTTTTAAATAATTTATCGATTGATTTAATTTATCGATTGATAATAATTTATCGATTGATTTTTATCGATTGCTAATTGATTTAACATTTGAATATTTATTTAATGTTTTTTTACATTTTGAAAATGCCAACGTAATTTTAAACATACATTATATTTTTATTATTTAAATTTTAACTATATTTGTTATAAAAATTTAGTATTTTCTGACAGCAACATAATCCAATAATGTCTTTAAATTGTTGTCAATTATTTATGAAAGGCCGTCCAATCTTACGCTTGACTTTTTAATATTAAGATTGTTTTTAATTAAATCAAATTGTTTTTGAATCTATCAAATTATACAAATTTAGTAACTTTTTAATTTTAATATAATTCGTAGAAAATTAATGTAGTTAAAAGTTTAGTCATTTTTTAATTTTAATATGATTTCTCCACGCCTTTCTTGAAGGCGAAGATATAAATGGTGCTTGAGGTGTCGCCTTTTACAATGGGATCAACACATTCTGCTTCGAAATCTCTCCACCTACAAGAAATTTTTCAGGAGTTCCTTCATTTAATTTAGAAAAGAATGAAATTTCTATAATTCAATATACTTTTACAATTATGTTTGAATTTGATATTGTTAAATTAAATAAGTTTTATAATCGACAAACAAATTAAATGGATTTAATGCAAAAATTTGCTCCATCAGACAAGAGTCCGTTTTAGAATTCATTAAGATATGGTAGAAGTGAGGTTTCATTTTGTCGTAACTATTTAATAAAGATGGTATTAATATAATTGTTCTACACTTTTTTAAGTTTAAAAATTAAAAAAAAACTTTTTAAAATTTTCAAAGGTTTTTCTCCATATAAACGGAAACATAAATCATCATTGTTTAAGGAAGAAATTAAAAAGCTATTTTCTATAAACAATGCACTTACTCCTTATCTGCCTTACTTTATTTTATATTTCTACTTCTGTTTCTTATGCGAACCACCCGGTGTTTTTTATGGATTCGAAAAAACAATAATTAATTCGTCATTTCAGTTGAACATTATAATCCATCAGTCATGCGTCCGTTTTAGAATTCATTAAGATATGGTAGAAGTGAGGTTTCCTTTTGTCGTAACTATTTAATAAAGATCGTATTAATATATTTGTTCAGACTTTTTTAAGGTTTAAAAATTAAAAAAAACTTTTTAAACTTTTCAAAGGTTTTTCTCCATATAAGCGGAAACATAAATTATCATTGTTTAAGGAAGGAATTTAAAAGCTATTTTTTATAAACAATGCACTTATTCCTTAAGAACATCCATCAAATATCTTTTCTCCATTTTCTAAATGATCAATATTTCTTAGAAATGCAACTCTTTTCATACTATCTATTTTCATATATAAGATATCAAATTTCAGTACATGTTGGATTTATTTTTTTAATAATTTAATTTAAGTAAATTTAATTTATTAATTTAATTTTATTATTATCCCTCTTTTAGGCTAATAGTTTGTTCAAGTGCATAGTTTAAAATTGTATAATATTTTTCGAAAAAGTTTATTTTCTTTTAGTACGTTTTACTTGCTATTTTTGCTACAAAATCTCATAATGTGTCTAAAGTATATTGATGTTAATGAAAATATGGTATTTCGTTAAATTTCTAATTATGTACTGAATTTCTTTCATTTCATATATAAAACTATTCATTAACAACAATCAAGGAATCAGTTAAACTCTCAAGATTATTTCAAGTTAAAAATATTAAATCGTTGTAAAACGTATCGCACAATAGTCTCATTCTAAACCTGCTTTATTAATTCATCTTTTGTTTTGTATTAATAAATTGTTTTATGGATATTTTATTTTATGGCTTGATGGAAATCAGCTGAGCTGAAATAAGCTCAGCATAATTAAACATAAAAACTCTACACAATAAGCTCTTCCCTCTATGACGCAATCAGGTACAATCATATCCTGAATTTATTAAAATTTTAGACTTAAATAATTAGAATTTTTTAACTAAAAACTTTTTCCAATTTCTGAGCATTATCAGCTATTAAATTATAATCAATTTAACTAAATAACTAAATAAATAGTTATCAAATTCATTGCAAAATTTAAAAATTTATAATTACTGCAAGCTTACAATTTTTCAAAATAATTCGGTCTAAGATTAACGTAAGGCTTTGAATTTTTCTATTTCCTGAATAGTAGTATATCCATATTTTCCAATCTTAGTTATAAATCTAACTGAATTCAAATTTACCTAATTTTATTTTAATAAATTAGATTTATTAGTAGATATTGATTTATTAGATATCTTTTATATTAAGTGATGATATACGTGTCTTTTAATCCGTTACATCTAATAACTTAATTGATTTAAAATTTAAAATAATATCAAAAACACTTTCAAATTAAAAAAGCAATATAAAAAATATTATTCTATTTAAAAAATATTTGCAGCTAAGTTATGGTGCAGAGAAAGTGTTGACTATTTGTAAAAATATGGCTTGGTTTGAAAATTTATAGAAAAAATATTTTTATTATAAAAGTGGTCAACTAAGTTATCACATAAAATGGAAAAATATTTTTTGTATATTTTAAAATTAAAATTTTTAAAGACGAAATATAGTTTAAAAAAGTTCAAAATACAAAAATTGTTTATGTTCACTTAATGATCGAAATTTTATTTTCGTTTTTGCCATTGTTCCTTGTGTTGCTGAAAAATTTGTATAAAAATTATTTTATAGAAATTTTCCAAATTAATTTTATATTCTTTTATATTTATGGATAGTACCCATCATCAACACTTAGGAGTGGTAGCATATCTCTGAAATTGCTTGGATTGAAACGTTTTTCAATTTTTAGACAATTTTTTCATAAAAATATCACTATATCACAGCACACATTTAGTCTTCTTTTATATCTACAGTTTGAAATCTCTAATTCTAGATTTTTTATTTTGTGACTATAATTTTTATCCCATTCAATCTTTTTTCGAGAACTGTTATTCGTACTATATCATTATTTGCATAAATTATAATGAAAATGGATATAATTTTGAATTATATTATACTTAATATGTTTAATGTTTATATTTTTACTTCATTAGTAATTAATTTTAATATTTATATTAATTTAATAATTTGCTTCATTATAGTTTAATAACAAAATTATACATATAAATATTAACTATAATAAAAAATAAATAATGTTTAAATCTGTAATTTATTTTTAATAATATTTTAATATATGTATACATATAAATGTTGAGTAATTCTTTTGTTGAAATGTTCAGTCACTAAATTTATACATATTTATATATAGATTTATACATATTTATATATGTCCAATTTGATTCAGTACAGCATTCCTCAATAATCAAAAGCTAAAATAAAACAAGCTTAAATTTAAATGAAATCATAAAAAACCCTATATAAATCATGAGCAATAAACTTTCTCTTTTCAGCAAAATTGCGAATACCAATAGTCTTAGCAAGACCAATCAAGGCTTGAGCATGATTTATCTGCCTCTGAGCACGTCATTCCACTAAAATACTTATGGCGATTCAGGAGAATTGGGTTTTCTTCGAAAAAATTTTAAAGGATTTTTCTGGATCTTCTATACATATTATTCGTATAAATACGACTACTATATAACCCTACTTGGATTATCGATTGATCCTCTCTTCTTCTTTAAAAAGGCATAGGCTTCTCTTCAAAGCCTTTCCATCGCACGCGCACGTGACATGCACGTGCGCGTGCGTGTCACGTGAACGTTGCACGTGACATGCACGTGCTAGTCACGCGCACGTGACTAGCACGTGCAACCAGCCAACACCTTTGGTAGGATTTTGCGGTAAAATAGTATTTTAAAATTAATATTCCCCCAACGGAGTCGAACCACCATCTTTCTGCCTGTAGGCGGACGCCTTATCCAATCGGACGCTCGCGAGTGTTACTAGCTCTCAAATATTTTATAATATCTGCCGGCAGCTTTCCCTTATTGCCACGGAAAATTTTAGTATCGATCGAACCCGCAGATAAATACCCAATAAGGAAATATAGAAGGGGAAAATGATAAGATAGTGCCTGTAAGTCGGAGAGACAGTTCTGACTCAAACCGGCTGTCGGTAGAGTCGGCGCAGGTATTTCGCTTCTCTAACCCAGTGGTTAGAGAAGAGAAAATAGTGTGGCAGCTGGATGGCTGTGAAGAGAGAGAGGGTACTCTCTTAAAAAGTACACTCTCTTCTATTTTTCATGGGGAAAGGGCGTATGAGATTCACGTGATAAAGAGAAGACAATGTAGTGGCAATCACAAAAAAGAGGGAAATTGTTATTTGCAAAAGAAAGGGAATTTGGTAGTGGCATTTACAAAAGAAGGGGGCAAATTACATTAAAATAGGAAAAAGTGGAAATTTTATGGTAATTTAAGAGATTTTATGGTAATTTCAGGAATTTAATATATCGCAATGGGAATTAAAGGCTAAAGTACATCACAAGACATGGAGCGTTCCAGTAGGATTTGACACTATAAAAGCACGACAGTTTCCTACGTTTTTCTATTCATTCACTAATTCTAAAAATATTCAGCTAATAAATAAGTCCTTTACACAATTAACAATGTCTCGGAAAACTTCTTTAGCTTCGGAGGTAAAAGAACAAAATATTAACGAAGAGACTAATGTTAAACCCATTGTGACAACTGATACACAAAACACATCTAATGATGTAATTGAGATTCATACACCATTCTATGAACCACTTACCAAGGAAGAACTTGCTAAAGTAAATGTTGAACATAAAAAGGACCCTAAAAAGGAATATCTCTGGAAGCTAATTAGATGCAAATATATGTTGACGATTAAGCTATGCGATGGTAAAAATTTAATATAAATTTTTAATTAATTTTTATTTTAGAATGTCAAAATCGTTTGTTCTCGATGCAAGACAAATTTGTACGATATGCATCAGGAGTTACATTAAAAATCGACTTGTGCAATAAATGCATAGATACTAACTGCCGAGCTTCAGATGTTTTGGCTCCATTTAGAGAAGCTGGATCTAAACGCAAGGCCAATTGAAGAATTTATCAATTTAATGAACGTGATTATCAGATATTACTAATTAATAATAATATTATTATGAAACCTATTTAATTAAATTAAATTAAATCAACTGTTGAATTAAATATTTAAATAAATATTGAACTTGTCACTTAATCGTTTGCCCTATAAACCCTCATTTGTTCTAATTATTAGGCAAAGATTATTAGTTTATTTTGGGTTCCTCTTAGAAACAAGGGGAAAATTTTGAACAATATCTTCTGCCTCGCTATTGGTTAAATAGCCATGGTTCCGCAAATATCTTATTGTTGAAACCCAACAAAGGATTAGGATGGGTAATAAAAGTGAATATAATAATAGAATAATGGGAAATCCTGTACTTATTGTTTGTCCTTTTTTACCCTCCAAATATTCTCTGTCAAGAGATAAAAAATCGTAAGTAATGTAGCTTGTATTGTTCATTATTATTACCAAAATCACGAAAGTTGTTATGTATTAACCTAAGGTAGAGTCAGAAACAATATGCCTATTATAATCAATCATTAACAGTTGATCAAACTCGCCCATAATAATCATTTCAACGCCACCTGTTGGAATTGGAGAATTAAATTCTAGACGAACACTTGTTGTTCCACTACGTAAAAGCTCAAAACCACAAGAATCATCTAAAGTAGATGTTAGTGGAATAACAAAGAAGCTCCAACCCGATTTAAATTGGGTCATTGAAATGTCAAAAGACCTATCTGAATTGGCCATCCCCAATGCTTCATACAGGTCAACATAAGCCCTTACAAAAATATCCTCGTCAAATTTAAGCTTATAAGATACCATCGGATAAATATGCCCGCCTGTATGAACCGAAATATCCCTCAAATTGAACGGTTTAAAATTAAATGGTGAAAGACTAATATCTCCGTTAAAGGCAGCATTTGCAACTAGTGCAACGGTAATTCTTCTTGGAATAGTGGAGCTAAATGCATTGTATTCAATCTCGGTTCTCCCAGGACTGAGGAAAGTGGACTTCAGCTCAGTTCTTCTTACTGCGTAAGTAGCCGGCTTTGATTCGAGGGTTTTGTAAATACTCATGTTAAGTGAAGGCTGTACCTCAATCATTTTTGCTAGTAATTTAACATCGTGGACAAAGATTCTATACTGATTTTCGTCAGCAGGATTTAACTTCTGAAGTGCAAATGAATCCTTAGACCGATAGATACTAAAGTGAATATCAAGATTGTTGAGTAAAAATAATTCCTGATTTCCCAAATTAAAATCTAAGCGAGAAAGAAACTGGGCTCGCTTTCCTTCTTTAAAAAGTGAGCAACGTTCTAGAAAACCATGATCGGTAATATCATCATGTTTAGTGCTCCTCCGATAGCCAATGGAAGAAAGAAAATTTGTTTTTACATTTTCAGGAAATGAGAGTTCATTAGTTAAATATGATTTATAAGGATAAAGAGTTCCACTATCATAAACCTCTGTATTACCTACAGTAACTTTAAGTTGTTGAACAAACGTCTGCCCGATTCCTTGTATTGATCCAATACCAGTATCAGTTGCCAAAATACGTGTCCATTTTCCTCCTGCTTCCTGTTTTTCAATTGAAAGCTCAAGGTGAAGATATGTGCGACTCAAGTCTGTCCAGAGATTATCACTAAACAAGCGAAATAGATAGGGAGAGTCTTGTGTTATTGTACTTAGTGGAAGAATTTCACGAAAGAAGGAACGAATAACTGAAACATTTGTGGGAGGAACAGAAAAAATGCTTAAAGCACTGTTGAGCGCCAGGGGGCTGTTCTCATTAATCTTCTTGGAACAACTCATTCTAATACGGTCCTAATGCGTCTATGCGTAAACGTTTCTTTGGACGAGATATTTTCTTTTTTGAAAAAGTCGGAATAAAGTTTGGTGGGCCAATCTTGGAATAACAAGTCTTATTTATAATTTCGTTATTCATTTGCCCCATTGTCTTGGGACGAATTTCCTTTTGTCTTTTGAAGTCAAAACCATTTCCTTTTTGCTTCTCGATATTATTGGCTGCTTTTTCTAACAAATTCTTCAGCCCTGATTTACCCTCATTTATAAGAGATTCTTTAAGGTCCTTCCCTTCCAATACATTACTCAAGACTCGATTGCCTGATTCCAATCCTTGTTGACCAATGGCTGTGCCAATTTCTTTTCCAATTGGAATCAAATACCTCAGCAAACTTCGAAAAACAGAACCTAAACCGCTACCTCTTTGGAAGGGTACTCCACGAAAAACATTATAACCACCCCATTGGTCATTAGATTCGGTCAAGGATGACCAATCAACATAGAGAGGATTAAAGTCAATATGCATTGTATTGTACAAAACTTGCTCTTTCAATTATTTATATTAAAAGCTTTAGAAGCAATAAACTGCGAGACAAATCTATCAGCATTTACTCTGCTTAATATTAAAATAATATTCTCTATAGAAAAACCTGAACAACGCATAAACAGAAAAAATATTGCGTATTTACCACAAGTGTGCCCCATTGGCCTTTGTATTTGAATATTATTATAGGAAACTTTTGTAAAAGTTGATAAATATTTTTTAATATAAAAGCTAAATGGAGGCCAGAATCCTAACGAATCAAAGTAATCAGCACTAGAGGGAGAGGAGCAAAATATTGCTATCCAATGAGAGCCTGGGAGCATTGAAGGATCCGTATTTACGACCATACAATAGGGAAAGGTAGATATTGTAAGAGGAATCCTATCAGATGCAAAACAGCCAATATAAAACCTCTTTGTAATAGCATTTCTTCGCAGGATTTTGTCAATTTGTATCGTATTCATTAAAAGTAGGCAGATTTTTTAAAGTGGAGAGTTAAAGTACAAGTTCCGTATTGGAATGGCATAAGTACCCCACCAGCCGTGCGTATTTCAATGAGTATCTCAGCAATTTCTTTAACAAGTAATTTATGATATTGTACAGAAAGAAATTGTTCTTCAATAATTTCGTCCTGCTTGCCTCGAATTGTCACAATACGAAGTACAGGAGCTGTGACATCCCCAATCACCATTGGTTCAATTAATCCAGGGGCATAAACATGAAAGCTAGAGACACCTCCACTCATATCTGGCATGAATTTTGCAATAGTTGATTCATTCAATACAGTCTTGTCAAATCCTAGAATATAAGCTAATTGTTCAGTAATCTCAACTTTCTTTACGTATTTTCTACCTACAAATAGAGAAAAACGATTTTTATATGAATGAAAATCAAAGGCACAAGCAATTCCTGGTTTCCGATAAACTTGAAGCCATGGTTCAAACCCAGTTTCTCTGGTTAAAGATAATAATTTTTTAGTATTTTCATCAAGACTCGAGTTAAAATTCCGTAACATCTCCTCATAAATTTCATTCTCTGACTTGATATCATCATCTTCTTGTACTTCAGTTGCATTTAATTCTATTCGTTTCTCCTCTCCTTGTCTCCTATACTCTTCTTTTGATTTTGTTTTAAGATCTTTAATTCGTTTCTTGTATTCCATTTCAGTATGCCGTAAATTTTCAGCAAAAGTTTCACACCCTTCACTTAAAGACCTATCCAAACTTTCCTTGAGTTGTTGGGGATTATTCAGATTACCAGAGAGAACAGCTATTCTAACAACCTCACCACTTTGCCATGTTACAGTCACAAATTGATCAGTACTAGTCCCTATTGAAGGCCATGAGTGCGGGTAGACCATAACAGTCAAGCCCACATACCACTCCGAATTAAATTGTAGTTTACGAGGGAGGCGGACTCTAAAGGAGTTTGTCGTATTTCCATCAACATTTGTGTTTGAAGGTAGGATGATATAGAAAGAAGTCATTTTTTAAATATAGGTAAGAATGACAGAATATTTATATCATTTCCAGGTTATTGCATTAGCAGGAATCCACCTGTTATGTTCGTTACCGTATCCTTTGAATTTTACAAATATCTGATCCTCTCTATTATGTCTTCGTTTATCCAAAACATTTTCCACAACATAGATACTTTCTTTTAATCTTTTTCTAACTAGAACTAAATCATTAGCATAAAACCATCCTCGAATTAAAGCTCCTTCCCGATCACGAATTCTATAGGTGGGAGGTTGATGTGGAACTAATCGGACTTTAGCAATAATAAAAATTTCATTAGTAAAGTTTGGCAAATAGCCCTTTTTGAACACTTGCTTATACTTTTCCACTCTTACAGGGTCGCCGACATTAAACCTATTTTCTTTCCATCGTGTCGGGCCATGCTGCTCAACGGCCTTTTCTTTTAGGGATCTTCGCAATGATTCAGCGTTCTCATAATTAACATCTACAGGACGCATCCCAATACTTGAATTGAAGGAATTGTTTATAGAATTGACAATATCTTGAATAATATTCACCCATTTTAATGTTTTGTTCTCCGTAAAATAACGATATAATCGCTCTTTGATGCTACGATTGGCTCTTTCAGCCATACCTGCATGCCATACTGGAGAAGTAATCATAGAGAAATGTTCCATATTTAATGATTTGAAATATTTTTGTACTGGAGTTGCAGTAAATTCCAGTCCTTGATCAGTCAAAAGTTTCCAGGGAACAATTTTTACTCTACCAAATAGCTTCTTAAATGCATTAATCATATTCCCGCTATGTTTACTTTTGACAGGTTCAACAAATATTTGGCGGCTAAGTGTATCTATACAGACTAAGAGATAGTTAAACCCTCTATTCTTACTGCTTATACGATTAAAAACACTCAAATCAGCCTGCCATTCAGTATGCAAACCCTGAGCAAGTGTTGGCATTCGCTTAAATTTTCTCACAACCCTCCTATGGAGGGTATAGACATTTTGCCCTGCTAGATAGTTCTTAACATCTTGTCTTGTGATGCTTTTGTTAAACCGTTTAGCTTCTCGCAAAAGAGGCTCAACAGAAGTGAAACATGTAGGAGATGTTACATTTTTGTACAATTTATTTAAAAGCTTGGTCTTTTCCATAATGACGGCTTAAAACAGAATATACCGGAACCTTTTTGCTTACTTGTAGACTCAGGAAATAAAATTTGTTGTAAAATAGGATGATCGTTTATTCTTTTAATAAATTCGTCGTATCCTGTAGGTAATTTCTTTGTACGCATGCCTCTATTTCTAATTATATGATTAACAATTTCCTCAACATTACTTGTAATTAATGGATAATCATTACCAATTTTTCTTGCAAGTCTTCCATCCTCCAAAATGCCTAAAATATCAGCATTTTCTCTTAAATATTCCATTGCTCGATCTTTTGGATCAGCATCACTTTCAGCTGACTGGTATTCCTCATCCCCTTCTTCCTCTTCATATTCATCATTAACATCTCTATCCTCTTCCTCCTTTGTCTCTTCAATTTTAATTGGAATGAATTTTCTCTTTTTAATCTTTTTTCTAACTTTTTTTCTTAGGATTATTCTAGAACTAGCACCTAAATTTTCAGAAAAATTTTTCACATTTAAATTTATTGGTTTTTCCTCTTTTTCTTTGAAAATTTTGTTAAATCTTTTAAAATCCTGCTCATAGTTAATTGCTTGAGAATAGGGATCCTCTCTCACATTATTGGTAACAACATTTTTCAAGCGCTTTTTAATTAAACCAATAGCAGTTCCATCCCCCTTTTCTTCATTTTTCTCTAAAAGAGAATTGTAAAAATCTTCAGGAATAAGAAACATTCGCTGCATTTTTTGCATTTTTCTATTATTATTTCATATTTATATTATTTATTTTTTCAACAATTAACGGGATAACTAGACTTGCGATAAGTCCAGCCAAAGGAGGTATACCTTTTCCCTGTTGCAACAAATTTCTCGTTGAGGGAGCGGTCCGAGACCGACTAATTTTACGTAAAACACTTGCATTTCTTTGAAGAGTTTTTATCCTGTTTTTATGAAAAGGGAGACGCCCCCGTAGTAAATTTAAACAAATTTCAACAAAACATAATAATTGTTCATCAGTCGCTTTTTCCAAAAGATTTCTCAATACTTTTTTTGAATTTGTATTTGCTGAATGTAAAAATTCAGTATTCCTTTCTATTAAATCGCTAGTTTTTGTCATTTTGGAACATAAACTATTGTTAGCTTTTCATTGTATATATGTGTTCTAAGACGAAGCTGTTCAGGTGTACTTGGGTGCAGATCAACTAATAGATAACCATACATTTCCTTTGTCGCGTCAGCATACGATTCTAGAAAGTATTTTGACCGCGAAGGGAATAATTGGGTAGCAAGGTTTTTAATCTGTAGAGAACCTGCGGGATTCCTCATTAAAACCAAATAATGTGAATTATTACGCGGAATTCTTAATTCTTTACAAAATAAATGTTGCGTTAACAGTATGACACTCATTTTCCAGTTATGGGACCCCCTTGTGAATATTGTTTCTAATATAGTTGGATCAATTCCCACCATTAAATCGTCGAGTACAAGTAACATTCCATTAGCCTGCCTTTTAATAAAATCTTCGCTGGGCATACCAGAGTGAACAGTAACACCTATATCTCCCAACCCTTTACGCTGCATTTGTAATATATTTGAATTTAACTCCCCATAACAATAAAGTATCATTGAAATTTTTTCACTTGTCATTTCTTTTAGATTATTCAAAAGCTTTTTAACCCATTCGGATTTACCGGATCCAGTGCTTCCTGACACAATCATCGTGAAAGGGTGTTTGAAAAGCGTGTGAATAAAATCAACGTGTTCAAATCCGTTCATTTTAAAAGGTACAATCCAAGCATTTTAAAAGTATATATAGATCCAAAAAATTGTAATTTCTATTCAGAAATATGGAATTTCTTACGCTCATGATTTGGGGTGTAGAAGACGGTGTGCCATTTGTTCCTGAGCCTTTGCCAGTCGAGTCAGCCCAGCCGGAATTAGTCATTGCTGAGGAAGAACCGGAGGTTTAATTTTTATTTCAAACTCCAATTATTTTTAATTTTTAGCCAGCCGCTCCAACAGTTGGACAAGAAAACGCTAAGGAAGCAAAAGAGGAGCAAAAGGTAATATTTTTATTTCAAAGTCCAAATAATTTTTAATTGTAGCCACCTACACCCGCATTTGGTGTTCCTGCTGAAGTAGAGGTCAAAGAAGAAAATGAGGAGGAAGATATTGACGAGGCGATGTTCGACATGAGTGACAAGCTACTTCGCATAACTATAGACGAACCTTTGGACTGGACTGTCGATTATGCAAGTAGAAAATTGTACTGCTGTATTCAAACTTTTACCTAAGAAATTAAGATTTTCGCGTGAAGATTTCACTCAACTAGCTAGATTTGGAATTAACACAGAGTATAATCCCAAGAGATTTCATTCAATAATTATGCGCATTCGATTAAAAGAAAATAGAACAACTGCTGCACTCATATTCGAGTCTTCAAAAGTGGTCCTTACTGGAGTTCCCAACCCTGAACTAGCTAGAAAATTGGCTTGGAAAGTCACAAAAAGAATTTTTGCCTCTAACATGGCAGCTGGAAATGAAACTTCTTCAATTAGGCCAAGGAATCTCCGAGTCACCAATATTGTAGGTGTCTATTGCCACCTACAACGTTTGGCTATTGAGCAACTTTACACACAACTTGGAAACAACAAAAATTTTAGACAAGTGTTTTACGATCCTACAATTTTTCCAGCACTTAGATTTAAACTTGAAGAAGCTTCATGTCTTTGCTACATCTCAGGACGTGTGATATTGACGGGAATTAAATCGCAAGAACAGATGAAAGGGATATTTGAAAATATTCTTTTACCCCTATTTGTAAAATATACACGATAATAAATTTTATAAAATTTACTAGACAGTTAAATGTTTGAATACATTAAAAAAATAATATCTATGAATATCTAGCCATATAATCATCTCTATTCCATTCGGATCCCCCAGGCAATGCTTCAAAATCCATTTGTACTTCCTCAGGCTATAATAGAAAAGTTTATAGGTTATCATTCGTTTAATTACCTCCTCCCTATATCCAAAGGGCAAAGTCTCCATTCCAGGCATTATACTTCCCTTCTCATAGCAGGGCCTATAGTCTTTGTGAGCAGTATGCGTGTAGAGTTCAGAAAGTCTTGTGCGCCCAATCTGCGGAAAGTCCACCCCAATCACTCCATCAGCAAGAACTTGGTCACTAATATCAGTATTATTAATGAAAAATTTTTAAAAACTTACATCTCCCCATCAATGTTGAATTGATCAAGTACAAGTTGTTTCATTGAATGGAAATTGAGAAGTTGGTGAGTAGCATAGGAAAGTGGGAACGAACGGATCTTCAGCTCAGCCCTTTCATCAGCTCCTGTTGTTGAATCAACGTGACGATAGCCATAGTTCTTGGGGCCACCTGCAACAAACTCAACAATTCGTCTAGTTGGAATTTCTCTTTTCATTTGCCCAAGTGCTTCGCCTTCAACCACTCTTTCCCCTCCTTGCTTTGCAACATAAATGATCGAATCTGTGTCGCAGTACAAGAGTTGACCACCAATGTTTTTAACCTGTTGCATATACCCGTACAGGTGTAGTCTAGCATATGATGTGACGAATGCTGCGACGGGCAAGCAGTTGGTTTCAGGCGCCGTTGCAAACTCAGTCTTTTTCCTTAACACACATCTGTCCATCTCCTCACTAACGTGTGCAAAGTCCAGCGTGTCGAGAGTCGGGTCGTTCAAAAGTTGATGAAATTCTGCTGGTGTGCGAGCATATCGAATTTCAGTTCCACCAACACGTTGTGCCAGCTTTCCCCAAAGTGAGTTTGCCAAAATTTTCTAAAATTTACAAATATTTTAATATTGCTAAAAAATTACCGCAATCATTCTGAGGCCTGGGTTCAACTCCACTTTGCACATCTCCAGTCGAATACCTTCCACTTGTTCAAATTCCACCAAATAACATTGTTTCTGTTCCAATGTCTCACAACCTTGTGGCCAGCCACTTGCTTGTTGTTTAAGCCCAACAAATGTGTTGACGTATCCTTTGAATAGATCGGGATCCCAGCGTTCATAATGCCAAACCTAATTTCTAATTCTAAAAATTATAGAGGTAAAAATTACCTCATGGACGTCAATTACTTTGTACCATAACTCCAATGCCTTGTTTAATTCCACGTGGGTATAACCAGTCACCCAAGACCGTTGCTTTTCAGAATGGTGGCATTGCTGTTGTTGCCTATCATCAGCGCATGCAGCACACAGTGGAAACGTTAAACGTCCGTCATGCGTGCGATAGCCTAGTAAAAGTGGAAGTCCTTGTGTTGATGTTGGAGGGAGCACTCTCACCAGCAATAGTCCTTTGTAAGCATTGTTGCTAGAACAAGTCCAAGGTAGGGAATTGAGTAGAGTCTCTCTCGTCAGAATTGTTGGATGGCCAATAGGAAATTCACGTGCCTTCATCACGTATGGGTAGAGACTCACCTACAATGTAATAATAAAATTGATAAGGAAAAATTACAATGTCAATGTAGAGAATCTCCTCGTCATTTCCGCATATGTGATGGAGCTTAAAAGGCTCAGTTCTTCCACCTCTCAGGCAGTCTTCTCTTGGATCCATTGGTCTCACATATTCAATTTCCCACCATTGTCGCTTTAGCCCAGGATTTCGAATTAACCTTTCCTTCATTTCATGTCCCCAAACTACATGAAGAGCGTACCCGTGCTGATATTCCAGCTCCCATAGACGTTGTTGGGTCCTTTCATACAACTCTTCAGCAGTTTTTCCAGCGGCCAAACGTTGGCTGCGGACTGGGAAGCAAATTGGACAACCTAAATTTGATGATGGGTGAGTAGGAAAAGAATAAGTACCGTGGTAATAACAGCCCATGTATTCAATTGCCAATGGCCTAAGTGGTGGTGATCTATACCAAAGCCCATCAAGACGATAACCACTATCCTCCACATGAGCTTCACCAACAGCCCACTGGGCACATTGCACTTTCCCTTCAGCCTCTGGGTTTTCCTTCTCAAACAGCTTGATATAACGCTGCGATTCTGCTGATGCTCTTCTCCCACGCAAATAACCTCCTTCTGGTGAATGAACAAGCCAGTTCTCAGGTAGGAAACATCGGCGTAGTGTTGTTAGAGCGAGACCTGCCGCAGTTGAGGCAGCGATGAACGGGTCCAACTTCTGAGTATGTGCTCCGATTAGATGTCTAAAACGGAGAACGCTCTCCCGAAGAATGGCCACGTCGTTTACACAATAGACGATTAGCTGTTCACGTAGTTGAAAGTGCGTTGTTGGGTTGTTCATTTGTTGTTGATGCCATTCCAGAAGCTTTGTTCTCTTGTCAGCCTTCTTGTAATCAGGCTGGTAGTATTGCAGTGGAGGGACGCCTCTTATTCTCTCGTGTAGATGTTGTCGTTTCACGTAGAGATAAGGAAAAAATGGCTTGGTCGTAGCCACTTCCTCCGGAAGAGCAAAGACTTTGGTGAGGGCATCAAGTTCGCAAAAGAAGTAATTGAGCGAATCCTTGAAAAGGACTTTTCTCTGTCGGTTACCGCCCAGCCGCATTGAATAGATTTTAAGCCCTGTAGTGCAGAGTTGTTTTGGGGGTATGCTGCGATAATGAAGAGCCTCCAACAATAAATGAAAATCATATTTACCACCATTGTGGGCGATGCAGACTGTGAGAATATTTTTTGGTCCGTGGTGCTGCAAATAATCGAGAAATTGGTCTACAGGGCTTTGCTGCACGTTGTCAAATGAATGAAAGAACATACGACGTGGGTTATAATAAATGTTGTCTGGTGTTGGTGTATTATCGTCTTGAGAATTCTTGAAAGGTGGTGAGCACCAACGACGCCATTGATCGTTGCACGGCTTTCCAAAAAAACAGCCTTCCGATCTTCGACCAATATCTTCTACGCCAATCCCGGCAATGATGCACTTTTCGCAAATAACCTAATGAAAACCTGACTTTTTTCAGCAAGAAAAATTATTACCTCCGCAATTATTAGCATTGGCACGTGTTTGAAACCTTTGATGGTGTTGCTAACTTGCATTGGTTCATCTTGACTGGTCTCTGCATCAAAAAAGCACAAGCGCACTGGAGTATGCTTTCCATCATCCTCTTCGTCCTCACCCGATTCCTTTAGTGGTTGGATGTAACATGGTTGTTCATGTTCATGCGCCCCTTTACATTTCTTACAAGATAAACGTAGATTTGAGCTAGTAATTGGTTGCTGTTGTTGTTGTTGTTCTACTCGTGGGTGGCATTCTATTTGGTGTCTTTGTTCTTGATCGGCATAAATTATGTGGGAGCAATGCGAGCAAATTCTTCTCATTTGGCAGATGACTTAAAACTTCTATCCCTTCGTCTAATCATTTCTTCAGGAGCCTCACTTCTCAGATGGTAGTCATAGCACGAGCGTTGTGGAAATACAAAACCACAAGCAGCGCATGGAATTCTCTCTTCCACCTAAACGAAAAAGTATTTTTCATAAAATCTAAAATAGTACCTGACAGGGGAATTCTGGACCCGATCTCATGCATAATCTGCATACAACACTGCATCCTGCCCAGTGACTCCATCTCGATACACCTTTTTCACAGTCGATGCAATAACGCTTAACGTTGAATAGTTGTTCAGGCCTTTCAATGTAGTGATAATGGTTGTTTTCCAAGAGAAGACAAAGGTTGAACCGAGCAGCCTTTCCATCTCCTTTGTATACAATCCGATACTGTTGCTCTTTTTTAAACACTACAAGCCGAATATATCCCGCACCACCCATATGAAAATTTAAAGATTGTTGTAGAATTTCCACATGGTGCAGAGAGTATTCCTGTAGATCAAGAGGAATACCTGCCTTTATTAGCATTTGTTGTGCAGGTCCTGCGTGTTGTTCTTGTGATTGTTTGCAAAATGTCTTGAATCGATCTGCTGGTTCTCCTCTTTCCATCATCCAAATTTTAGTTATTCCTACAAAAACCGCCCTTGCGAGACATAGCCGATCGTTTGGGTTGATGACACGGAAGATTGACCTGCAGTTCGCTGTGACAACATGTTCATGATCAGTGTCGCATCCACCTTGAGTAACAGGATCAGCTTACAAAGTATATGTGAATCTATACTGTTACTCACCGCTATGGTCAGCAGGATTGTCTGTCCGTTGTGCTCCCAATGGCCAAACGGCTACCACTTTTGTTGTTGTCGTCCCGCTAAGAAGATCAATCCCGGCTTGGGAGATCTCGTTCAAGCGCTCAATAGCTGCTGCAAGCGCTGCAGGATTATTCTGAGCCAATGGTCGTAGAGGAAGTGTGAAAGGATGATGGAAGTTTGGGGGTTGTACTTGCAGACCCACAAGCAAAGGCTCAGGGCGACCAGCCAATACTCGGTCCAGAAGCTGAGAGACAACATCGGACATGGCCAGGTCGGGACGAGCATTTTCCTCCAACGGGCGGAATCGGATTGTGCATGTTTCGCCCCTTGTGTTGCGAGATGTTGATGCGAATGGCTCGGAAGACTCGATAGTGAAGTATTCCTAAATTTTAATTTTAGTTAGGGATAAGAGTATTCTGGTCAAATAGGCCCCGACCTTAGTAAATTTAAATCATACCTCGTTGTTCATTGTATTAGATTCGGACATATGAATATTTTAAACTTTTAAAGAAATAAAAAAATTTTATAGGTAAATGGTTGTAGAGACCTTTCTATCGTTGGAAGAATGAAACTTGATATAGCTACTGGAAACTGCCGGGCTTTTATAGTGCCAACCCTACATACTTTGCCGCCCGCTCCTTTCTATACTTTAGCCTTTCATCCCTTTGCGTTATCATAAATTCCTCAAATTACCATAAAATTACTCTTAAATTAGCATAAAATCTTCACTTCTTCCTCTTTTTTGTAATTTTTCTCTTCTTTTGTAATTACCACTACTAATCCTCTTCTTTTGTAAATACCAATTTCCCTCTTCTTTTGTGATTGCCACTACATTGTCTTCTCTTTATCACGTGAACCTCGCACAACATTTCCACAGGAAAATAAGAGAGCGCGTTTCTTAAGAGAAAACCCTCTCTCTTTTCCAGCAGCTGGATGGCTGTAGTTTGTGACAGCCATCCAGCTGCCAGAGTACCCTCTCTCTCCTTCCCGCAGCTTCTCTCTTCTCGAACCGATGGGTTAGAGAAGAGAGAACGCTGCTGTGACTCAACCAGGTTACCCGGTTGAGTCCTGCCTCTCTCTCTTTTAACACACTCTCTCCTTATTTTCTCCTTCTATTTCTCTTGGTGGGCATTTACCTGAGGATTCGATCGATATTATAGTTTCCCGCTGAAAAGAGAGGAAACCCGCCGACAGATATTGCATTTTATTTGAAAGATGTTAAGCTCGCAAGCGGCCGAATGGATAAGGCGTCCGCCTACAGTTAGAAGGTTGGTGGTTCGACTCCTCTTGGGGAACCTTAATTTTAGAATATTTTGGGGAAAAATTTACGCAAAACCCTTCAATAGGTTTTTGCTAGTTGCACGCGTGCAACGTTCACGTGACTCGCACGCGCACGTGCGTGTCACGTGAACGTGCGATGGAAAGGCTTTGAAGAGAAGCCTATGCCTTTTTAAAGAAGAAGAGACCACCATTGTCGCTTTAGCCCAGGATTTCGAATTAACCTTTCCTTCATTTCATGTCCCCAAACTACATGAAGAGCGTACCCGTGCTGATATTCCAGCTCCCATAGACGTTGTTGGGTCCTTTCATACAACTCTTCAGCAGTTTTTCCAGCGGCCAAACGTTGGCTGCGGACTGGGAAGCAAATTGGACAACCTAAATTTGATGATGGGTGAGTAGGAAAAGAATAAGTACCGTGGTAATAACAGCCCATGTATTCAATTGCCAATGGCCTAAGTGGTGGTGATCTATACCAAAGCCCATCAAGACGATAACCACTATCCTCCACATGAGCTTCACCAACAGCCCACTGGGCACATTGCACTTTCCCTTCAGCCTCTGGGTTTTCCTTCTCAAACAGCTTGATATAACGCTGCGATTCTGCTGATGCTCTTCTCCCACGCAAATAACCTCCTTCTGGTGAATGAACAAGCCAGTTCTCAGGTAGGAAACATCGGCGTAGTGTTGTTAGAGCGAGACCTGCCGCAGTTGAGGCAGCGATGAACGGGTCCAACTTCTGAGTATGTGCTCCGATTAGATGTCTAAAACGGAGAACGCTCTCCCGAAGAATGGCCACGTCGTTTACACAATAGACGATTAGCTGTTCACGTAGTTGAAAGTGCGTTGTTGGGTTGTTCATTTGTTGTTGATGCCATTCCAGAAGCTTTGTTCTCTTGTCAGCCTTCTTGTAATCAGGCTGGTAGTATTGCAGTGGAGGGACGCCTCTTATTCTCTCGTGTAGATGTTGTCGTTTCACGTAGAGATAAGGAAAAAATGGCTTGGTCGTAGCCACTTCCTCCGGAAGAGCAAAGACTTTGGTGAGGGCATCAAGTTCGCAAAAGAAGTAATTGAGCGAATCCTTGAAAAGGACTTTTCTCTGTCGGTTACCGCCCAGCCGCATTGAATAGATTTTAAGCCCTGTAGTGCAGAGTTGTTTTGGGGGTATGCTGCGATAATGAAGAGCCTCCAACAATAAATGAAAATCATATTTACCACCATTGTGGGCGATGCAGACTGTGAGAATATTTTTTGGTCCGTGGTGCTGCAAATAATCGAGAAATTGGTCTACAGGGCTTTGCTGCACGTTGTCAAATGAATGAAAGAACATACGACGTGGGTTATAATAAATGTTGTCTGGTGTTGGTGTATTATCGTCTTGAGAATTCTTGAAAGGTGGTGAGCACCAACGACGCCATTGATCGTTGCACGGCTTTCCAAAAAAACAGCCTTCCGATCTTCGACCAATATCTTCTACGCCAATCCCGGCAATGATGCACTTTTCGCAAATAACCTAATGAAAACCTGACTTTTTTCAGCAAGAAAAATTATTACCTCCGCAATTATTAGCATTGGCACGTGTTTGAAACCTTTGATGGTGTTGCTAACTTGCATTGGTTCATCTTGACTGGTCTCTGCATCAAAAAAGCACAAGCGCACTGGAGTATGCTTTCCATCATCCTCTTCGTCCTCACCCGATTCCTTTAGTGGTTGGATGTAACATGGTTGTTCATGTTCATGCGCCCCTTTACATTTCTTACAAGATAAACGTAGATTTGAGCTAGTAATTGGTTGCTGTTGTTGTTGTTGTTCTACTCGTGGGTGGCATTCTATTTGGTGTCTTTGTTCTTGATCGGCATAAATTATGTGGGAGCAATGCGAGCAAATTCTTCTCATTTGGCAGATGACTTAAAACTTCTATCCCTTCGTCTAATCATTTCTTCAGGAGCCTCACTTCTCAGATGGTAGTCATAGCACGAGCGTTGTGGAAATACAAAACCACAAGCAGCGCATGGAATTCTCTCTTCCACCTAAACGAAAAAGTATTTTTCATAAAATCTAAAATAGTACCTGACAGGGGAATTCTGGACCCGATCTCATGCATAATCTGCATACAACACTGCATCCTGCCCAGTGACTCCATCTCGATACACCTTTTTCACAGTCGATGCAATAACGCTTAACGTTGAATAGTTGTTCAGGCCTTTCAATGTAGTGATAATGGTTGTTTTCCAAGAGAAGACAAAGGTTGAACCGAGCAGCCTTTCCATCTCCTTTGTATACAATCCGATACTGTTGCTCTTTTTTAAACACTACAAGCCGAATATATCCCGCACCACCCATATGAAAATTTAAAGATTGTTGTAGAATTTCCACATGGTGCAGAGAGTATTCCTGTAGATCAAGAGGAATACCTGCCTTTATTAGCATTTGTTGTGCAGGTCCTGCGTGTTGTTCTTGTGATTGTTTGCAAAATGTCTTGAATCGATCTGCTGGTTCTCCTCTTTCCATCATCCAAATTTTAGTTATTCCTACAAAAACCGCCCTTGCGAGACATAGCCGATCGTTTGGGTTGATGACACGGAAGATTGACCTGCAGTTCGCTGTGACAACATGTTCATGATCAGTGTCGCATCCACCTTGAGTAACAGGATCAGCTTACAAAGTATATGTGAATCTATACTGTTACTCACCGCTATGGTCAGCAGGATTGTCTGTCCGTTGTGCTCCCAATGGCCAAACGGCTACCACTTTTGTTGTTGTCGTCCCGCTAAGAAGATCAATCCCGGCTTGGGAGATCTCGTTCAAGCGCTCAATAGCTGCTGCAAGCGCTGCAGGATTATTCTGAGCCAATGGTCGTAGAGGAAGTGTGAAAGGATGATGGAAGTTTGGGGGTTGTACTTGCAGACCCACAAGCAAAGGCTCAGGGCGACCAGCCAATACTCGGTCCAGAAGCTGAGAGACAACATCGGACATGGCCAGGTCGGGACGAGCATTTTCCTCCAACGGGCGGAATCGGATTGTGCATGTTTCGCCCCTTGTGTTGCGAGATGTTGATGCGAATGGCTCGGAAGACTCGATAGTGAAGTATTCCTAAATTTTAATTTTAGTTAGGGATAAGAGTATTCTGGTCAAATAGGCCCCGACCTTAGTAAATTTAAATCATACCTCGTTGTTCATTGTATTAGATTCGGACATATGAATATTTTAAACTTTTAAAGAAATAAAAAAATTTTATAGGTAAATGGTTGTAGAGACCTTTCTATCGTTGGAAGAATGAAACTTGATATAGCTACTGGAAACTGCCGGGCTTTTATAGTGCCAACCCTACATACTTTGCCGCCCGCTCCTTTCTATACTTTAGCCTTTCATCCCTTTGCGTTATCATAAATTCCTCAAATTACCATAAAATTACTCTTAAATTAGCATAAAATCTTCACTTCTTCCTCTTTTTTGTAATTTTTCTCTTCTTTTGTAATTACCACTACTAATCCTCTTCTTTTGTAAATACCAATTTCCCTCTTCTTTTGTGATTGCCACTACATTGTCTTCTCTTTATCACGTGAACCTCGCACAACATTTCCACAGGAAAATAAGAGAGCGCGTTTCTTAAGAGAAAACCCTCTCTCTTTTCCAGCAGCTGGATGGCTGTAGTTTGTGACAGCCATCCAGCTGCCAGAGTACCCTCTCTCTCCTTCCCGCAGCTTCTCTCTTCTCGAACCGATGGGTTAGAGAAGAGAGAACGCTGCTGTGACTCAACCAGGTTACCCGGTTGAGTCCTGCCTCTCTCTCTTTTAACACACTCTCTCCTTATTTTCTCCTTCTATTTCTCTTGGTGGGCATTTACCTGAGGATTCGATCGATATTATAGTTTCCCGCTGAAAAGAGAGGAAACCCGCCGACAGATATTGCATTTTATTTGAAAGATGTTAAGCTCGCAAGCGGCCGAATGGATAAGGCGTCCGCCTACAGTTAGAAGGTTGGTGGTTCGACTCCTCTTGGGGAACCTTAATTTTAGAATATTTTGGGGAAAAATTTACGCAAAACCCTTCAATAGGTTTTTGCTAGTTGCACGCGTGCAACGTTCACGTGACTCGCACGCGCACGTGCGTGTCACGTGAACGTGCGATGGAAAGGCTTTGAAGAGAAGCCTATGCCTTTTTAAAGAAGAAGAGAGGATCAATCGATAATCCAAGTAGGGTTATATAGTAGTAATACGCATAATGTTTATAGTGATTTTATTTATAATATAATTTAATAAATAGTATAGAAAATAATAGCTTTATAATTTAAAATACCTATATAAAATTATAAAAAAAATTTTTAATATGTTCCTTGACTTTAATTTATTTATTTTTTAAATAGAATTTAAATTTCTTTAAATTGTCTAAAACGCCAAATTGCATATTTAGATTATATATTTTTAAAATCAACTAAATCGTTGATAAAATAATCAGTTATTATTTGGATAATAATAACGTTTTATCAATTTTTTGATCTAGGTTGATCAAACCTATTATATATATTTAAAATCAACTAAATCGTTGATAAAATAATCAATCATCCAAGGAATTTGTTGTTTTTTCTCGTCTATCTAGATTTAATTCAAGTATCATCCGGCAAATTCTCAAATGCTGTACTTCGATTTGGTCTCGCAAAGGATTCTGTTCGCGTATATATTGCCGCAAAAAATTTTATATTTATAATTTTTCAATAATATTTGCTTTAAATTGATTATGATTTATATTATCCATTTAATTATCTATCATATTTAATTGTCCAGTTTTTTTAAATAAGTAATATCAAATTTTAAACTAATTAAATAAGAAAATATTTGTTAAAAATTTTTTAATTAAAATAATCCAATAATAATACTTATAGTAATCCTGTATAATTTTTTAATGCTTTATTGTTTAATCATTATGAAGAATTTAATAAACGTAGCTGGTCCAATTATTATAATTTGTCTTATTAAATTTATATTTTCTTCGATATTATCGTTTATCAAGAATTATAATTGCAATAATTCAATTATAGGTCAAATAATTTCAATCAATTTAGCTTAGTATATTAAATTTCTACACGTACCCTTTTTAACAAAATATAATAATAAGAATACAATTGTAGTAGTCTTATCACATGAATTGCACACATAAAATCTTGCATTAATAATATTTTCAAATTCAGATTACTTGACAGAACATTTACCGGTCACGCATTTCTTTCTATAAAATTTACTTTTTTTTCTTGTTCCACCATCCAGTCGTGATTTTATATTTATTGTAGATTCCTTCTATATATTATACATTTCAATTGAAAATTCATCATAAATAATTTTTCAACCAAAGTCTAAAATTAAATTATATAGTGTAATATACCGTGGTGTAATTTTTTTAATTTCGATAGTAATAATAAACAAGATCGAGTATGGTAGAATTAACCATCTGTATTCTTTTAAAATGTATTAAAATAATATTTTTTACAAATTCTAATTTTATAATATTTTCTGTCATATTTTGCTTAAATTATATTAACAGTATTATTAAAATTAATTACAGGGTGCGGCAACTTTCCCGCCCCTTTTTTTTGCCATAACTTTCTTTAAAATTGATGAAAATTGATAATTCTTTTTTTATTCTATTCCCAACACTCTAGGAAAATTTTTGATGCTAAAATTTGTTTTAAATTTTAAGGTTTAGCCTGCTTAATTTTCCTTCAAAATTTGAGTAAAATTTTTTTCATAAAAGTTGGCCTGGGCTCAATGTTAAGATTTCGATATTTGAAAACTTTATGTCATTCGAATAAGCTCTTCAAACTGATTCGAATAATGGTTAAACAAAACTTTTATCTAGTCCTTGAGCTGAGATATGAATTTTTAAAGATAAATTAGAATATAAGTGTTAAATTTCAATTTTTTAGTCGAAATTTTCAAAAATGTTTTTCTGGGATATTTCGATGCTCCTCAATGAGATAAGTCGATTGGTACTAAAATTAGTAAGATTGGACGACTTTGAGCAAAGTTATGACTGTGTAAACTTTGTCATAAAAAATGTTTTTTACGCATTTAAATGTTCGGACGGGTATATCTTTACTAAACCTTAACCAAATTTCAATTGCTTTGTACCAAAAATTTTCCTAGAGTGTTGGGAATAAAATAAAAAAAGAATTATCCATTTTGGTTGACTTTGAAAAAAGTTATGGCAAAAACAAAAGGGGCGGCCAATTTGCCGCACCCTGTATATAAAGAGCTTTTCCTTTGTTTCATTGATGATTTTTGCCCTTAATTATTTCTATTTGTATTCAGTTTTTGTGATTTATTATTTGTTTTTTACTTTCAATTTATTTTACAGATTTTGTGATTTTATTTTCATCTAGTTTTATTTCATCTTTCTTTTATATTTTTATAATCGAAGAATTAACTGACTATTATTAACTGACTATTGCATAAGTGTTAGATGACAAAAAGTTTGTCACGGATCATATTCCTAAAATCGAAATTAATTTTTAGAATAAATACAGAAAATTACACCTCAAAATAATTGATTCTACATCTTCGATAATAAGCCATTTTTATTGCGGAGCTTGTTGAAAACTAATTTTTTAAAATTATTTAGATAAAAAGTTTTTAATGAATGAAGTTTTCTCTGATTGTTTATCTACTATTTTAGTCTTTTTTTAAGTTTATAGTTTTAACTTTGCAAGTGGTGGAGAAAAACATATAGAAAGGACGCAATATAGAGTTAATTTCCCTATGTCTCCTTTTGGGGAAGCGCAATTAATTTTTTATTTTTTCTTAAATTATTAATAGTTTTTAAATGTGGTGTTATGCTGCGTGCTCGCATATATGCTTTCTCAAGTTCATTATTTAAAATTAAAGATAAATAAGTAAATTTTATATAATGTCATTTCTTTCTCATCCTTTTAATAAGAACTGAAAAAATTCACCAGTCCCTTGACAAAAAAGAAAATTCCACATTCTGTTTATAAATATTTACAATTTTATGTTCTATACTTCTCATTTCACTTTCTGTATCTTTTGTTTCTTCAGGCAATTTGAAATTTGCGATTCAGCCCTTATAACATATTTCAATAATAGGCATTAAATTTAGAAACTTATTTATGTCGTTTTAAATGGCCATATGAATTTTAGAAATATTTTTATTATGAATTTTTTAGCTTTATGTTATTGTATGTTATTAGCTTCTTTAATCGTTATTTTATTAATTGATATTTTAAATTTATGTTTTATAAGTCATTTCTAATAAATTTTTATAAACATGCAGTTTTATTAAACTATTTATATAAAAATTAGGAATTAAATATTAACGAGTACGACTTAAAATTTGGTAAATATATGCTATTTTGTCGCAATAATAGAAAACTGTTGTTAAAACCAATCCTCCGGTCCTTCGACACGACGGCGCAATTCGTCGAAATTGAACAAATATTTTTCTAGGTAATACGGATTTTTGTCAATTGAGAATCACTTTGTTAAAATTTCTGAATTTTAATTATCAAATGGATAAATCTTTTGTAAAGATTTAACAATTTTGCATTATCTCATACTTTTATGTATATAAATAATAAATAGATATTATTTTTATGATTTGTTTTTTAAAAAAATTATATATCAGAAGTTTCTAAAAACAATAAAATAAAAATAAAAGATTTGTATTCGCATTATTTTTTTCTTTCATATTCATAAACTTTATTTATTAACCTATTGAATTTAGTTGTAATGTCTTTGTTGCACTCGGGACTCGAGCCAAAATATTTTTCTAAAGAAATAAGCATAAACATCTGAATCAGGCAACTAAACATTTTGGTATAATTTCGGAACACTATTTAACCAAAAATCAAAAATTAAAAAAATTTTTAAATAATTGATAAAGATAAAAATGGTTAATGAGCCTAGCAAAAACTCAATAAAATTACAGTATTAAAAAAAGATTGCGTTTATAAATCGCGTTTAATAAATCGCGTTTAAAGATCGCGTTTATTTTTCTTTCTTAAAAAATTAGTTGAGAATTATAATAATTTATTTAAAATATTATTTTATTATTATCTTGTCTCCCTAAATTAACAAATTACTTTAGAAATAAGCATAAACATCTGAATCTTCGTACTAAATAGTAAAAATTTTTTAATAATTATATTAATTTTTAAATCATTTTAAACTCCAAAAATATTTATAACAAGAACATAAAATTTTAATATATGTATGAGTGAATTTTTATTGTTTTTGGTTTCCTTGGCGAACACTAATTTTTCTCAATAGTTATTATTTATTTATTTTGTGAATTTTAAATCATAATGTTCTAAATTATCTACTTATTATTCAATTTTACTTGAATATTTATTTTACAAATGTTATTTGTTGCCATTTTTGATGAGATTTTATTTATAATTCTTATTTGTCTCTTATTTATAATTAGTCATATATCATTATAATCAAATTAAAATTAATCAATAAAAATGAAGTAAATTTTTTAATTATAATTATATCTTTAATGATATTGCTGAGCTTCCCAGATAAATGTCCAGGTGATATGCAGTCAAAAGAAATTAGATGACCATTAATAATAGTTTATTTGCAGTTTCAAATCGAAATCAGTTTTAATACAGACAACACCCCCTTTCTCTTATTTCTATCAGCACGGATCGAATAATATTTATATTGTGTAATAAAAAATTATCAGTTATAGAGGAATTTAGCCAAGTCTCTGTAACTAACAGGATATGATATTTCTTTAATATGTATATTGTTTATTCAAATCTTTGTTTTATCCAAAAAATTTAAATAATTAAAGAATACACGAAAAGTCTAGATAAAATGTCAAATAAGACAGCAATAGCTTTGTTATTTTTGATCACCGGGAATGAGAGCAGCATCAGTGTGTTGACAATTTGTATTAGGTTCTTTCTTCCTTTCTCTGTTAGTTTGCGACCGGTTAATCTTTACTGGGGCAAAGATTATAATGAGGAAAAGGTGAATAAACACACGAAAAGGGAGATTTTCTTCTTCTATTTCTTCTCACTAGATTTTTTTTGTTATATTTTTTTTATTTTAAAGCTTTTTACCTTTTTCTATTTTTTATTTTACGATTAAAAATTTTTTTTTCAAAATTACTAACAAAATTATCAAATTTTTATTCTCATTTTTTCTTTTCTACATATTGCATGCCTAATCCTTCTCTCAAATAATTTTTTCTTCTAATTTATCCTGTTGTTACTTTTGTTTTTTCCTGTCTACATACATATTTCTTTTACTATAATAATATACTTTAATGAGTTTTTGTGAATATTATTCATCTTTACATATATTAAAATATTATTATTGTTTATTATTGAGCATAAATAATAACGAATAAGGGCCATAGAAATTTTTTTAACAAAATAAATTTTTAGATAAATAAAAAATATTATTTCGTTCAATAAGAATATAGTAATTATTTAAATTAAATAATTATGATACTTAGCTACATTTAAATACATTCAATAACATTTATTTATAAAGTATTATTTATTTGAAAATCTAAACATCTATTTTGAATAAAACAACAAATCCTAAATTTAAAATTCACAATAAGGTATCATGATCTGAAGAGATTACGTAATTATGAGATTACTCTATTAAATTATTCATTATAATATTTAATTTGGCCTATTAATTGGCCGTTGCTGTGGTTGCCTTATTATTTAAATTTGAATAAATTTCTTTAAATTTAATTGTAATTTTATTTGGCCTTTATTAAATTTAATTATTAAATATTTTACTCTTGCCGCGACAGTTTGGTTTATCTCCCAATGATGATAATTGAACCTGGTGTATCTGAATTATAGAACTTATTTACATTTATAATTTTTATCAATAAAATAATCGAATATTTTATTATTATAAATAAATGATTACATATTGCAAAAATGTTTAAATAATTTTAACTAGAGTACGTCCGAGTCCGAACGAGTATACTCGTGTCGTTCGCTCTGTTTATATATTATCTTCTGGTAAAGTCCGAAACGAGTAACGAGTATACTCGTGTCGTTCGCTCTGTTTATATATTATCTTCTGGTAAATTATTAAAAAATTTTATTTTAATTAAACTATGTATTTGATATAAATGAATATTGTTATTCAAGTGGGTAAAATTAAAATTAAATTTAAAAGATTTATTTTAAATAAAATAGATATATTCCATAAATGAATTTTCAAGGTTTTTCAAGGAGATGAGGTTACCAGTTTAGATGTGGAGCTAACCTTACACTTTAATAGGGTGTATTTCTCTTACGCACGTGTATACATCACGAGAGTGCCATATTTTTGACCAGTTTACTGAAAATGTTTGTAATTTCGCTTAATTTTTGTGCAAATTTATATTTCTATCCTTAATTTTACAAATAGTATTTTTTAGTGCTCAACTTAAAATTTTTATCCCCAAAATCTACATCTTCCAACCCTTAACTTTATATCAACTAGCGTAGGTGCTCGCCCTTCGGGCGAGCTCCTCCGCTAGACTAATTCCAAATCATAAAACTTAAAAACCAAATCAACTCATTTCCAGACATTCTTTTCCGTTGTCTAAAACTTTTTTTATCATTTGACCTTCCTATGAAAAGCACTTAAACTATTTAATTCGTCTAAAAACATTAATAAACATTTAAAACTTTATATTTCAATAAATATACGCTTAAATTTTAAAAACATTAAAAAACGCAAGACAAAAAAAATCAAAAACACATAAACATTTAGGAAGAATGTGTAAAAAACTAACAAAACTAATATTCAAATATTGCATGATTTGAAAATAAAAGTAGTATTATGTACAAATCATACAACATTGCAACATTCTTTTGCTAGTTTCGTAGGAAAACAATGCTCAAATATTTTTCCTTTTTTTCAAATAAAATAATCATCATCGTAAATCTTCATCCTGTTTGTCTTTTCCAATTCAGCCTGATTTTGAGCCGTTCTGACTGGAAGTCCACTGGCAATCCTTGATAGCATCCAAACAATTCATGTATTGCTTCTTATTTTGAATCTTTAAAAAAATGTTACTTTTTTACATTGCAATTTAATTGTTTTGATTTTACCTTCCAAACAACCATCCAAAACAATTCTTACATTGCTTCTCATTTTGAATTGTGAAACTGAAATTTTAGACTTATTTACATTGCAATTTAATTATATGTTGATTTTAACTTTCAATTTTCAACTATTAACTACAAACCAAATTTCAAATATTAATTTTCAACTATTAACTATTAACCAACTTTCAAATATTAATTTTAAACTATTACCTATCAAATTTCAACTCTCACGAAGATTTGCTTTTTCAAATAAAATTATCATCACTTATACCCTTATTTTGTTTGTTCTTTCCAATTTCTTCAAAACTTGATAGATTCTTAAAATGAAATATTAAAATTAAAAAAAAAACTTGTAATACCTTTTGTGTCTCGACATGTTCATAACTTGTATCAGTAAATTCAAACATTAATCCAATCAAGACATTGCCTTAACTATTAACCAACTTTCGACTATTAACTATTTTATTGTTCATTTTCTTGTTATTTGTTGTTCATTTTCAAGGACGGGGACTAACGCAAATGGATGTGCGGTAGTCCCCGTCCTTGGTTCTCTACCGGATACATCCAACAAATATCTCTGCCAAAAATTTTGGCCTTAGTTATCATTTTCATCAACGCTTTTACTTTTAGATAGAATACTCTATCTACTATATCAGGTCTATCTGAAGGCACTTGTCCTTCATACAAATTCTCTTTAATCTCCTCCCATTGCGAATTGCAAGTCATAGTGACGAAAAGATCCGGTTTCCCGAACTTTCGCACTAATGACATTGCATCCTGGAAGTGCTTTTCTACATATCTCGGTGAGTTGGTAACCGTCGGAGGCAAAATAACTTTCCGCCCCAACGGCTTCCCAGTTTCTCTCGCCCTTTTTTCTAAGTAACTGTCAACGTTCTTATAGGCATCAGCCAAGATCGTTTTCTGGTTACTCCTAATCCATCTCATTCTATCACTTTCAATCTTGACATATTCATCAACACTATTAACTCATCAACTGATAACCAAGATTTTCAACTTTGAATTTCAGCTATTAACTATTAATCATCAACTATTAATTTTTAACTATTAACTATTTTACTATCTATATTACTGTTAGTTAATAATTAATAGTAAAAGAACTTTTTTACTACATATACTACAACTTTTAGTTAATAGTTAATAGTAAAAGAACTTTTTAACTATATATACAACTGTTAGATAATAGTTAATAGTAAAAGAACTTTTTACTATATATACTACAACCGATAGTTAATAGTTAATAGTAAAAGAACTTTTTTACTATAGATACTAAACTGTTATACTACAACTGTTAGTCACTCTAGTAACTATTTAGTGTCACTCAATGTCAAACTCTAGGACTATCAACTATTTAACATCACACTATGTCAACCTTGCTAGTACTATCAATTATAAGCTATTTAGTATCACACAATGTCAAACTCTGTTACTCTCAACTATTTAGTGTCATTCGATGTCAAACTCTAGGACTATCAACTATTTTGCATCACACTATGTCAACCTTGCTAGTACTATCAATTATAAGCTATTTAGTATCACACAATGTCAAACTCTAGTACTATCAATCACACAATGCTAAACTATCTAGTACTATAAACTATCTAGTATCACAAAATGTCAAACTCTAGTACTTTCAATTATTCAGTATCACATAATATCAAACAATCTAGGACTATCAACTACTTAGTATCTCACTGTATCAAACTATCTAGGACTGTCAACTACTTAGTATCTCACTGTATCAAACTATATCAACAGTATCTCACTGTATTAAACTATCAGGGACAATTAACTACTTAGTATCTCTGTGTCAAACTATCTTGGACCATCAACTATTTAGTATCGCATTGTCCAAACACAAAATCCTAACTTTAATTAAGTTAAAAAACAAACCTCACAAAAATTAACCACCGGTTGGACACTCTTGTTGATTAAATAAAATATCAGCAATGAAAACCAACAGTTTACACTCAAATTGTTTAAATAATAGATTTTTTGATTTGAATCTAAAAACATTTTTTAAATAAAACAAATTTTAACAAATAAAAAACAAAACAATCAAAACACATCTTAAATACAATTGACAAACAAAAAAAACAAAAAAATTGCCAAAAAATAAAAAAAAATAAAAAATTACAGCAAAAAAAACAAAACAACTTCTAAAAAATTCACATTCTTTCTTTACTTCTCTAAACACACACTATTTTCTGTTTGCGATATTTTGTCATTTTTAATTAAAAATAAAACACAACGCCAAATACAGCAAAATTCAAAGCTGCGGACAAACAAACAACAATTCTAAAATTATATATAGGATTGTGTCTTCTGACGCTTAACTTTGCAACAATTGTATCTTCCAACGCTTAACATTGCATTTTTACCCCCAAAATCTACATCTTCCAACCCTTAACTTTATATCAATTGTGTCTTCTGACGCTTAACTTTGCAACAATTGTATCTTCCAACGCTTAACATTACATTTTTACCCCCAAAATCTACATCTTCCAGCCCTTAACTTTATATCAATTGTATCTTCTATCTTCTAACTTTACATTAATTTTATCATTTATTCTCTAACTTTGTCAATTTTTTCCAACTCTTTGAAATTTTTAGAAAAATTTTCACTTTAAAAATTGCAGCCAATTGGAGGATAAATAAAAGAAATCCTTGATTACTATATGATCAAAAAAAATCCCTCGATCATATCGTCATTTCCACCCTTGCGCGGGAAATTGATGGCACTTAAACTTAAAAATCCAATAGACTTTGTTTTCCCTTGATCAATACAGCAGAGCCCACCCACTTTTATCTATTTGTACAGGAAATTTGGTGGTCCTTCACAGGCTTCCTTCAAACAGGCTTCATCATTTGAGACTTGGCAAATTGAGACTTGACGAAATGATAGTTGGCATTTTGTATATTGACATTGTGAATGTTGGCATTTTGCCGTTCGATATTTTGAAATTGACATTTTGGTGTTCGACCTTTTGGTCGAACTTACTTTAAATTTACTTTAACTTTAACTTAAATTTTACTTTAAATTTCCCCCTTACTTCTTCCCAACGGATATGTGGAAAAACAAAGAAAATCCAATTCCTTATATTTCCCTTTGATCTTGCCGCTAATTATCTCAAATTTACCTAACTTGGACAATTGTTATGACAACAGGAACGGGAAAGATCCTAAACCTTCAGAAATTTCTTTTATCGCACTTCCACATTTTTAAAACTTGACTATTTTAGTTTACCGCAATTCCACCTCCTTAGTTTTAATTTATTTTACAACCAAATGTCTCTCCATGAAGTGTAGTTGATTCAAACCCAGTACCTTTAGACCATTACCTGATCATGTCAAAATTATGATTAATTACTAACCGCAACCCTCCCAAAGGCAGAGGTTGTCACAATTATTTATCAATTAATCATCCCATGACATGATTTATTAACCACAGACCCCTTCCAAAGGAAGAGGATGGCGGCAACTTCAAAAGGCACCATCCCAAAGGCACTGGCTTTAAATTACCGCACAACTAAGAGACATTACCGCACAACTAAGAGACATTTGTAAGGGGGTTACTACTAATATTATTAAGTACATTAATCATACTCACTAATTAATCAACATAGATAAAAAATATACATTGATTATATTTAAATATTTTAATTTTTAGCTAAAATAAGAAAATATAATATAGAACTTAGCACATAACAATCAAAAATGAAAATATAATTTTATAGAATATAATTGGACACTGGGCAATCAAATGTTCAGTCGGAGGATCCTCAAATAGAGACAGGGGCGTATGAGAAAATTTGGTGGCTTTCATCGTTTTTATTTCACTGAAGATGAATAAACACAAACAGAAAAAATTTAGATTCTGCAAATGTTAAATTAAAATGTAATGTTGAATGTTTAGGTGGAAATTCCGAAATAGAAATAAAAGAAACTCTATTTTTGATTAATTTAAACAAATTTGGAAATGCTCGTTTTAAATTAATTCTGAAAATAAAAATAATCAATTAAAAAATTTTAGTTGACGAGTATCTTAAATTATTTATTGGAAAGTATTAAAGCTTTCAAATTAAAATATAATACAGCAATTACTAATCGAAACACTTTTGTATAATAATACAGTTACACTACTTGAATATAATTCTAATAAATTTTGATAAAATTAATATTATGAACGTTACCCAGTACTCACACAAAATTTCTATATTGGTAGTGATACCAAATTTTATAAAAAAAACATTCTTTTCCTGTTATTAATGAATTATTTTTTATTCCTTTTTAATAATGTTTTAAAAATTCTTTATTTTTAATAATTTTTTAAATTATTTATTTTGTTTTTATTAAATATTTTTGCCATGAAATAGTAGATAAAAAATTCTGAAATTTTATGACTTCAAGTGATGAAAGTTCTATATCAACGTTTAAAAGTTTAAAAATAAGTTATATTAACAAAATCAAAGAATTTTATTGTATTAGCAATTCAGATTCGGGAGATAATGTGATAGTAACTTATGAAGAAGAGATAGGGATGTCTTCAGAGTCTTCTAAAGGTGAAGAAGAAATATGGCAAGATACATTATTATTTATTCTTTAGATCTGAAAAATTAAATATAAATAAATTTTATCAAAAAGGAAAACAAATAAAGACTGACGTAAAAAGGAAGAAAAATAAAAAACTGAAGTTTAAAAAATAAATTATAAAAACTGAAGCTACAAAGAAGAGAAATATAATGACTGAGTTTAAAACAAAGTAAAATAAAAAGAATGATTAATTAAAAAATGATTAAAAGAATGATTAATTTATAATCTTATTCTAATAAAATATATATAATTTTTTAAAAATATGAAACAAACAGTTGAAAAAAGTTTATTTTTGAACTAAACAGTTTATTTTGAATAATAAGTTCAATGAAAATATAATTGAATGAAAAACTAGAATACTAAAAAAGCAAATGATTTTTAAGAGGAAGCAACAATGTCTATATCTAAACTATTGAAGTTTGTTTACCATCCAAATAAAATTGAGGTGGCAGAAATTGATGTAAGAATTTAATAATTTACAGTTGGAGGAAGTCAAATTCGTTGAGACTTGTCTCTAATGTGAATTTTTTATGAATAAGTATTAAAATAAATATTATAGATAAATTAATAATTTCTATACATTATTATATTTTTATTTTTTACCGAATAAAATTAATTGCAAAAAATATGATTAGTTGAAAATAATGGGACCTGCGCTTGTATTTTTCAACCTACTAGTAGACTGCGTTCTAATGGGACGTGCGATTCTATTGGGAAAATACGGTATTTACTAGAGATGTCCAAGACCAAAAATTTTCCATGACTCAAGACTCAAGACCAAAATTAGACCACAAGACCAAGACTTGACCCCAAGCTGAAGACCTAAAATTAACAAGACTCAAGACAATTGTTCGTTCCCATAGGGTAAATATTTGGTCTATTTTTAGTGCATTATACTCTAGCACCTTAATTTTAAAAAATTTATAGAATGACAAATACTGATTTTGGCGCCGAAGGCGAAAAAAAATTTAAGTTTTATAGAAGATCCATAAGCCAAAAATCTTCCTTTTTTTTCGCCGCAGGCAAAAATTTGAAAATTTTGGACGCCTAAGCGCTAAAATTCATCTATTTAAAAAATTAACAAACTTTTGAATAAAAAATAATTTTATAAAGGTCCGAACCTTCATTTGCCAAATGGAAGAACCTAACACACTATCCATTCAACCACACACCCATTAGAAAGAATAGCAAATAAAGAATTTTTACCCACTCAACTTCCTCTTCCTTTTCTCCTCGCAACTTAATCTTCTACTTTACTCCAGCATTTCATCGATCTTTAGGGGGTGTATTTTCAAAACCCCAAAAAAGTCAAGACCGAGACCAAGACATTACACCAAGACCAAGATCAAGACCAAAAAAACCCAAGAAAAGTCTTGGAATCAAGACTCAAGACCAAGAGTCTTGTTATCTCTATTATTTACATAGTTTATTTATACTGAAACCATCGTGGATCAAGACTATAATAAATTTTCAAAAAATTGTCTCAAAAATTAACTAATTACTTCAGATATAGTAATATTAACATCAATATTTATAACAACAATATTCACAGCCTTTTTTAAAAAAAGTTCTGGAAGTATTTATCGTTTGAGCATTTTTGTGAAAAATATTTGAATAGATATCGAGTATGGGACGGATCTTTTTCTTCCCATCCCTGATAGAAAGTAAGTATAGGTATATAATTAAATAATAACAACTTAGCCAAACTGTAAACAATTTTAATTTTCTTGACGGCAAACAATAAGGGTCTTAAATGATCCTGGAAATTCTTATTAACATAAGAGCTTTGAATATCATCTTTTAAATTCCTCCCATACATTATATGTTATTGAGAAACGATGTTTCCAAAATCCAACTCAGAACGTTTAGCCAAAATTCCCACCTAATTATCTTCATTACCAGAAACTAAATATTTATTTAATAATTCAGCAAAATATTTGTAGCGGTTTTTAATAACTTTTGGTCATTGATAAATTAGTTAAGAATAAAGATGAATTGATGAACAAATGTTCATAACAAAATTAAGCTGTTTCAATAATAAAACAAATAATTAAACTTAATTAAGCAGTTAAAATAGACATAAATTACTATTTTATTTTGAATTAAATTTCTATTAGTTCGTTTAAAATCGTTAAAATCTTTATTTATTAAAAACTTCAGTTTTTCTTCTTATAAGAATTAGAACTATAAATTTAGAAAGGATCTTCAAATATTCTTAGATTTATACAATACACACATACTGGAATCGATGAGCAGGCTTATTTGTAAAAATTAAATCAATATTTTCATTTTAACATTTAAGTTCACATAAAATGGCGATAAATATCTTCAATACATAATTTACTTAATTATGATGAAGTAAATAATAATATTTAAGAATTATTTTGTTAAAAAATAGAATTCGCATTAAGCCAATAAGCTTAAAATTCCTATTAAAAAGAATATATAAATAAAAATCGCAAACACTCTAGAATAACAATAAAATTTTAAAAAATTTGAAATTAATTTTTTAAAATTGGAAAAATGTTTTTTTAATTTTACTAAATTTCCAATTGCAAATTTAAATACATTAATTGTAATTTTTAATTGAAACATTGAAATTATACAAAAATCCGCATGTTTTTTTTTAAATTTTACTCTATTCCTTTTTTGTATTAAAGTTTTTCCTGAAAGCTTAATTTGTTCCGTAAAACAATCAATCTATAAAATTGCAAATTTAATGATGTAGTAATTAAATTTAATCAATTAATCTATTCAATTAATCTATTATCATTCATAAGCTAAGCATATGTTAAAATATTTATCATAAAATTAACTATTTTTACTATAATTTTATTTAAATTTTATTCTAAATTTAAGCCGGATAATTAATATAATCAATAACATTTTACATTCTATAAGTATATATGATACAGCTTCTAGTTTATTTAAAATTTAATTGTTTGTAAGAAGATAATTCAAATTGCATCCCTCTATGCTAGTATTATTAAAGATTTAAAAAAGTCGAAATGAACATAATGGCTGATTTTAAAAGAAGGAATTGGTAAGAATAAAAAAAATTCAAAATTTTTAAAATAAAAAATATCTTGGTCTTAAAAAAGAAAAAACCTTTTTTCTTTTTTAAAAAACCAGCTGTTTCTTACATCTAAATCTGCAAAGCAATTTAAAGTATAAATTTAAATTTATGAATTTATTTTAATTAAAGTTTTTTATATTTGAATTATATTGAATTTTTGGCAAGTTATAAATAATACATATATAATTTAATATATATTGTCTTGATTATATTTAAAGAATAATGATATTATTTAATTGTTTGTTAAAGTATTAATTAATCAAGAGAAACACATTCAACTACGTTAATAATATATTAGAAAAATGTTTTTGAAGGTTGTTTTAATATAAATTAAAGATTAAGATAAATTTATTACGATCAAAAAGGGTTTCAATTCTTCATTTTAATTTTAATTATTAAAATACATCACTTGATCATATTTTTTATTGCGGTTCTTGACCGGTGTGCGAAAATTTATAAGAATTTAAAGATGAGGAAGAATTAAAAGCTATAAAATGACTTATTTAGTGATTTTTTACAATTTTAATTTTAATTATATATAATTAGGGCGTGTCAAAACATGCAAATACATATTTTGCATGCGAATATGCCATGACTGAAACGCTCAAAAATGATTTTTTACATTGGTCCGAGCACTTTAGGACCCGGTTCTTAATGCATATTTTTGCATATTTCGGTACTTTCGTCCATATTTGCATATCTGTGCATATTTTGGTTAATTCTGCATATTTAGTTTGTACTTAAAATTTTAATTTTTGCTGCACATTTTACTGTTTTTTGCTGCATATCTAGTGCATATTTTGGGAAATTTTGTTTCAGGCCTTTTTCGGTGCATATATATGCGCGTATTTTGGGATTTTCAGTGCATATTTTGACAGCCCTATATATAATTAATTTTTTGCAAATAAATTTTGGAACTTTAATTCAAAAAAGTTCAAGATGAAGCAATTTCCATGTATGTTAATAAATCGAAAGAGTAAGAAATTGGGGAGGTTAATTCTGTATAATAGAATACAATAAGATCATTTTTAAGCAAAAGCTTAGCATGATGCTAGAGGAGCCACGCTGTATTTAATTTATGAAAGTTATAAAATGATATCAATCTATACAAAGATAACATATTAAAAACAAAGTAAAATTATTATAGATATATCAACAATAACTAATTAATTAAAAACATCAAAAGAAAAGGAAGACAATTTTTGTAAAATATAATCATCTGAAATTAAATTATTTTAATAATATGCCAAGAAAAATTAGCATTTGAACAACTATACACATAAATATAAATATTGATTAATGATTCACATATTTAGATAACGTTTACTGGTAGGCGCAATTTTTATTTCAAATGTGAAACTTTTATGTGGCAATGCTATTTGCAACAAAATATACCACCAGATAACTAAATCCAGTAATTAAAATTTACTTTGATAAACATCGCAAGTGTTTACTAGCCTGATATACTGCCTTACAATTTTAAATTAAGCTAAACTTTAATTTGTAAATTTTAGCATTTAATTAAAATACATTAAAATACTTATGAGGAACACAAAAACAACAATTATAGAAAATACATATATAGTAGATATTAGAATAAAAAACTAATTCTTAAATTAATTCGAAAATTTTTCAAATTCTGATGAAACCTTCATTTTTTGAAGATTTGATAATAAGAATGTTGAATTTTGACATGTAAACGATAAGATTGCGTATATTCTCTTCTATGCACGAATAATCAGTGAAATAATTTAAATATGAGAGAAAAAAAAATTGATTATGATGTTTATTAATTTATTTTACTGAACCTGAGAACGCTTAGTTAATTTTAATTTATAAATCGATAAAATCTTAATTACATTCTTAATTTTTTAGAAAAAAAGTTTTCAAATAATAAATATTTGATAGATTACAAAATTATTAAAGCTATTTTATATATGTAAATCAACAGTTAAATTCTAAAATCAAAAAGTTAATGAAAAATTGCTAAAATAAGTGATTTAATATGAAAAGTATGTTGTAATTTATTATTTTGAATAAAATACTATAACCGAATAGATATTGAAAGCATACGAGACAGAACGATAATTTATTAATATCTAATATAAATAAAACATAATTTTACCAATTAAGAATAATTTATTTTTAAAAACGATTATTTGTACAAATAAAGATTTAAAAAGAACAAATTTCTTTTAGTGAAAAAATCATTTTTTGTTTAAAAATAAAAAATATTATTTGTTACATATATAGTTATAAATTTGAAAAAATTATATATGTAGGAAACACATTATTTACTAGTATTAAGACCATAAATGAAAAAACGTTGGGAATAAAAGTGTGTTATAAGTGTTATAAGTTTGTTATAAGTTGTTAGTTGTTATAAGTGTGTTATAAGTTTTTATAAGTGTTTTATTAGTGTTTATAAGTGTTTTATTTTTAAAGTGTTTTATATTTTATAAAACAAAGAAAAGAACATGGATTTATTGAAAAACGAGGACAGATTTATAGAATCTAAAAGCATAAGATAGGAAATAAATATTAAAATAGTCAACGATGTACTAAATAAAAGAAAATGATAAAGTGAAAAAGAAGCCTTCCATTACCAAAAATACCTAAAAGAAATTAACTTTTAACGATAATGTATTCTATAAAAGCTCTGCTGTTATCCACATACCTGAGAAAAAAGAGGAAAAAGCCATGAAAATCTTAAAGCAACGAATTTTCAAAATTCTTAATAGAACAACATATAAAAAACACAGGACAACCGCGGAATACGTAAAAAATATGCTTCACATTTATTCAGAATTCGTTCCTTGAAATTAATCATAACTAATTAATTCGCTAACATTATCGAATTAAAAATTATATAATTAAGAAATGTTTTCAGTTAATAGACTAATATTTAAATATACTATATAATTAAATTAAAAATATATTATACTTATCAAATGTAAAATTATAAGAATTACATATATTGCTTTTATAAAGTTTAAAAATATGATACTATAGATTATATTTAATTTTTACATAAAATATATCAATTGTTAATAAATAATATTCTCATTGCATGTTCATTTATTTATCCACATGTTAACTAGCATAAAAAGATCGCTATAAAATTAAACAATTATATAAAATATTATAATAAATATTAAAACGTGAGATAAAAATTTACTTATATTTACAAATTTTAGTAAAATTTGAAGATAACCAAGGAAACTTGTTAGGATGCTATCCGAGGATTTTCTAGATTAATTCTTTAAGTGTGCAAACCATGTATTTATGTGGAATTACTATTATTCTAAATAAAATTATTATGAATTTGTTCATAATTAATAAATAGATAAGGCAAATAATATAAGGACATTGTATAATATTAAATACCTATAATATTAAATACCTAAAATATAACTAAAATTTAAAACCTTTTATAAAAAAATTTATTAATTAATATTTAGAATCATTTAATAAAAATCTAGTTGAAAATCATTACTATTTCAATTATTATTGTAAATTTTAAAATAAAATATTTACTTTTAAGAAGATTTTTGTCCAAACTCTATTACAGTGAGTTCACCAACTTAAAAATTTTCGTTTTATTTAATTCACATCTAATAATGATTTCTTCGGGTTGTTAATCTTTTTCAGTTTGTGAAATAATTGAGAGGCCTTTAAAACTAAAAACTGCCGTACCAATTTTAACATGCGTGTGAGTGTCACTGTTAATAATAGACTAACAGAATAAGTTATTAAACTAAAAGAAAATCGGGCTTTTAAACTGTAAAATTAGGTACAAAATAATTATATTAACTACAAAATAATTATATTAAAACTAGTGAATTCCCAAAAATTCCCAAACTACAAAATAATTATATTAAAACTAGTGAATTCCCAAAAATTAAACAGATAATGTTAAATGAAAATTTTGAAATGCATACGGTTCAATCTGGCAGATTCTATGGATAAACAGTGTATTTATGTATAAATTATAAAAAGCTATACTAAAATTTTAATCGTGGCCCGAATTCCTTTATGTCAATCAAGATATAATTAATTAGAAATCAAATAATATCTGAAAATAAAAAAAAACTGTTTTTTTATAAAATATGAAAATGTATATATTTGTTAACTCTGGTTTAAAATAGGTTTATGTACTATAACAAGCTAATTCAAACATAAATATGTATATTAGAAATTTTAATGTCAAGAAAATCAACAATTGATAGATTTTTGAGTCAATTAAAAAAATATTAAAGCTAACTTAAAAATAACAAATTAGTTGAAAAAAAAAAGTATTGAAACAGCATAAAAAGCTTCTGAAACAAAAGAAATGTATAAATATGTTTTCTGAAATCAAATTTTTTTGTAATCGTAATATAATATTATTTAAGAACACCTCCCCGCCACTGGCCATGACGGTAGGGAGTAAGATCAAGTTATAATTTTCAAATGATTTTCAAAATTTTTCTCCACTTTGCCTTTTATGTCCGATTATTCAAAATCTTTGAATTGATTGGTTGTCATTAATCACAACCTAGTAAACAAAAGAAACTACAAGAAGAAATATTTTTGTGTCTTATTATCTGCTGATATTAATGGCAAATGAATGTATTTGATAAATACCTATATTCTGTTTTTTTGTTTGTTTTAAAATATGGAACTACTAATAATTTAAATTTATGAAAGTCAAAAATAATGAATATTGATTCTTTTAAATTACTTATTGTTTTATGCAATTTTAATTTTGTACGATAAAATTAGTTGATTAAAAAAATGTGAACAAGGATTGTTTTATAAAATTATTTTTTAATGAAATGTAATTCTTTAATTATTGATGAGTTAAATTAAGAACATTTATGTAAATAAATATAGGTAATTATGTTAATTAAAGATAATTTTAAAATAAATTATCTGAGGTAAAAAAGATTGAATATAGCTTTCTAAATTATTTGTTTATCTAAATATGATTGAAATAATATTTAAGTTAAAAATTTATATGGATTTCCTTAATTTTAATTAAATTTTCTTTTATAAAAAATTATATGATTTATAGTTTGAATATTTTTTAATTAAATTTTATTTTGTAAAAAATGAATTAATGATTTTTTTCGAAATTATTACACGAACAAATATCAATTATTTTCTTAAAAATTAATTTTAAAAAATTTAAAAATGAAATAAAACACAAATTCATTAATAAATTGGTTATATTCTAGTCATCCTCAACAACATCATCATTATTCTGGGCCTTCCAGAATGCCCGGGAACGTGAAGTTGCTGCTGAAACATCAGCTCTCCGGGCATTGGAAGGCCACCAGCTGCGAGAGCGGTATCGCCACGTTTGCGAAGGCGTATTGACTGTTCCCGAATTTATTCAAGTTAAAGCATGAAGTATATGTTGAATATGCCTTTTTTAGCATAAATTTTAAAATCATTTTTTATTTGGTCTAGAAATCAAGATTTTATAAATTAAAAGTTTAATCCTAAAAAGAATATATATAATGGACCCAAGCAAATGATCCGTAAATGTAATCCAAACTCATACTCAATCTCATAAAGAAGCAGACATTACTGAAATTGGAAAAATTATAACTAAAAATTATAATTAAAAAAAATTAAAAATAAAAAAATTATAAATAAAAATTTACATTTAGACCATAAACTATCCATGTTTCTTTGTTTTTAAGATTAATACATAATTTAAAACAAATTTCCTTTTTTACAATATTTTTTGTTTAATAGAGTTAACATTCAAAGAAAAATAAAGAAAATAAATATTGTTTATTTAATTTTAATCAAGTTTTAAACTTTTTATTTTTTGGAAGTCTAGTTAAATTTAGACTAATACAACAATTATAATTCCTACACCTGTTGTTTTAGTGGCGATCGTCGCTACAAAAAGGACTCTGCATTCTTCTATTCAGATTTTTCATTCCGCTTGGGCAATATAAACATTTTTATTTTGTTTATTTACAAATTGCACTATGAAATTAAAATGAATTTATAATATGTTCGTTCTTCTTTTTAGACAAATAAAATATTATTTTAAAAAATTGATAACATTATATAACTTTCTTAATTTTTCAATAGAATATTTTTTTCAAATGATAAAAATTTGATAAATCACACAATTATTAAATATATTAGATATCAGCAACAATTAAATTCGATGATGTAATTGTACATATATTTTATAAACAAACTAAATAAAATATGGCTTTCTTTGAAAAAGTGCCATTGAATAAAATTTTCTTTGCGAAAAAATTGAAAATAATTATTATAAATATTTATTAGAGAATATATTTCTTAAATTGTAATATTTAATATAAATCATTTTTTTATCTTCACAATTAAGTAATTTTTAAAATAGATTTATTAAAAATTAATATATGAAGAAAATAAGCCGTTAATAAACTAAGCCGTTAATAAAAGTAAAAGTTAAAATAAAAGTAATATAAAATGAACTCTAAAATAAAAGCGTCATAAAGATACGATATATTTATATTTTACGATAGTAAAATTCCAAATAAAAATAAATCATTATTTAGGGTTCAAGAAAAATTTTACCAAACACAGTGATTGAAGGTTAAACTAATTCTGATTTTATATTTTATTTATGATTCCTAATGCTGATGCATCTAATGGCACAAGCTAAAAAACCTAAAACCGCTCCAGGTTAACTTTCTTACGTTTGTAGTTTTCTTATATTTTTAGAAGTCGACCTGAAAATCAAAAAGAAAAAGTTAACTGATAATTTAAAAAAACTAAACGACATTTTAAATATTGCAAATTTAAACCTATTCGGCTCATTTTAATTAAATAAAGTTTTGAAACAATTTCAACAGTTTATTTCCCAATGAATTAAATTTATATAATTACAAGAATTAACATTTAACTTTATAATTCATGTTGATCTTGATTTATTTTGATCAATGCAATAAATTGTGTATAACAATGAATTGACTTCTATTCAATTATTTAAAAAACATAAATATTTGAATAATTATTTCTTAAATTTATTGTTATTATTAATGGAAAAGATTAAAATTTAATTTTGTTAATTCTTATTATAATGTTAAGAGGAATTAATTTCATATATAGAGTAAGTTATAAAGTACGGAACGGGTAGTAGTAAGTTATTAAGTAGGGAACGAGTTATAAGTAGGGAACGGATTTATATGGATTTCCATATTTTTTTCCTGGCCTAGTTGGGCTTTAAACGTCCAAAAACATAGAATTAGCATATGTTGATAAGACCGATAATGAGTTATCAATCCATATTTTCCATATTTTTCCATATTTTAACGTTCGGTTTATATTTTCCATATTTCGTCCATATTTCGTCATTTTTTGTAAAATTTTGCCAAAAATTGGTCAAAATTTTCAAATTTATGAAATTTTTTTGGGCAAAAAAATATTTTATAAAAATTTTTTGGAAAAATTTTTTGAAAAATTTTTTTGAGAAAAATTTTTGAAAAATTTTCGACTCAAATATTATACGATGTCTTTTTAGAAACAAAATAATCATTATAAATTAATTTATTCGTAATATTCTACAACAAAATTAACTTAATTAACATTTTCCGCTTAAAAATGAAAATTTTTTCGTTAAAAATTTTCAGTTTTCGGCCCATATTTGATCCATATTTTGGATTTTAGTCCATATTTAAGTCCATATTTTAAGATTTTTAGTCCATAATATATGTCGATATTTTTCGATTGATAGTCCATATAAATCCCATCCCTATTAATTAAATATTAAAATATAAGTAAAATAACTTAACGATTTTTATTAAAATTAAAACGATTATCAAATCAAGTTCCTCAGTGATTTGAGGAACTTGAATCACTGAGGAATTCTTACATCTCCATCTGATGTAGGGATGGAGATGTAAGGATGATTCACCTAGCAGCATTTAAAACGCTTAGGCGGGGGATAAACGATCTAAAAAGGAAAAAGAGAAAGCATTAGTCGATGCCCCGGTAGCTCAACGGTAGAGCTCCTGCATATAGTGAGCGAAAGCCTAGCAACAACTAGCAGGTGGTCGCAGGTTCGAATCCTGCCCGGTGGCTAAACTTTTGCAAACTCTTTCTATAGTATATAATAAAAAGATATAAATTTTAATAATTTTTATTTATTAATTGGATGGAATGGTTTCCATACCCAAGTGTCGCTTGAGGCTGCGGTGACAGCTGACGCACTGCAGTCTTTTAATCAGCTTGGATTTGAGTCTGGAGTTGTTGACACTGTTTAACAACATTGTTCTTTAAAAAAACACCATTTAACAAAAAATAGAATTTCAAAAATTAGAAAAAAATTTAAATAAATTTTTGTTTATAAATTAAATTTAAGAAAATGGTAAAACTATTTTATGAAAAAAATTAATAAATTAAGTTAACAATCTCTCTTAAAAGAATTTTTCTATACCGTTGAAAGATTTAAATTTTAATTATTTTTAAATTTTTATTTTGATATTTTAAACAGAATTTTTGTATATAGCTAAATTAACAAATTTAGTATAAGCATAGTTACTATTTTTTATATATTGTAATATATACATCAGGGATCGCGCCGACCCGATTCACTATTCCCGAAAATCGTGAATTCAAAATTTTCGTGAATTCCCGATTCACGAAAATCGTGAATTCGATTCACAAAAATCGTGATTCTTCAAACATTATTTAAATTTTTGCCTGCGGCTCTGAAAATGGAACAAATTCGGCTGCTTGAGCTCCAAATTTCAAAAAATCTTTTATTATAGATTTCTGTGCAAAATTTTGAATTTATTTGTATACTATTAACAATAATTGGAAATTAAGTATTTCTGAACATAAAAATAACTAAAAATTAAGAAATTATTTTCGTTTATAGAATCAAGAGAATTGAAAACTTATTACAATTGTACTATTATACTTTTTTAATTTTAATTTATTTTATTTTTTAAATTTTTAAGTTAATACTATTGCGGTAATCTAACAAATGCTGCGGTAGTCTAACAAATTTTATCATCAAGATAAAACCGCATGGGGAAACATGCTGATTTTGGGGTCGAAAATTCACATATGCAAATGTCTTTCTATAAGAATGCCCCAATTCCTCAATATCTCCCTAGATACTTATTAATTCCATGTTATATCAATTAATTCACCTAAATAACTTCATACCGCTCTTAATCCCCTGATCCACTTATATGCCTCAATTCTAACAAATTCCCAGATATATGTACTTCTTTCTTAAACACTAAATTTGGAAAACAGGAAAACTATTGCTTGCAATATCAATTTTTCCTATTTTCTTTCTGTGCTACAATTTTTTATTCTAAAAGTAAGGTTGTAAATAAATTTGAAAAATCTGTTGCTTAATTTGAAAAATAGGTTGAAAAATAGAGCCCCCCGTCTGAATTAGAGCCCCTCTCTTTAATATAGCCCCCTTTTCGGGATAGTTGAAAAATAGAGCCCCATGGGGCTCTAATACAGTAAATACGGTATTCAAGTAGACATTCAACAAATATTTATAATTTGAATAATTTTACATAAGTATTTGAAATTAAATTTTTCAATTTATTAAAATATTTAATATTAAAATTTTTAAATTAAATTTTTTAGAAAAATTTTTTTTTAATTTTTATAAAAAATTCTTAAAAATTAAAATTTTATTAAATATTTTTTAATAAATTAAAAATTTTGTATTAAGCTATCATTAATATCCGTGATCAAGAAAAATATCGCAATTTGATATTACAAAATATTCGTACGTATACAAAACAATATTAAAGTAGAACCTGAAGATGAAAGTGAATTTCGATTGAAAGTAATTTTTTTTGGAATTAATTTTTCTTTTAATAATTATTTAAAAAACAATCCTTTTTAATTAAAATAATTTTTTAAACGAACAATTTTTTTCTAATACCAATTCTTTTTTTAATATTAAAAAAAATTTTTTAACAAAATAATATTTTTTTAAGTTAAACCAACAATTGTCTAATTAAAACATTTTCATAAACCAATTTTTTCAAATATAAAAGAAAATTTCTCTTATTTTGAAAAAAACTAAGTGAGCAAATACTTAAAGAAAAATGAAAACTATTATTAAAATTTTTTTGTAAACGCCGAATCCAGGATGATAAGCAACACTACTCATTTCATAAGATTCAAACAATCTTTGAACTTAAAATATTAAAATGGGACAAACAGTATTGACTACAATAAAAAGCGATAATAGATCAAATATATCAAAGTAATACCAATTTCATTCTATTCGGAAGTGCAAAATTTAAACCATGATTTGAAAATTTATAGAAGATAAAAACAGTTTTAAAATATTTGCTTTAAAATATTTGCTCAAACGAAGGCAACGTTGTTATACAATATATCGACATAATTTAAATTTTTATCTGTGAAAATGCTAAATTTATAATATTAAATTGTTTAAAAATTAATAATTTTTCCGATTAATGTATCTAAAAGAAATAATATACATATTTACATTAATTTAAGAAAATATATTGCATTTTTATAAATACAATTAACGAAAATATTAAAACTACATATTTTGTTACTATATTTCACACTCCTGTCTCACCAGCAATATGTGAGTTGACCCGATTAGTCTATCTAAATAAAAAAGTAGCATAAAAGTTTCAAATCAATATTTTTGTGGTAAGAAAAAAATAATACTAAAAAACTTTCTTCGGATTTTTACTAAATGCTCAAATAAGTAGTACCAAACCAACAAGAAATATCTAACAAAACTTTAGACAGTAACAAGTAATCGGATTTTTTAAATCTGATAATATAGAAATATTTTGAAAGAATAAAATATTAGTTGATTAATGGCACAATTTGGTAATAAAGTATCATATTTTAAAGTTTTTTATTATTAAATTTTTGATACGATGTTTCCAAAAATGGAACAAAGAGAAATTAATCATCTTATATATCCCTAACCCCTTTTTACAGGAGCTAGTCGACGTTGGGCCCCAAGAGTGGTAACCCACCCTTGGGGCGCGCCGATCCACCTATTAAAACGAAGGCCTTCTTTTTACTTTTTATTCAACAAATATTTAATAAATAAAAGGGAGAGAGGACAGGCCAACTTTTGATCGGGCCCAAAAACTAATTAATGAGTGAATAAGTTGATTTGGCCTATTCTCTCTCGCCTTTTATGAGGCGCTAAAAATGGGCGTTTCATAATCTTAACTATGACATTCTATACGCGGGGGGTGGGGGATACAACAGAAAAAGCGGATAAATAAAAGTGCGGAAAATGTGAAATGAAATTATGTTGTCTTTATCTGAATAATCTATCTTTTCTGGTATGTTCGTTTCTTTCTGGCCCAATGTGCTTCTCAATAATATTTTGTCATCCCCATTCTTTGCTTCTATTCTTTTAGAAATCAAATCTATCCCGCGCTAAATGTAATTTCAATTCAACAAATTCCTGCACATGTATGTATCGGATCAGTAATAGTAAAATATGAAAATTTTGGCAAAAACGGAAAAAAATTGTGTATGTGTCAATGGAGCGCCAATCCAAGAAAATGTCAAACAATGAACGCCAAAATCCGCTTTCTCTTCCTCTCCTGGGGGGTCAGCAAATAAGTTTATTTCGAAAAATGAATCCCGTCGCCAAATATTTTTTTAATACTCCTCAAAATCTGTTCCGGCCGTGTGCCAATTCTGATATCTTTGATCCTGACAATATTCCTCTCCCCAGTTCTCATTACTCTCATTTGGAAACCATTGGCCTTCATCGTCATAATATTGGTCATTGTCATGGTATGGGTCAAAATTTGGATCAATCTGTTCATCATCCCAGTTTTTATCATCCTCTTCCCAATTCTCAATACATCCGTTTGACTCCTGGAACTGCTCCTCATAGTAATATTGGTCATCATTTTGGTAAGGATCCCTGACTTCATTGATCGCCGCTAGCGCCGCTTTAACTTCTATTTTCTCCAGTCTTTTCCTTGTCTCATCTTTAATTGTCCGATTTAATTCATCAACCCTTTTTGCCTGCGCTATTGCTTCTGCCAATGAAGAGGGCGCTTTCATAAAAATAACCTTTTCCCTAAGTTCAGGTAACAGTCCGGCTTTAAATCTCTCCATACAAATTTCCTCCTTAAACTTTTTGGCCATTTTGTCATTTTCCCCTTTCAACTCTGTCCTTTGTTCATCATCTAATTTAATTGAAGCAAGGTCCATTCCAAACGCATTCTCAGGATAAGCTGCTTCCACTAAATTCGTTAAATCCATTGCGAATTCTTCTAATCCTTCGCCCATTTCCTGTCTCCTTTCCACCAATTTTTTGCGTGCGCTTTCCTTATTTGATATCTTTTTTAGCCTCCCTGCCAAGCTTTCTACAAGTGTCTTCCACCGCGATTTTTCATCCACGGGCATTGATTCGTAAATCGCAAGTGCAGACCCTTGTAGATAAAGCGGTAGTATCTGCGTGCATCTCGGGGGAGTCCAATTATGTGCAGTCGCAATCCGATTGAAAGTCCTTAGATAGCTCAAAAAATCTCCATTGCCATCAAAGAAGGTAGGGTATGGAAGTCCACTTGAGCTCGTACCAATATTATCTCCTTTGTATTTTCCCCCTCCAGTCCTGAAATATCCTCTTCTTTCATCAGAAGCCTTCTATTAATTTCTCTAGACAGTCTTCGTCCGGACTTGATTTATTCTATAATTTTTTTTCCAATTTTATTCCACTGCTCGACTTTTCCTAACACTTCAAATAATATTTCCTCTTTTAGCTAGCTTTTTGCCCACAGTAGGGGGACTAGAAGCGATCCTGCAGTGATACGCCCCTAATCTGTTAGGAAACGATTCGAGCTTATATTCCTCAATTAATTTACTCCACGTGCACGTTTTTTTTAACTTTGATTCCAAGACTGGCTATAAAATTCTACTAGAGGCCTGTTTCAAGAGATTCTTTTAGCTCCAATTGAACTCCTTCGCTTTAGCCTTTTCCCTCTTCTCCTTATCGGTAATATCCTCAGAATATCCTTTGTGTTTATTTTCCTTATGCTCCGTTTGTTCCCTCCGTGTATCCTTTGAATGAATCCGTCTGTTTGCAAAAATCCGTGTGTATCCTTGATGAATGAATCCGTTTGTTGAAAATCCCCTCGCTCCGGCTCTTCAGTAATCAAATGTGAGCCAAATTGGCAGATTGAAAACTCCTTTTTATAGGAATTTTTCTTTAACTTTGGTTACGCCTAAAACTTGCTCGCGCAAAAATTTTTGGTGTAATGTCACAAGAAATAAATGTAATTCTTATGATAAAAATTTTTGGCGTTCCCAAATTCCTTCTCATTTGACCAGTTCCGGCCAATTGCGCGTTGCTGCAAAAGAAGCAGTCCAAAAAACTAGTTTAATATATAAGGAATTTTTCCGCTCGCCAAAATTAAGTTGATTGATGGGTAGAAGAAATAATTTTTTATAATAAATATTTTAAGAATATTTTTAGAAATATTTTTTTTTGGGTGGAGTAGGAATTTTTTTATTAGGTGGAGAAAATTACAGGAGCGCCATCTTATATATCCCTAACCCCTTTTTACAGGAGCTAGTCGACGTTGGGCCCCAAGAGTGGTAACCCACCCTTGGGGCGCGCCGATCCACCTATTAAAAACGAAGGCCTTCTTTTTACTTTTTATTCAACAAATATTTAATAAATAAAAGGGAGAGAGGACAGGCCAACTTTTGATCGGGCCCAAAAACTAATTAATGAGTGAATAAGTTGATTTGGCCTATTCTCTCTCGCCTTTTATGAGGCGCTAAAAATGGGCGTTTCATAATCTTAACTATGACAAATCATCTTTTTCTTGGGACTGGACATTTATCCGAAAAAGAAGAATCAAAATTTTTTTATTTCCATTTTGGTATTACAATTTGTGATCAATTGTTTTCTTTCGTAAACATATCATTTTTTATAATAAATAATTACAACATACATTCTTTTTTTGTACCCGTTAAAAATATAACAGATTTTTTATTTGCCAAGGGCCCGTTAATGATACAACTAAAAATGTAAAATATTATATTTAAAGAGAAAAGAATAATTCACGGAAATAAAAGATTCTGAGTCATATGGAATTTCTGGTTTACTTAATTTGTCAGTTTAAGTATAGGGATGAAGGCCTTTCTAAGGATTTTGTAAAAATCATACAAGAACGCCAAATATTCGAAAACGAATTGGATATTATAATTTTTAATTGTATTATCAATTTGGAAATACAAAAATATTAATCAATAAACTTAAAATAAAGTCGGATAATATCCGAATAATATTGACTATAAAAAATTAAGATTTATTATAAAATTTACCCATATATAATTTTAAATAGAAATTGGTGAACCGACAATGGCTTGCCAAATTGAATTAGTTAAAAAAGGAGACGGTCAGACTCACTAAAAAATTATTGACAAATAAGTTTTTTTGATATTTCCCAATAATTTACACTAATTTAAATAAGTTTCAACTCAACATTTATTTTGAGAGAGATAATTTAAGAGTAAATTATTTAAGAGTATATTATATTAGGAGTAATTTAAGAGTAACTATATAGAAATACTCATAGCAGCATAAAAGTTTTATGTTGGTTAATAATAAATAGAGTTCGAACTTTTCAAAATGCCGGGCCCGGGACCCGGTTTTTTTTCTCACAATCGCACCCGGACCGGTTTTTCCGGATAAAACCGGAAAAACCGGTTAGCCCGGAAAAACCGGATTTTTTCAAACCCGGGCCCGGACCCGGTTTTTTTAAATTTATTAAAAACATAAAAAAATTATCACACATACAAAGGATCGGAAAACATACAAAGGATCGATTAAAGGATAGATGAATCAAAGGATAGATGCGCTAAAGGATATATAGCAGGGGTGTCCGCAAGTGAAAAAAATTTTCCGCAGCCGCAATCCGCAATTTTAATTTTAAAATCCGCAGTCCGCAATTTTTGAAATAATTTGTAGTCTGGGAAAATAAGTGGATTTGAAGTATTTGGGAAGCCTCCATGTGATATCAGTGATTTGGAGGGATATAGAAGATTATGAATTTGAAGGGATTCATAGTAATTTCCCCCTTAATCCTCCGATTTCCTCTTCAAATCCGACTTTTCACTTAAATCCACTGATGGTGATTAATATGGATATCGAGATTTCTTTTTCTTCCTACTTTTCTTCCTACTCTTCCTACTTTTTCTTCCTTCTTTCTACTAGATTTTTTTTTTCACCGCGGAGCCGAAAATTTTGAGAATTTGTGTGGACAATGAGTTAGATTTCTTTTTTCTAGCTTAATATACTTTTTTAATATACTTTTTGTGTCATTAATGTTTTATTAAAAAATTAATATAAAAATAATTTTAAACCACTTATATATTAATTTATTTACAAGTATATTTAAGCTTTATTAAATAGTATTTATATTTTGTCAGAATAATAGTTAGAAATTTTAATCAAAATTAAAATTCATATATAAATCACTTTCATATTATTAATTTTTTATTCATATCAATGTTTGTAATATTAGCAAATATTTTTTTTCAAATAGATTTTCAATTTATAATCTCACTTGTTTATTTAATAAAATACTTTACTCTTAATTTTTCCAATTCACTATAAGATTTGTTAATGCCCTTCCGCCGGATATGAATTTTACAACCAGAATTAGATTTAATTTGCTGATGAGTATTTCTCCTTGTCAAAATTATCATATTTTATAACATATTATTTTTAATAAATCTTATTTATTTTTTAACTAAAATTTTTTAGCACAGTTTGAATTAGATTTTAGAGTAAATATTAAGAAATTAAGCTAGATTTAATCTCACTTGTATGAATTTTATTATATAATTATTATTATTTATAATTTAAATGTTTTTCAATTAGTTTTTGTCATATAAGAGTATATTTAAATTTATTTAAATTTAATAAGCTTCCCAGTGTACGAGTCTATTGTGTGTCTGCCTATAGGATGTATGTCACAGCTCTTAGTTTATAAATTTTTTGTAGCAAATAGTTTGTTTTTAAATTAGTATTTAAAAATTATTTTGTTGAAAAAAGCATGGTTTATTTTCTAAAGAAATCCTTTATTGCTTAGGACTTTTAATTGCACACAAGTTCCTTTTTGGTAATCTCACGTCAAAATTATGGCTACTTGAAAAAATGACGTAGCAAAATTCAAAGGCATGAAAATTTAAGATTTGCTTAGTATTTAAATATAATTATTGCCATCGGTTTTGAAAATTTTTAAATTTGAATAACTTTAAAATTTTATAAAAAAATAAGTATACAAAACTTTTGAAATGAGTTTGATTCACTATTATATTTTTAATCTAACGATTAAAAATATGGAAATAATTATTAAGTCAAATTACATATTATTTTGTTTTAAAGTTTTAAAAATTTAATTAATCTAATGCGTTACATAATAGAATTTTAAAAAATAAGTGCGGTTTTAGTAAATGATCTTATTAATCTATATGGAGTATAAAAAGAAGAGCATTACAAACAAGTGTTAAAAATTAGAAAAATAATTAAACATTAAAAACTGTAATTTGCCGATAGAAGCATGTAGAATTCGGTGTAGCATGTAGAATTCTGTCCCACTAGTCAATCATTGTAGTCTCCGTACACCAGAAACAGATAGTAACATGACCACACACAATTTATTTATTTAAAAATTAGCTTAAAAAATTAAATTTATGAATTATTGAGTTAAACTCTAATGAAACAATTGCCAGAATGTTTATTGTAAAATTTTAAAATGGAATAATTCGGAAAATATTATAAATATGTTTTGATTATTTTAGATTTTAAATTATTTATAATAAATTAAAAATTTGTTTATTTCCAATTTTGATTTTTAAGGTATTTTGTTGAATCGAGAGTCGACTATAACAAATATTATTAATTATATAAAACTTCCTTTTAATATCTTAATAATATATATTAATATCATAATATCTTGCTCTTTTACATGGAACTTATTTGCAGAAAGTCCAAAATATATGCCAATAGATTAAAAAATGTTTATATCAAATTTGTTTATTGAAGAATTGGATTTAAACATTTTAGGAGGAAGACTAATTTATACATTTTGATTAGAATCCTATCTATTTTATCAGTTTTTAAAACTTTGCTCTCAAAGGCTACTATTCCATTCTTTTAAACAAAGTTACAAAATAAAAAAATATGAATAATTGTTTTTTTAAAATAAACATAGAGCGATTGATGGCACTGTATTACTTGGCCATTTGACAATAAAATTAATTCAATGAATTAATTTTCCTTTTTAAATAATTTAATGGCTATTTTATTAAAAAATTATAAATATTGAATACTTTAAATATTATATTGAAAAACAATTTCAATTAATACAAAACATAATTATTAAGCAAAGCCATAATCATTTATTAATATAAGTTAATTATTATATCAGAATGCCTTATAATATGCAAATTTAAATAATTTTACGATTAAAAGTCCAATATTTGAAGTCTCTAAATGTCTAGTCGGAGATAAAATCATCGAAATGGTTTAATTATTAATAATCAATAAAATTATTAAAAATATTTATTTTTGCGTTTATTTATTAAACTTATAAATAGTAACATACTCTTGGCAACCCCCCTACACTTTTTGGCAGCTCTCTACACCAATTTTATTAAAATTAATGTTTAAAAATTAAATTTAAAAAACATGGAAGAATTGATCTTTTTGCTTTAGTAGAGTGACACACATGTGATAAAATACGTCGGCAACGCCCGTGAATCTACCAACTTTGACGAATGTTAAATTCACGCATGTTTTTTAAAAGTTTATATTTATTTAATTTTTTTATTTAAATATTATCATGTTATTATATAGGCATTTAATTATAATTTTGTAGTATGCTATCAAATTCTAATAACTTAAACTTGGCTACTTAAATATTGAATTAATTTAATAAACAAATTTAATTAATTTTATTTATTTTTATTTAAATTTTTAACATGATAATAATGAAGCTCACTATATAATTTAGCCTTTGACTCAAAACACATTTTTTGCTTACCAGTGTTCCAATTTATAAATGTTAGATAATTTTATAAAAATATAAAAATTTTATTAAATTTTTAACTATTTTCGAACAAATTAATTTTTGTTTAATTTTATTAATTGAAATTTTTCTGATCATTAATTTTATTCAATAATTTTGTCGTTTTGTCGTAAAAGTTCCTCAATAATTTTGTCGTTCGATTTCTCCAAATCCTCAATGAGGACAAAGTGTCGATACGGAATCATCGAATATGCTGCTACACAGCTGAAAGTTAAGGTTGATGATCAGTAATATTGTACTCTTCCAATTTGCGCCCTGTCATTGGATTGAGTTGACGAGACATGCTGATTATTGCAGTACGTCGTTTGATGAGCCGCTGCTTGTTCCCGACATCTTTTAAAAAATATTTAAAAAATTTAAAGATTACAATATATATGTATTTATTATTATTATTTGAAAATGTTAAATAATTTAAAAATTTTAGTTAATTATTGAATAATTTTTCTAACATATCTACTCCTCGTTGATCATTAACATTTAAATGCTCACGATTTGAGGAGCGTACATTTGTACGCAAGGTAAACAAAAACACCCACGATGTTAGAATTAAAAATACTTAAAATCAATATTTTGCTATATTTATTTCTTATAAATAGCCTTTACTTTTCCAGTTAATTTTTGCGGAACTTTTTTACCAGTTTTTACTCCTTTAAAGGCAAACGACATGTTTAGTACCGATATTAAATTTAGATAAGACCCAAAAAAGGATTTTTCTTTTTGCTGTAAAAGAAGAATATGTAACAGGTTTTTTTGAGTGGTTCTAAACAAGATGAATTCCTTTTTAACAATACTAAAACTTTTTTTTGGTTTGAGCATAAAAGAAATAATATTAAATGAGAAGAGTGATTTTAAAAGTAATAACAATAAAAGAAGCTTTCACACAGACAAAAAAAATTTTTTATATATTTTTTCATTATTTTCAGTCTTAATCTTTTTATTTACAAATGGAAAGGAGGAAAACGCTGTTGGTTTCGAAGTCATATAACCTCTCAAAAATCAAATAAAGAAAATGAAATTGGTTAAAATTCTGTAAAAATGAAGCAATTAATTATTCAAATGTATTTTTCTTTAAAAATGAATAAATGAGTATTTTTTTAATTTGCAGACGGGTGAATCATTTGAAAAAATGTTGCTCAAAAAAATAAAATGTGAATGAATAAATATCAAATGAATAATAAATCTTTTTTTGCTCTTTTCTTTTTAAGAAAAGAGTGCTTATATGTTGTAAGGAATGTTTATTTTTTACTAGAGTTAATCTAATTTGTCTCATTGTTGGTGTTAATAGTAATAACTTTGTAAAATAATTTTTATTACACTAATTTATACATTTTTTTCTAACTTTTTATTTTAAGAATGTTTAAAGTATAATTATTGTCAAATATTGATCCAATGGAAGTGAAACTATAAAAATTGGGCTAATATTTACATTATCATTATTTTGATGAAATGTGGAACACTGTTTCCAATAGTAATTTTTGAGCTAACATATGCTTTGATAAGAATGTTTAGTCTCATAATAAATATCATATTTATTTATCTTTTACTTTCTACTAAGTTATATGATGTATTTTCATGCCGGACAGTCTATGATGACACTTTTTAACAAATTTTTATATTCTATTAATATTTATTATGTTTTTAGTTAAAAAACTTCCCTAAATTAGTAGTTGTTTTGAATTTTAATATAGGCTGGGAAGAATAAAATTTAATATTTTTAATATATATATTATCTAGTAATCATCATGTATCAGTCAATATTTTATTTGAATCATCAAGTATTAGCTTCGATTTGATTTTGTGCGACTATGTGTACTATGCTACACTTTTGCATGGCGCCAACTTTACTTTTTCGATTTGGGTTTACTGAAGGATTTAAATTCTGTTTATTAAATATTTGTAATTTTTTAAATTTAGCATCAAGTAAATCTCTATAAAATTTAATTATACAAGGTGGACTAAGATTGTATTAAGATTGTTTGCGTCTTTTCAATTAATTTATTTTAATGAATTGGATTTCTATTATTTTATTTTTAATAAATATTAATTATATTTTAATTAAATAATTTTTCGAATCGCAGACAATCCATCAAACCAAGGTTATATGAACATGTTTGAATTCATTAAGTTTGAATTCATGTTTGAATTCGTATTATAAACTAATAAAAAATTTGTTTCGCTAACGGATGAAATTTATTCAAACGTTTATTGTAAAAATTATGAAAGTGCTTTGAAATTTAAATGTGAAATAAAAGAAGAAATTTGCCAAAAATGTCTATCTGATCACGTTAATGAAGAAGTAGATTGCAAATGTAAAAATTTAGAATTGGAAAATCTAATTTTGAACACACCAAATATTTTACCAATAAAAACTTAAACGTTAAATCTAGATTTTGATAAAAATAATGTTTATTCAGAAATATTGGATATGCCTATTGACCTTGTAATTAAAGTTAATAACTTTAGATTAATAACTTTAGATGATTGGAATAAATGTGTATTAAAAATTATTGAATTTGGAGGATGTTACAATTGCAGAACAGGCGCAGATTTAAATTATACGTGTACTACAGACCATGGAATTGCTTTAGCTGAGATAAATTGTGATAATCAATTAAGTTTCGCAACCGAATGTAATGAAACCGGATTTAATACGATAAAGAGACTAAATTTTGACAAAGCTAAAATTAAACTAAAATGCAAGATTTCATGTTTAGGTGGACTACAGAAATAGAATTAAAAAGTACATTATTCCTTATTGATATGATGGAATTTCAAGATAATCGAAAATTGATTAAATCAAATGAAAAAGTGAAAAATAAAGAAAAGAATATATATTTAAATTATTTTAAAAATATGTTTAGAAATTGATTTAACTCAAACCTGTTCGATTTCATTACTCAAATAAAAAACTTGTTTATACTATGTTTTGTGTTAATAATAAGTTTTTTAATATTATTCATATTGATTAAGTTAAAATGTCTAATTAAATTATATAAATACTTGCTGAAAGTTTTGACTATTTCTTGCTTGATCCCTTTCGTCATGGAAGGAACGACTAATGCGTTAAATTTTGAGATAAATTTTTTTTTAAAATTTTCAAAAATGAATTTTATACAAAAAGAAAAGATAAATTTATATCTTATCCTTTTTCAAGATGGAAGTCTAAGTTTATCTGATAATTCCGAAAATAATAATGGAGAAGAATTGAAAGAATAGTTTCTACCAAATAAACAATCGTTAATGTCAGGTCCTAGTTTACGTTTTTGGTTAGGTTTTTGGTTAGGTTTACGTTTTTGGCTAGGTACGTTTTTGGTTAACCGAAAGTTTCGGTTAGGTTATTCGGCTCGATTTCGATTAACCGAAGAATTTTGCAGAATTTAATCGAAGAATTTGGGGAAACCTACACCCCTACTTAAAATACAAATTTTTTAAAATTTGCTAGCAAAAATTTTTTAAAAGTTCCGGTTCCGGTTCCGGGCCGGAACTTAGAAAAGTTCCGGTTCCGGTTCCGGTCAAAATTTCGGTTCCGTTGAAACACTAATATTCAGGTTCAATGCAATTTCCATCATTAATAAAATTATAATTGTACAAATAAAATTTAAATTTATATTGATTAAATTTATACTATTTATTAAAATCAAATTTAGATAGCCTTTTATATTTAGCAGGTTTCTATTTATTATTATGCCTTGAAGTTATTATTTTATTAACTTTTTTCCTTTTTTATTTACCTTCTTTTGTTTTGTTGTTTCAATTGTGTAGTACCAATTTTTCCCGTAACGACGCGCGATGTAAAAGTTTTAACGTTCTGTGTTAGCTTGCAAATTCTTCGGCGGTTAAGGCGAGTATTATTATTATTAAGCTTATTATTATTAAGTTAGTTTGTTAAATATCGACTATGATGCACAAATCTGTGATGCACAAAATCAAACGATACAATTCTATAAAGTTTTGGTATTTGAATATTCATTTGTTTAATAAATCACCGTCTTTTAGGATCATGGTAAAATTTACAATTACCATAATTTTTTCAAAAGTTATTTTTATATAATTATGATTAAATTCTTGATATTTTTAATTGGAATTCGCCTTCTCCCAAACGTATTCTTGTACTACAGTCAAACGTCAGGCTTTTATACTTTTTCTTGTCAAAATTTGGTGTTATTTTTTAAATGGGTTCCGATATATAATTATTAATATAAAAAGAATTTAAGCTTAAAAAATGTCTGTGAAGCTTTGTCGATTTATTAACTTTAGTAATTCTTTATTTTTATTTAATTAATAATTTCTATATTAACATGTTAAAATAAAAAATATCATATATAATTAATATTAAGCTTTCATTAGTACTTGAAATGTTTATTTGAAATTTGATTTTGAAAGAAAAATTAGAGCTTAATAAAAATGTTCATGAAGCTTTATAGTTTTATTCGTCATTATTAATTTTTATTTAATTGATAAAATTGTATATCCTGACCCCACAAATCTGAGTAAAAATGAAGTATTAAATAAACTGCAACGAACTCCTCTTCCTATACATCTCTTTTTTTATAAGGCTCGTGTTAAAAATATTTATTTAAAGTCTTCCCCTCTGTGAAATTTTTTTGAACGAGATTGCTTTCCTCTTTATATTTTACAGCAGATATTTTCGATGTTATATACAATATTCTATTATTTACTTTTCTTACATTTACTATTTTCTCAAATCAATAAAATGATCAAATATTATGTAAATTATAGATTATTAAAATTTGTTGAGTATAAAGGCAATTTTAAAAAAAATATATGAACGATTAATGATGATGCTGTTATCTAATTATTTTTTCATTTAAATCTGTAGTTTTATGTTCTCATTTTTATAATTTGCCATTCACGTTTTATTATGAGTTAATAAAATATTATTTTTTCATATGACGTAGCACATTAAAATATTTTGAAAATTTATTTATTTAAATGTATTTCTGTTGTTTATTTTCAATTTTTTTCGATTTCTTTTTCATTTCAATTTCTGTAATTCATTAAGATTTTATTATAGTTTTCGTTATTCCGGTATTTAACACACCATTTATCTTTTCAAAACATTTTCTTAGTTAAAAGTTTATTTCTACGTATGAATTTGTACATCATTTTCCTAAATTTCTTTATGTTTCTATTTTACGTTATATCTTTTTTAATTCGTATATTTATTATTCAAAAATTTAATTCTATTCTTTATCTGCAGTATGAAACCACATTTTTTATTAAATTATTTGCAATTAAAATTTTAAAATTCAAAAATTTTAAAATTCGACATATATTTAAGTAACTAGTAATCATCATGTATCAGTCAATATTTTATTTGAATCATCAAGTATTAGCTTCGATTTGATTTTGTGCGACTATGTGTACTATGCTACACTTTTGCATGGCGCCAACTTTACTTTTTCGATTTGGGTTTACTGAAGGATTTAAATTCTGTTTATTAAATATTTGTAATTTTTTAAATTTAGCATCAAGTAAATCTCTATAAAATTTAATTATACAAGGTGGACTAAGATTGTATTAAGATTGTTTGCGTCTTTTCAATTAATTTATTTTAATGAATTGGATTTCTATTATTTTATTTTTAATAAATATTAATTATATTTTAATTAAATAATTTTTCGAATCGCAGACAATCCATCAAACCAAGGTTATATGAACATGTTTGAATTCATTAAGTTTGAATTCATGTTTGAATTCGTATTATAAACTAATAAAAAATTTGTTTCGCTAACGGATGAAATTTATTCAAACGTTTATTGTAAAAATTATGAAAGTGCTTTGAAATTTAAATGTGAAATAAAAGAAGAAATTTGCCAAAAATGTCTATCTGATCACGTTAATGAAGAAGTAGATTGCAAATGTAAAAATTTAGAATTGGAAAATCTAATTTTGAACACACCAAATATTTTACCAATAAAAACTTAAACGTTAAATCTAGATTTTGATAAAAATAATGTTTATTCAGAAATATTGGATATGCCTATTGACCTTGTAATTAAAGTTAATAACTTTAGATTAATAACTTTAGATGATTGGAATAAATGTGTATTAAAAATTATTGAATTTGGAGGATGTTACAATTGCAGAACAGGCGCAGATTTAAATTATACGTGTACTACAGACCATGGAATTGCTTTAGCTGAGATAAATTGTGATAATCAATTAAGTTTCGCAACCGAATGTAATGAAACCGGATTTAATACGATAAAGAGACTAAATTTTGACAAAGCTAAAATTAAACTAAAATGCAAGATTTCATGTTTAGGTGGACTACAGAAATAGAATTAAAAAGTACATTATTCCTTATTGATATGATGGAATTTCAAGATAATCGAAAATTGATTAAATCAAATGAAAAAGTGAAAAATAAAGAAAAGAATATATATTTAAATTATTTTAAAAATATGTTTAGAAATTGATTTAACTCAAACCTGTTCGATTTCATTACTCAAATAAAAAACTTGTTTATACTATGTTTTGTGTTAATAATAAGTTTTTTAATATTATTCATATTGATTAAGTTAAAATGTCTAATTAAATTATATAAATACTTGCTGAAAGTTTTGACTATTTCTTGCTTGATCCCTTTCGTCATGGAAGGAACGACTAATGCGTTAAATTTTGAGATAAATTTTTTTTTAAAATTTTCAAAAATGAATTTTATACAAAAAGAAAAGATAAATTTATATCTTATCCTTTTTCAAGATGGAAGTCTAAGTTTATCTGATAATTCCGAAAATAATAATGGAGAAGAATTGAAAGAATAGTTTCTACCAAATAAACAATCGTTAATGTCAGGTCCTAGTTTACGTTTTTGGTTAGGTTTTTGGTTAGGTTTACGTTTTTGGCTAGGTACGTTTTTGGTTAACCGAAAGTTTCGGTTAGGTTATTCGGCTCGATTTCGATTAACCGAAGAATTTGGCTGCATTTAATAGAAAAATTTGACGAAACCGACACCACTACTTAAAATACAAATTTTTTAAAATTTGCTAGCAAAAAAATTTTTTAAAGTTCCGGTTCCGGTTCCGGGCCGGAACTTAGAAAAGTTCCGGTTCCGGGAACCGTAACTTAAATTGGATCCGGTTCCGGTCAAAATTTCGGTTCCGGTGAAACACGAATTTGTATATTCGAACTTTTTGACCCTAAAATTCCCCTATGGGTTTTGACCATTTCGAGCCCTATATCTCGACTTAAACTTGTTCAATCACAGCAATTTTGGTGTTATTCGACTCAGCTCGCGGAGCTCTTTCGAATGAGCTATCATTCAAAAAATCGAATTTTTCACCCCAAAATTAAGCTTACTCCCCCCTACGGTTTTTCGATTTTCAGGGACCTATATCTCGGTCCACAGGCATTTCCCCACCCTGTGAGTGATACCATTCGACTCAGCTTGCCGAGACGAATCGAATGGTATATATTTCGAATCGGTTTCGAACCGGCCACCGGCTAAAGTACATCCGAACTTGTAGATGATTCTATGGATTTGAAAAGAATTTTCTTAAAAAATTTTTCGAAAATATCTTTCGACCAACAATTCCAAAATTTTGCTAATTTTTAGCAAAATTAACAAAAAACAGCGAAATATGGACCAAAATAATGCTCGTCCAAACCTAAAAACACCATTTTTAGCTTCTCTCATCAAGGGATATCCGCATATAGATATATATTAGAGTTTCACCGGAAGTTCCGGTTCCGGTTCCGGAAAGTTCCGGTGTTTTTTTGGCTCCGGTTCCGGGAACCGGAACTCAAATTGGTACAGGTTCCGGTTCCGGCTCCGGTTTACAAATCGGTTCCGGGCAAACCGGAACTTTCTTACACCCCTAAGGATTGTTTTTTTTTTAAAATATGGGTTGACCTTGCAATATTTTCCCCGGTTGGCCTTCCAAAATTCTCAAAATTTTCGCCTGCGGCGCAAGAAATGAAGAAATATAGCTCCTTGTCCTCACAAATTCTCAAATTTTCGCCTGCGGCGCTGAAAAAGGAAGAAATATGTATCCTTGGTTCAACTAAAATCCCAAAATTTCGCTTGTGGCGCTATAAAAGTAAGATGTATGGTATATCGGAGGATTGGATGGATGTGGATTTTGAGTTACATAATGTGATTTCAAAGGGTCATAGGTATTATATTTAGAGGGATTTGTGTGTGATGTCGAGGGATACAGCTGTGCAAGGTAGATATCAGAGATTGGATAGCCTAAACTTGGCATTTATCACTTGGTCTTCATAAATTCACAAAATTTTTGCCTGCGACGCTAAAAAGGAAGGAAGAATAGGGTATTATTGAGAATTTGCATGGATTAATGGAGATTTGTAGTGATATTGGGGGACTTCGATGTATCAATAGTTATAATGGTATATAAATGATTTGCTATTTAGGGACCTGGTGGGATTAATGATAATTCGAAGAAATTCGGAGACCAAAGGATATCATGAAATTGGTGGGTATCGGGACTATAGGGGATTTGGGTAGTTGGGTTCGGTTTTTAGGTTCGGTTTCGGTTAACCAGAAGTTTCGGTTCGGTTATTCGGCTCAGTTTCGATTAACCGAAGAATTTTGCAGAATTTAATCGAAGAATTTGGGGAAACCTACACCCCTACTTAAAATACAAATTTTTTAAAATTTGCTAGCAAAAATTTTTTAAAAGTTCCGGTTCCGGTTCCGGGCCGGAACTTAGAAAAGTTCCGGTTCCGGTTCCGGTCAAAATTTCGGTTCCGTTGAAACACTAATATTCAGGTTCAATGCAATTTCCATCATTAATAAAATTATAATTGTACAAATAAAATTTAAATTTATATTGATTAAATTTATACTATTTATTAAAATCAAATTTAGATAGCCTTTTATATTTAGCAGGTTTCTATTTATTATTATGCCTTGAAGTTATTATTTTATTAACTTTTTTCCTTTTTTATTTACCTTCTTTTGTTTTGTTGTTTCAATTGTGTAGTACCAATTTTTCCCGTAACGACGCGCGATGTAAAAGTTTTAACGTTCTGTGTTAGCTTGCAAATTCTTCGGCGGTTAAGGCGAGTATTATTATTATTAAGCTTATTATTATTAAGTTAGTTTGTTAAATATCGACTATGATGCACAAATCTGTGATGCACAAAATCAAACGATACAATTCTATAAAGTTTTGGTATTTGAATATTCATTTGTTTAATAAATCACCGTCTTTTAGGATCATGGTAAAATTTACAATTACCATAATTTTTTCAAAAGTTATTTTTATATAATTATGATTAAATTCTTGATATTTTTAATTGGAATTCGCCTTCTCCCAAACGTATTCTTGTACTACAGTCAAACGTCAGGCTTTTATACTTTTTCTTGTCAAAATTTGGTGTTATTTTTTAAATGGGTTCCGATATATAATTATTAATATAAAAAGAATTTAAGCTTAAAAAATGTCTGTGAAGCTTTGTCGATTTATTAACTTTAGTAATTCTTTATTTTTATTTAATTAATAATTTCTATATTAACATGTTAAAATAAAAAATATCATATATAATTAATATTAAGCTTTCATTAGTACTTGAAATGTTTATTTGAAATTTGATTTTGAAAGAAAAATTAGAGCTTAATAAAAATGTTCATGAAGCTTTATAGTTTTATTCGTCATTATTAATTTTTATTTAATTGATAAAATTGTATATCCTGACCCCACAAATCTGAGTAAAAATGAAGTATTAAATAAACTGCAACGAACTCCTCTTCCTATACATCTCTTTTTTTATAAGGCTCGTGTTAAAAATATTTATTTAAAGTCTTCCCCTCTGTGAAATTTTTTTGAACGAGATTGCTTTCCTCTTTATATTTTACAGCAGATATTTTCGATGTTATATACAATATTCTATTATTTACTTTTCTTACATTTACTATTTTCTCAAATCAATAAAATGATCAAATATTATGTAAATTATAGATTATTAAAATTTGTTGAGTATAAAGGCAATTTTAAAAAAAATATATGAACGATTAATGATGATGCTGTTATCTAATTATTTTTTCATTTAAATCTGTAGTTTTATGTTCTCATTTTTATAATTTGCCATTCACGTTTTATTATGAGTTAATAAAATATTATTTTTTCATATGACGTAGCACATTAAAATATTTTGAAAATTTATTTATTTAAATGTATTTCTGTTGTTTATTTTCAATTTTTTTCGATTTCTTTTTCATTTCAATTTCTGTAATTCATTAAGATTTTATTATAGTTTTCGTTATTCCGGTATTTAACACACCATTTATCTTTTCAAAACATTTTCTTAGTTAAAAGTTTATTTCTACGTATGAATTTGTACATCATTTTCCTAAATTTCTTTATGTTTCTATTTTACGTTATATCTTTTTTAATTCGTATATTTATTATTCAAAAATTTAATTCTATTCTTTATCTGCAGTATGAAACCACATTTTTTATTAAATTATTTGCAATTAAAATTTTAAAATTCAAAAATTTTAAAATTCGACATATATTTAAGTAACTTTGTTTAATAAAAACTTTGATTTATTTAATAATATATAATTCGTCATAGCAAAAATTACTGAGATTACATTTATTCTTTGGGGATTGTTTATTTCTCTTCATCATCTATTTCATCTTTTACTATAATATTTTCTGTATTTTCAATTCTTAATCTTAAACGCTGTAAAACAGTTCCGATCATTCTTTTGTATGGACCGGACATTTCAATTTTTTAAACTCTCAACTTTAATTTCAAATAGATTTTTAACTTTAAACTTTTGAATTCAAACTTTTAACTTAATCTTTAAAACAATTTCTCCTTAACTTTTTCAAGAGACAAATTAATTCTTTTCACAATCAATTTTAACTTTCTAACAGGTTCGTTCAAATGTAGCGGCACCACTTGTTGGAAAATACTATCCCAACAATTATTTAAAGATAAAAAATTAATTTTAAAAGAATAAAAACTTTTATTTAAAATTAAAAATTTCAACTTTAAATTTATAAAACAAAGGAAGAACTTTTACAATTTAACTCTTAGAAAACTCTTTACCAATAACAATTCCTAGACTTGAGAATTACAAAAAACTCTTTAAAAATATTAAACTTTATTCAAATAAATATCTTTACAATTTAAACGTTACAAACAAAAACAAATTACACAAAAACTTTTGAGAGAATCTTAGAAAACTCTTATACAATTAACATTTTCTAAACGAGAGAATTATACAAAACTCTTTTTTCTGAGAATTTAAAAATAAACTCTGAATATTTCCTAAAATCCTAACGTTTAAATAGAAGAAAAAATGGGAGGGATTTTACATAAAAATAGGAAAATTTTACAAAGTGCAATGAATAATGGGAAGAATTTGAAAGAAGTAGGCGTATTCGATTACGCATGATTAAAAATAAAATTTTAAAAATAAAAATATTTTTAACAAAAAAGACAAGGGACAAAAGGGTAAAAAACATAATACAACAGTCGCATTTCGCGACAGATATATCTAAGATTTTAGAGTTAACACAGCAAAGCGCATTTGGGAATCTGACGAAATACAACAAAATAAAAAAATTTAAATATTTAACATGTAAGACTAATTATAACTAATTAATTAAAATTAATCTAATTAAAATTCAAATCTATTTAAATATTTCAAATTTTGTAATATTTCAATAATAAAGAATTAAATATTTTAATAATTATGTATCCGACATAAATAAGCAATCAAATATAAATAAGATATATTGAGACGTATCTTATATTGTGGCTTTTTATATCTATGTGTATTTTATAATGTGATTTTATGTTTCATAATATATATAGTAAATATTGTTTTAAAAAGGGAAGAAAAAAGAGAGGACTTAGCTGAAGTCTACCACAATGTAGTCGTTTTCATTTTGAAGACAAATTATGGTGTATATTATAACATTATTGAGGATATTAAATATATTAACAATGGTTTGTTGCCTAAAAGAAGAATGAACTTAACTATTAAAAGACAAATTTATTAAAAAAAAGTTTACGGACCAAAAAATCAATTATGTTTTATAAAAAAATAAAGTGTTAAATGATTTTTTAAATGATAAAGTAAAAAGTATAATGTTTTATTCAATTTTTTGGCCTTTTTTAATTAAAATTAAAAGTCGCTATATTACCTACCTAAAAAATACAAAGAATATATCAAGAATAACCTAAATAATATTTATTTTAAAAAATTCGATTAAAATGATTTGGCCAGTCTCCACATAGTATAGTATAATTTAAAATTGAAAAAAATTATTTAAATATACAAATTTAAGTTAATTAAAACTTAAATACCTAAAGTAGTTGTTTTACTTTTAAATTTTATTTATTTTAAACATAAGCTAAGCAATAATAATCTCTACAAAATGTTAGGAACAAAAATACATATTTATAATATCATTCTAACAAAAATAAACAATTAATTAGCAGGTTATAAGATCAATTAAATTAATAAAAAGATTAACTCTGATAAAAAATTAAATCTAATAAATAAAATATGATTAATTACTGAATAATTACTTTTACTTTTATATTTTGTAATTTAATTATTTTGTACAATTTACTATGAATTTTTACGATTTTCTATAAACAATTATATAATACAGGGCTCCGATTCGTACTTTTTTAAAAGTATTGTACTTTTTTATCGACCTTCGTACTTCCGAAATTGAATTTGTACTTTTTTGAAAGTATGTACTTTTTTATCAACATTTTTGAAAAAACGAAGAAATCTGGCTTAAGGACCTCCAAAATTCTCAAAATTTTCGCCTGCGGCGCAAAAAATGGAAGAAATCTGGCTTAAGGACCTCCAAAATTCTTAAAATTTTCGCCTGCGGCGCTGAAAAAGAAGAAATCTGGCTTCTTAGGCTCCAAATTTCAAAAAATTTTCGCCTGCGGCGCTTCTCAATGGCAAACATTCAATGGACGAAGGAAAGAAACTCGCTTCAGGTTAAGACTGTCAGAGCTTTGCTTCATGTGACAGCAAATTTTGACATGTCATGCAATGAAATGCACAAAATGCTCAGTTGAAACAAGAAATTATTAGAAAAGATTAATTTAGGAGAGAAATATAAAAGATTGATCACGAATAAATATTTTCAAATTTAATTTTGAGTGTACTTTTTATTTGCAAATTTTCTCCCTATGTACTTTTTTTACAAGATTTTGATACTTTTGAGTGGCATTTTGTCGATCGGAGCCCTGATATAATATCTTCTAAACTATGAACTTGATAAATTATGCGAGCACAAAAAAATATTTTTTTATTTATTAAACATATTTTAAATAAATTTCACTTTAAATAATTTATTTATAGCATAAAATAATAATATTTAAATTAAATTTATGGTTAATTATAGCTTAGACCATTATGATGATAATACATATATAATTTATTTTTTTAGTATATAATTTATTTTTTAGTAATTTATTATTTTTTAGACATTTACCACCAATGCAAATTCAGAATATTCAACTTTATAATATTATAGTGATAATATGTAATTATCCTTTCATCAACATATTTTTTTCAAATATATAAAAAGAGATTGTGCATAATTCTTTAATTTACAATTAATTTTATTTAATTATAATAATTTACTAAAATTACGCTTAGTTAATCTAATTAAAATTTATTTTTAAATTAATTTTTGTTTTAATTTCTTATTTTTAAATTAATAAAAATTACATTACCCAATGGATGCCAGTTTAGCGTAGAGAAGTGAACCCATTCAATTCCTTACAATCTACATACTCATCCAATCTAGAATAAGCTATTTTTTCTATCTCCCAATAATACACATTCACAACGGCATATTGCTGAATGAAAACCATTAAATTTTATCTAGTTTTAATTAAATATATTCAATTCAATATTTTAAAATTATTCAATAATAATAATAAAGAAACAAATTTAAAGAAAATATAATTATAATAAAGTCCAAAAGATTTATAAAGAAAATGAAAAAATCTAGAACGTATTTCAACGTTCAGATTTATTTTACTTAGAAATATTTTTAATAATTTTCATAAATTCTTACCCCCTACTCATTTTCGTTTCCATATTTCTCCAACTTGATTGGACATTTATCGTGTGTTAATTAATATCGTAACAAATTTTCTATTTTTATAATGCAATTATATAATTCAATAAATTTCCAGCAAATTTTAGCAAAATTGCTAATAAGATATGATATTTCTGTGTTAAATAAATTTAAAGCCTTTCACATTGTTAAATTATTTTGTTTTTAATATTTATCTAATAAATTTTTAAATATATCAATTCATACATACTATTTTTAAATCAACACCAATTTAGGTTTATATTTTTAAATTCCTTTGCTAATAATCTCTATAAAATTAAAAATAATATTTTAATATGCCTTTTTAATTTTTGAAATAAAGTCATTTATTATATTTTATATTTAAAATAGCTTGAAACACTTTGTTTATTTAAAGCAAAGCCAATCAACTCATCGAGGGTAAGAGCATAGGCAGCTCTCCAATATCATTTTCTTTAGCTCTATTGGTACTTTCACTTCTATTGAACATATCAGGACAACAGAAGCTTTAATTTTTTAATCTCGTAATGTGGTGCTTACAAGTGTAATAATTTGTTTATTTTGCCAATACTATTTTTGATAAATTTCAACAAATTTCACTAATTCATCAAATTTCAATAACAATCTAAATCTGTAAATGATAATAGCTTTCATTTTTTTAATTTGGTTGGTTTCTTTGAATCTTTTTTATTATTATGTATGAAGTTGGAAGTGAAAAAGACTATCGTTTTAGAAAATATTCATAAAAATTATACATTAAAATTAATAAATGCGTATTTTCAGGAAAGTATCTAGTTTAGATAATTATTGAATTAATAAAAAATAAATTTATATTAAAATTCTAATTGTAATAGTACTTTAATATAAAAGTCAATAAACTGCAAAAAGAGATGATAATATTTGTATTTAAAATGATATTTAAAATATATCTGAGTTTTTATAATTAAATATTTATTTCTTAAAGAACCTGATCTAACAAACTGCTTAATTATGGTAGACGAGTTTCAGCAAAGTAAAAATAATCATGATTATGCCAAAATAATTATGATTATATTTCTTTCTCCATCAGATCCATCTTTTCAACCATTCTAAGAAACGTCTTTCAACAATTCCAGACAATCCACTTCCTCTCAATCCCTTACATTATTCTCAAATTTTAAAAATAAACTCAAAAATTTGAAATAAAAATTTTTATTTCAATTTTTTCCACTCTAAGTTATTTCTCATCGTTTTTCTTCTGTCGCAATTTTAATTATTTTCAAAATTTTTCAAAAAAAATTTTTTATTTTTATTTAAAATTAATTTTTTAATCTATATTTTTAAGCGAACATTTTCTACTATTTGTTTAATAACTTTATGTGGTTTTAAATATTTTGTTCTTAGCAAATGTTATTTTTTCTCTTTTAAAAATAGTTAATATAAATTCTTTTTAATTTTTTAAATTTAAAATTTATTAATGCCCCTTTTACATTTTCTTTTTCTCAAATATTAAAGTAATTTTAGTTAAAATAGACGACTCGAAGAAATTTTGTTCTAATCTTTTTATTAAAAAGTGAAAAGAAAATTAACTTGGGCGAAAGATAAAAGAGTACTTCTAATTTTTTATTGCAATTTTTACCATTTTTTATTTTATACATAAATTTAGTTAAATTTGTTTTTATGAAAATTATGAAAGTACTTAAATTTGAGATTCGATTACTTGCAGTTGATAAAAATTTTAATGAATTCTTTGATTATTTAATCGTAGTATTAGCAGCACATTTTTTAGAAACTATTATAATTAAATTAAAAAATTGAAGATAAATTTTATCGCATTTTTGTTAATGAAGGAATTTTCTAATTTAGGAAGAAATTGTTTATTTCCTAATTTGTGGTAAATAAATATTCTTATTGATTTGGAAAATAATTCTTTAAATTTATTGACTACTAAATTATTTGGAATTTGTTAGGAGTTTAATTAAAGATAAATAAAATTCTTTTTATTTTGTACGAAGAATGGATCGATTTATGCTCTTCTAAATATATCGAGAGTAGTTATCCCGACCCCACCGTCGTGGCTGTCAATAACTGACCCTTTTCCTTTTGGGGTAAATTATTGCCAGCTGGACAACGGAAACCTATTAAAGGGGTGTTTTGACATTTTATCTTGCCGCAATTTGTAATTGTGTTAAATTTTATCCCTTTGAAGTTGCCGACAAAAAAATAACATAATTATTTACAAACTGTTTTTCCCACGACGGTGATTTCAGGCAACAGGACGGTGATCTTTGTTTAAAAATTTTAAAAGTTTGTAATACAATTTGTAATACAATTTGCTTTTACCCCACGACGGTAATTTTCGCGCAAACCTACACCGGGGAATCTTTTTCGCGCAAACCTCAAAAAACGAGGTGAAACCCCTTGTAAATACAAATTGTTTTCCCACTACGGTGATTTTTTTTGCAAACCCTCTATAGTAAAAGCAATAGTAAATACTCTTTTTGTTTTTTCGCACGAAAAAACAAAAAGAATACAAATTTACTACGAATGTATCGTTACGGTTTTTCTATACACAAGCGTGTGGGCGGCACTATTTGTTGGAAAAGAAACGAGTGTGGAAAGGAAAATTGAAACACGGCTTGTGTCTGTCCCGACTGGGCAATAGAATGTTTTTTTATAACGGATTGAAATAAAAAGATAAACAGCCAATGACCCAAATGTTAAAAATATTAGAACAAATCGGCCAAAAAGTACAACGAAATTTTAAAAACTTCTTGGAAATTAAAAAATTTAAATAAATCGAGTTATACGATGTTACAAAACATCTATTCAATGAATTAAAGATAAGAATGAAAGAAAATTTAAATGACCAATTTATGTATACATATGTTTTGGGGTTGGAGACTGGTATTTCTTTTATGTTTTATGGAGAGTTTTTAATGAACAGACAATATTTATGTATAAATTCTAAGAGTATTATGAATTAAGCGGAAAATTATTCAGTAAGCAAAAAAATGTAAAAACGCATATACTTGTACTTTGGCCTTCTTGTTGGAATGTACTGCGAGGAAAAATTTGTCAATTTGCTAACAAACCTTGACAATTTTGGTTGTGCAAAATTTTATGTTCATAAGATGCTTTCACGTGAGATAATGGTAACAATTTATTTTAATTATCTCATAAGATGTAAAACTTTTACTTTAACTAATTCACTCAATTTATGACAATATAAAAATTATAAAATTAAAGAAGAATATCTTGAATAATAAAATGATAAAATAACTCATTAAAAACTTTAATTTTTTATAATATATATTTATTTAAAATTAATAGATGATTAAGAATTTTAAACAATAAATATTTTTATAAAATTTTCTAATAAAAAATAATTAAATCTTTTATTTAATAATCAAATTATCCTGAAAAATTTAATAAAATATAAATTGTAAGTTTTTAATCAATCATATAATATCCATCTAAATTTCACAAAACTAGACGAGTAAAACCATCTTATGTTTATTTGCCATAGTACCTCAGCGATAATCCTAAATTTTTAAAGGATATAAGGAACTGTAAGTTTCTTTTAAAATTATATTTTTCAAATAATTGTAAAACGGTTGATATAGTATATTTTAAGAGATAAATTTGCAAAAGAAACTATTTGAAAGAAGAAATTATTATTAAGAATTAAAAAATTTGACAGAATTTGAATATTATTTATATGATTTTTAGGTTGATTCTATAAATAAGTAATTTTTTTAATTTGCTCTATAGTTTTTACTATTAAAATTAAAGCCAACCTTTAATTTTATGCTTATCTTGTGATTCAAAAATTTTTAAAGGATTTCTTAGGTCACAAAGGAGTAGCTAGTAATCATCCTTGTAACTTATGCTCACTCAAGTTATAAAACATTCATAAATTATTGAATAAACATTAAAAAATGTATGATGGTAATTTTCAAAGTGATATGTGTAATTTATATAAAATAGAACTTATAAAATTAAAGTTCAATTTTGAAACTTATATAAAATTATTTTTAAGATAATTCAATCTCAATTCATTTATTAACTATAAATTTTACTTTAATTTAGTAATATTGATTATAAAATTTTAATTTATATTTTTATTTAATAATTTGGTTATTTTATATAATAACACAAAAATAATATTAATTTCTTTGATGGTGTCGGTTCAGTATTTTTTCTCCACATTAAATGATGGGTTAGGATATTTTTTTTAATTTTTTATTAATTATGCCTTTCATTGAAATTTCCGACATATTAATTTAAATTATATTAAATAAAATAGCTAAAAGAATATATAAAAAATTAATTTAAAAAATGATAAAAAATTTTGGTTAAATTAAAGTGCCCATTTCGCCCAAATATTTTCATTCACACTATGTGAAAAGAGAACATGATTAGTTTAATCATTTTCTCATTGCCGCCCCAAAAATAGTATTTTTGATTGATGAGTAGAAAAAATATATTTTTAAATAAAGTATATTTGGATAAATAATTTTAGTTGGAGAATAAAAATTTATCAAATCAAGGTGGAGGGTTGGAATATATAGTTGCTTAATTAGGTGTTGATATGTTAATTATAGGAGCGTCATATTATATACCAGTTACATGAACTATTCGGGTTGGGACCCAAGGGACCTGCCCACCCCCCCCGGATCCTTATCCCGTGACCTGGGGAACCGTTTCAAGGGGATTTATCAGGGATTCTTAATATCTTGTATATAAGGATTACATGTGACTAGTAAGTCTATAATTTTTTTCAAATATAGGGGAAAATATTTTAGAGTTGAGTACTATTTTAGGGGGAGTACTATTTAAGGGGGGAGTACTATTTTTCAACCATCTTCCAAAGGGGTTTATTATTTAAAGGGAGTACTAATTCATGGGAGTACTATTTTAGAAAATATGGGATATGCTTTTAAACATTATAAATACATCTTTTTCGAGTTTCAACTTAATCTTAGATCTTTATTGGATTAAATAATGTTTAGAGATTTTTAGAATTTAATCATATTTAGATAGTATTATAATAAACATATTGTTGATCGATTTTAAAAAATAAATTTATAAAATAATTGATTTCTAATTCAATTAATAGTTTACACTTCAAATAATTTTGTACGTCTATTATATTATAAATATTTAAAATGTTAACCAAAAATTATTTGCATTTCTTGAAATTAGTGATGGCGCACCTTTTTAAAAATTTCCTTAATACCACCACGCAATTTTCCATGTTATCTAAAAATGGTGATGTAAATGTAATCCTGCTAAGGTTTCAGATTTTTTATTTTCAGATTCTTTATATTGCCTCTATAGGCCAATTATCTCAATTTCACTGTATTTTTTGCAAGATTTATAATAAAAATTGACTCTATAGAGCAATTATCTCAATTTCACTGTATTTTTTGCAAGATTTATAATAGAAATTGCCTCTATAAAGCAATTATTTCAATTTAATTTTGCTGAGACACTATAAATAAATAGTCGTATTTTGACATTCTCATCATATGCTTGCTTAATAAGAGCTGCTCGAAATTTCGATTTTTGACATTGGCATTCAAGATTTCAATCCAAATATTTCGAAACAAGTCTTAGAGATAAAAGGGGGTACAAATCTAACCAAACTACAAAATGTTATTTACTGATTATATTACCAAAGTGCAAATTAATAAACAACTCGGTGAAAAAAAAAATACATTTCATAATTTACCGTCTTATTTTTATTTAATTTATTTAGCCATTTAGAGCATTTTTAAAATTTGCATTTTATGTCAACAAAATTTTTTATTTGTTTATATATTTACCTACCATTTGTCATTTTTTCACGCGTTGTTCTATGCCCCCGCATGGCATTGAACCTTCAAAATTATATGATCTCAACCAATATATGATCTCAACCAATAAGCAAACTATTATGCTATTTAGCCTATTTTAATCACAGTATTCCATATTATCTTTATTCAAAATCCAACAAAAAATTAAGCTTATTTTATAACTATAGATCTAAAGCGGTTTCGATGATTGTTCCATTCTATCTCCCATCCAATGTATTTTTCCGCAGCATAAACATCGTTTTTTTCTTTCTGTCAATTGCCCTTTTAATAAAATTCGTCAATTAAATTTTTGTAGTTTGATTACATTTATTTTTACATTTATGCCTTGTGAGTGTTTAAATCGTTGATTAAATATAAAATATCGAAATTTCGAAAGAGCTCTAATGTCCTTAGAATTTGATTAAAATGCCAAAACGATACGCTATTTAATATAGGGTCTCAACAAAGATTAAATTATTATAATAAATACCCCGGGTTTTAAACAAGGGTTATTCTAATTATTCCAATATTCATTGGTGCATGAAATTCTGAGTTGAATTCTATTAAAAAATTGTGTAGAATTATTTCAACTGCATCCCTATTTAATTACAGATAAACAAATAATTAAAATATGTATTCAATTTTTTGGCCTCTATTTTAAGAGGCTATTTACTTAAAATTACCGTAACTACTCCAGTTTGGCATTACTGAGATTTAAAATTTTTAGGCTCAATTTTATGTTTATCAAAAATCCTCCAAAGCCTTAAGAGCCCATGATAAGAAAAACAATTATAAATTAAAAAATATTTATATCAAGACACTTGTTCTTGAGTCTTGACTGTAGAATTTTATTGTGTTTTTTCGGTCTTGGTCTTGGGTTGTATTCTTGGTCTCGACTTGTTTGAGCTTTTACAAACTTATATCACTAAGAATTGAAATTTTTGATTCATTATTTTAATGAAATCTGGCTCCTTGGCTGTTGTTTGTTAAAAAAACAGCCAATAACAGCTCCTAAATTTCGCAAAATATAAGGAAGAAATCTGGCAACTAGACATTCCAATATTCTAAAAATTTTCGCCTACGGCGCTGAAAAAGGAACTCTACCACGTAAAGGCTCTTCCCTTTTAATAGATTTTAAATAAATCATCAATAAAGTGTTTTAGATGCTAGTAAAATGGTTTTACCTTCTTCATTTGTTTATTTTATTAAATATTCAATGTAAAGGAAAAATTATTAAAATAAAAATCAAAAATGATTGGGAAGACAAAAGAGAATTTATATTTTTAAAAAATGTTGAAATAAAGGAGCGTTTTGTGGTGAAAACAATTGATAAGAAAAATAACCAACATGATGGCTTGAATAAAAATATAGAAGGATATTTACGTTTAATTGAATTTAATTCTTTTAAAAATATTTTTACAACTGAAATAAAATCAACACGATATAATAGTTCTTGTGAACAATTAAAAAGAAAAATTGTGATTGAAATTGCTGATAATCACAAAATTCAAAATATTTTAACTCAATTTGAAAAACGGGTATTTTATATATTTTTATTATTAGAATAAACTATTATCTAGAGGTCAAGATCAGCTCCCGCAATCCTACCTTTGCGAGATTTTCGGATTATCATGTTGTGTTTCTCTAACTATAATCATAGATTTAAGGTACTTCGAAATAATGAATTTGATGAAAAGAGTAAATATTATGAAACTTCTATATTAAATGAGACTTTAAAAACTGATAACGATTTGAAAACAATGCAAGAAAATATAGATAATTATGAAAACAAGCTTTTATCAAGTTATTGGACGGAAATTAATTTAAATGGATATAAAATAGAAATGTTAGAAAAACAAAAAGTTCAATATCCAGAGGATTTAATAAACAGAATTATCTACATTGGCAATGAAATAAGTAAAAGTTTTATTTATATATTGTAGTGATAAATCATCTAGAGCACTTAAAACTCTATTTAAAAGGATAAAAGAGAACGCATTAGTCGATGCCCCGGTAGCTCATAGTAGAGCTCCTGTATATGGTGGCGAAAGCGCCTAGCAATGACTGTCAGGAGTGTCGAAAATAAAAATAGATTTTTAAAGTCCGATACATAATTAAAAGAGCAAGCATTTTTCTGGTGTTACTCATACTTCCTGAGTAGCAATAAAGCCCTAATTTTTTCTATTAGTAATACTCCTATAAATATTAGGATTTTGAGAGTTCCAAAAATTTTTGATAAAATTTAAATTTTTTACGATTTTTTTCAAAATTTGAGGTGTTACATAATTATACTTAATCCCTAGAGCAAGAATTTAGTCCCTAAAAAAATTCTGTGAAAATTTGTGTGAATATTTCAATTGATAATGAATACAGTAAGGAGCAAAAGTTTGGAACATTTTGTTTTAAATTGTTTAATCAATAGTTTTTCGTTCATTTCTCAATGAATGGCCTGGATTAAAATTTTTTAAATTAACTATAAGTGTCCTCTATAAAATGATAATAAAAGTTTTTAAATATCTTTAGATATTCTTATATTTTACCCTTAAGCTACCGGGGCATCGACTAATGCGTTCTCTTTTATCCTTTTAAATAGAGTTTTAAGTGCTCTAGATGATTTATCACTACAATATATAAATAAAACTTTTACTTATTTCATTGCCAATGTAGATAATTCTGTTTATTAAATCCTCTGGATATTGAACTTTTTGTTTTTCTAACATTTCTATTTTATATCCATTTAAATTAATTTCCGTCCAATAACTTGATAAAAGCTTGTTTTCATAATTATCTATATTTTCTTGCATTGTTTTCAAATCGTTATCAGTTTTTAAAGTCTCATTTAATATAGAAGTTTCATAATATTTACTCTTTTCATCAAATTCATTATTTCGAAGTACCTTAAATCTATGATTATAGTTAGAGAAACACAACATGATAATCCGAAAATCTCGCAAAGGTAGGATTGCGGGAGCTGATCTTGACCTCTAGATAATAGTTTATTCTAATAATAAAAATATATAAAATACCCGTTTTTCAAATTGAGTTAAAATATTTTGAATTTTGTGATTATCAGCAATTTCAATCACAATTTTTCTTTTTAATTGTTCACAAGAACTATTATATCGTGTTGATTTTATTTCAGTTGTAAAAATATTTTTAAAAGAATTAAATTCAATTAAACGTAAATATCCTTCTATATTATTATTCAAGCCATCATGTTGGTTATTTTTCTTATCAATTGTTTTCACCACAAAACGCTCCTTTATTTCAACATTTTTTAAAAATATAAATTCTCTTTTGTCTTCCCAATCATTTTTGATTTTTATTTTAATAATTTTTCCTTTACATTGAATATTTAATAAAATAAACAAATGAAGAAGGTAAAACCATTTTACTAGCATCTAAAACACTTTATTGATGATTTATTTAAAATCTATTAAAAGGGAAGAGCCTTTACGTGGTAGAGTTCCTTTTTCAGCGCCGTAGGCGAAAATTTTTAGAATATTGGAATGTCTAGTTGCCAGATTTCTTCCTTATATTTTGCGAAATTTAGGAGCTGTTATTGGCTGTTTTTTTAACAAACAACAGCCAAGGAGCCAGATTTCATTAAAATAATGAATCAAAAATTTCAATTCTTAGTGATATAAGTTTGTAAAAGCTCAAAAAAGTCGAGACCAAGAATACAACCCAAGACCAAGACCGAAAAAACACAATAAAATTCTACAGTCAAGACTCAAGAACAAGTGTCTTGATATAAATATTTTTTAATTTATAATTGTTTTTCTTATCATGGGCTCTTAAGGCTTTGGAGGATTTTTGATAAACATAAAATTGAGCCTAAAAATTTTAAATCTCAGTAATGCCAAACTGGAGTAGTTACGGTAATTTTAAGTAAATAGCCTCTTAAAATAGAGGCCAAAAAATTGAATACATATTTTAATTATTTGTTTATCTGTAATTAAATAGGGATGCAGTTGAAATAATTCTACACAATTTTTTAATAGAATTCAACTCAGAATTTCATGCACCAATGAATATTGGAATAATTAGAATAACCCTTGTTTAAAACCCGGGGTATTTATTATAATAATTTAATCTTTGTTGAGACCCTATATTAAATAGCGTATCGTTTTGGCATTTTAATCAAATTCTAAGGACATTAGAGCTCTTTCGAAATTTCGATATTTTATATTTAATCAACGATTTAAACACTCACAAGGCATAAATGTAAAAATAAATGTAATCAAACTACAAAAATTTAATTGACGAATTTTATTAAAAGGGCAATTGACAGAAAGAAAAAAACGATGTTTATGCTGCGGAAAAATACATTGGATGGGAGATAGAATGGAACAATCATCGAAACCGCTTTAGATCTATAGTTATAAAATAAGCTTAATTTTTTGTTGGATTTTGAATAAAGATAATATGGAATACTGTGATTAAAATAGGCTAAATAGCATAATAGTTTGCTTATTGGTTGAGATCATATATTGGTTGAGATCATATAATTTTGAAGGTTCAATGCCATGCGGGGGCATAGAACAACGCGTGAAAAAATGACAAATGGTAGGTAAATATATAAACAAATAAAAAATTTTGTTGACATAAAATGCAAATTTTAAAAATGCTCTAAATGGCTAAATAAATTAAATAAAAATAAGACGGTAAATTATGAAATGTATTTTTTTTTCACCGAGTTGTTTATTAATTTGCACTTTGGTAATATAATCAGTAAATAACATTTTGTAGTTTGGTTAGATTTGTACCCCCTTTTATCTCTAAGACTTGTTTCGAAATATTTGGATTGAAATCTTGAATGCCAATGTCAAAAATCGAAATTTCGAGCAGCTCTTATTAAGCAAGCATATGATGAGAATGTCAAAATACGACTATTTATTTATAGTGTCTCAGCAAAATTAAATTGAAATAATTGCTTTATAGAGGCAATTTCTATTATAAATCTTGCAAAAAATACAGTGAAATTGAGATAATTGCTCTATAGAGTCAATTTTTATTATAAATCTTGCAAAAAATACAGTGAAATTGAGATAATTGGCCTATAGAGGCAATTTTTATTATAAATCTTGCAAAAAATACAGTGAAATTGAGATAATTGGCCTATAGAGGCAAGTGCATGATGATGATTAAGAATGGGAAACAGATTCTATTGAATTATCACAATCACCATTTGAAAAATCACTAAGAGTAATGTAATGCAAAATTATATTCGTATTTAAATTTTTTACAGGAACAATTTCAAAAATACAATGAGTTTGTTATGGAAACAAGCTTCCGTTTCCTAAATTTGAGGAGGATCCTAAATAAAATAGCGATAAGAATGTGGCTAAAAATTTTCTCTAGGATCCTTCCTAAAAACTGGTTGAATTTAAAAACACAAATTCATAGTAATTATCTTGTTTAAGAAATTAAGTTCAAAAAATAAAATGTGCTAAGACCAATGTAAAAACAAGAAACATCCATTTTCTGTGTGCAATATTAATGATTTCAAAAAAGTAATTTTAAAGATAAACGGACATAATTTTATCTAATAAATTTTTAGTAAATAGAAATGTCTAAAAGAAAAATTTGAAAACGTTTAAAAAGGAATATAATAGCTAATTGTAAATGATAGAGTCTAAAAGATAATCTATTAAAAAGTTCTCATCAGAAAATATCGAAAGTGTAAAGAAAGAAATTGCTTCAAAAAATTTTGGTTCAAGTCATCAACAACAGACTATTCGGTGTCACTTCCTTCACGTTTTGAACTTTCTCCTTCCTCAAAATTCTTGTACATAGAGAAAGGCCATTGTCCCACCAAATGATCAAAACCATCCGCAAAAATAGTTGTTATAAAAAGCTCTACAGAAAATATTGCAAGCGCCGGTCACAGTAAAACACATTCTAAATATGGCTGACCATAACACAATTGTGCAATAATTTTTGTGATTAGGCACGCTTTTCTTGCCAATTCTCTCAATAAATCATTTTTTAAATAGTTTGCTTTTCCTTTAACATCATCCACATTATTACGAATAAATTCAATTCCAGGTAATAATTTTATATTATCACTCGTTGTCTTGTAATCATATTTAATTTGAATACCCTCCTTAACCAATTCCTGAGAAATTAAAATGACTTAGTTGTTGTCGACCTTAGATAGGTTCTATAGGTTCTTCTTTAAATAGGTTCTTGTCGACCTATCTAAAACTTTTGAGATTATAGGAGAAGACACCCCACAATTCTTAACTTCTTCTAATTTTTAATAGATTTAGGTCCAGCCCTCTCCTTCTTAGGAAAGACATTTTCAATAAGTCGAAATAGAATAATCATCGAAATATTTGAAATAATTTGAAATAAATTATCACAAAAATTTAGAATAAATTGCATAAAATATATAAATTGAATAATATACTACCTTTATTTTTCCAGTTAAATTTTGTATTGCCTTTTCTTGCCAATTTTTTACATTCTTTTGTGAAAATATTGGATTAATTATTTTCAGTACGTCATGTTTCACAACATTTTCATCAACATAATAGCAAATTTCATGATTTTTCTCATATAATGCCTTCAAATATTCAGAAATTATTGAAAATAATATATGGTAATCAGGATAGCCAATATCTATTTCATTTCTTATTTTAGACAAAATATAATCTATATTATCAGCAATGTTGCACAAGCGAGATGTCCATGGCGAATCTACATAGATTCGTTGACCAATTTTCTTGCAAATTTGACGAACATTTTGCAAAATTCTAACATCAAACATATTCAGAAGATCAAAATCGTTTCTATATGTACGTCCTATATTTTTAAATGATTTAAATAATAATAGGCTTTTAAAATATAAATCTAACACTCAATCATTAATTTTGGTTCTTTTCGGTCAGAGGCTAAAATGTCCGCAAGTTTTTCTTCAAAAATTTTGATTATGACTGTGAAAAAAAACATGCAAATGCAAGTTTGTATGTGTATATGCCATGATTTGAGAAGCAGAGACTACTATCCAATTATTAGTATTAAAAAGTGTTATAGTATTAAAAATTATTAGTATTAAAAATGTTAAAATTTAAACCTTCTAAATTTAAGTTTTCCAATATGTCAGCAAGGAATTCATCTAAATTTTAAATTTAATAAAAACTATGAATTATTTACCAGACAAAGATCCAGAATTAATTTGTGCAGTTATTAAATCTGTCAAAATAATTTTATATCGAATTTGGTAAAAATAGTTGTAAATATCAAAATTAACCTGATAATGTTTCATAAGTTGTTTGAGATGATTGACCTGTTAAAATTTGCTTTTTTAAAAAATTATTTAAATATTAAAAATAAACTAAGTTGTTTCTTTACTGTTTGAAACGATACTACACAAATAAATTTCTAATAGTATAATAGTTTCAGAAGCCTCAACGCTATACTATTTAACGATAAATATTTTAAGATATGGTATGCAATATTAATAGATATGATCGAAATAAAAAATGCAACTTCCTAGTCTTATTTAAATGAAGCACAAAGATTCCTTTTAGAAAAATTTAAATTGTTGCTTTATTTTAGATGATTTAATAGAAAAATCATTAAAGGACAAGCCTACGAGTATTCAATTTTTCCAACATATTGTTTCAATTATAAAATTTTACCGCCTATATTAATTCCTCCAAATTGAATATGTATGTCTTGGTTATAATGTGAAACATCCTCATCCCAATTATCATAATGATGTGATGTTTGTCCTTGCGATGTAGTAGGCATTTCTTGCCACAGTCCTTCAGTATTATCATATTCTCGAATCCTGTCATCAGTTTCATATTCTTCATATTCCTCTTCATCATATTCCTCTTCACATTCGTCTTTTCCATAATGATAATATTCTGTTTGTCCTTGCGATGTAGAAGGCATTTCTTCCCACTCTCCCCCAGTATAATGATGTTCTTGTAGATCGCCTTCAGATCCATCTTCATTATCTTCAATTTCGCAATCCGCATCTTCTATAGAATGATAATCAGATTGATTTACGTTTTGATTCCGAAAAAAGCTGTTGCAATAATGACAGAAACTAATCCAGCAATCATTTAAGCACTCTCCAAAATCGGGGTCCCAACAATTTTGTGGGCATAAATTTCCTAAACCATTCCAGCATGAATTGAAGCAAACATTCCAGTAACCATTTTGCTCCATTCCAATAAATAATGGAGATAATAGAGAAAAAATCAAGAGAAAAAACAGCATGAATCTCTAAATAAAGTAAATTTATTATTATTTTTCATTTTTAAAGCTGCAAGTGAAAATTTGTTAAAATTTTAAAAGGTCATAAAGAAAGATTCCTATATTTTTGGCACCGCACCGCGGGAAAAATTTTTTTAGAGGACCAAAATAAAATTTTTTAAAAATAATGGCCGTCATTAGGTAGTGAAATATGATAACAAGTACTTATATGGTAACAATTTCTTCCAGAATTCTCGAAATTTTCGCCTGCGGTGCAAAATAGTGAAGAATCGGGCTTTTTGGATTACACAAGATCCAACACTACTTGAACTTGGAGGTTCAACAAGCCCTGGACGATTTGCAAGACGTTCACCATGCGCTCAACCATTTGCTCTTTGAAGTAAAATTAGTATAAATAGTAAAAGGAGAGGAAAGTTAAATGATTTTGTCATTGTGAATGAATCGAAATTTCTCGCTCTAAAATATTAAAATATAATTTTAATCATCGAATTTTAAAGAAATTCGTAATTTTTAAAAAATAATTAAAAATTAAAAATGATTGCGATAATTCACACATAATATCACACAATACTATAATACCACAGATTATACACAAACAATAGGTATGTTTTGAATTCCCTTGGCAAACATTCTGAAATTTATATACATATTTATTAAAAAATTAAGCAATCATTTTTAAATTTTAGTAGCTAATAATACCGATTCCCTTCTAATGAAAACATACATACAATTAAAATATTTAGAAATAGTAAGAGCCTTAAATACATAAAAATGAGGTGGGCATGGGCGTTCACAAATTTTCAAATTCATTAACAAACAACATTTACGTGTATTATGGGAATCTTGACAACTGTTTACAAAATTAAGAAATATAGCTACTATCTATTTACTCTGAAAATTCGGCAAATCAATTAAAAATTTTATCGGATATTGATGTCCTTTAAAAGTCAATTTATTTAAAAAATGGGAAACGAAAAAAAAGAAAGGCAAAAAATATTTTTTTTATTTTTTCATTAAAGGACACAAATATGAAATTTTTATTTTTTGTTAAAAATGTTTTTACGAATAATTAAATAAATTATTGTCTACACTTATTTATAAAAAAATTTATTTTGTGAAATTGTTTCTCTGAAAATAATTAAAGACTAATGAATATTTTATTTCAGAGTCATATTTTGGTTTACACGATTTTCAACCCACTTAATAAATACGATTTATCAGATTCACAAGAGGACTGTTACAAATTTCCCGAAATTAGATCCGAAGAAAGCTTGAAATAACTTGAAAACATTCGGCAAATTTTTAACATGTGAAAACTCCTCAAAAACTAAAAACAAACATAAATCACAAAATTCTAAAATATGTATTTTTCACGCGAGAGCTAACATTTTAACTGCAAATTAAGAGATTGGAACTCTGGCTTTTTGTTATTTTAAAAATGTAAAAATTTAATGCATGTTAACTTAAAATAGCCCGACTGTACTGTACTACTGACGTAATTTTCCGTATTACCGTAGTACATTCTATCGGATGTTCGATTTAGAAAAGTCCCTGGCCTGGCTGAAGGTTGGGACGGCATTGAAAGTTGTGGATTAGGCATTCAGGCGAGCGAAGACAAATAAGCGGTCAAAGACATTTTTTAATTGACAAATTCATTCACAAACACAATTAACGTGTATTTACGTGAATGGTGAAGAGTTGCCGAATTATTAGAGAAAATGGATGCCATTTTTATTAATTATTTAGAAATTAATAAATAAAATGTGATTTGCCACAGAAACAACATTCACGCGTATTACGAAATCGCATTTTTATTTATTAATTTTGTCAAAATCGATGCCATTTTTACTTAAAAAAATTTTTTTTAATAAATAAATATGGTATCTATTTCCGGTAAAAATTATGGGATATTGATGCCCTTTTAAAATCAATTTATTAAAAATAGGAAACGAAAAAAAGGTAAAAAATAGTTTTTTTTTAATTTTTCAGTGAAGTACACACAATATAAAATTTTATTTTTCTAATTTTTTTATTATTAAGAAATAATTAATAAATATTTGTTTGCAATAATTTTTAAAAATTTTTATTTTGTGAATTTTTGTCCGCGTGAAATATGTAAACCCGGATAAGAGTTTATTTTGCATTCATATAATTTTAAGTTGAGGGCTTTTGTAGTCTACTCTTCAGAACGAGAGCTCTCGATAAGAATACAGAAAACCTTAGTCAAGGACGGAGAGTTCGGGATGGCTGATTACATTAACGAACATAAAGTTTGTGCAGGAATATTAATTGACAAAATGACTAAATTAAAATCAGACGATCTAAAATATCTGAAAACGGCAATATAAATATAAGAAATAATCAAAACATATCGGAAACCCATTCGGATCAACAAAATTGTTTTTGAAACTTTCTCCCTCACGAAACAAACAAAAATTCATAAAATAAAAATAAATTATCATGTTCAAAACAAACAATAAATAAATATAATAATGAAATTGTACTTTATGAATTACGCACACATGATAGTTCCGCTATATCAACTAATAAACAATATTCCGAAATTAAAGAAATAACTCAAATTAATTATATTTTTTTACTCAAAATTAACAATTACAGTAATTTTAATCCAATAACAAAATTTGTTAATATTAAAATTTTTTAATTAAATTAGATATTTATCACGTGATTTTAAATATCCCTTTCAATGGTTAACCAAATTTAAATCAAATTGTATAATTTTTAATGAAATTAATCTTTTTTGTGTTTAAATAAATTAACAAACAGAAAGTTCGTTTGCTTATAAAAAATTATAAATTATGTCCAGACGTAGTCTTTGTTGCTTTATAAGAACATTGTATTTACTTTTGTTTACATTTGTATTAACTTCAGCTGTTCATTCATATCCAGCTCATTTATACCTTTTAATTTTCATTTTGCTTTACAGCATGAAGCAATAGAATAAATTAAAATTTTAATATTCTATTCTTTGGTCTATCTAATAAAAATATCTGATTTTTCATTTTTTTGGCATAAGTCTTGTTTTTTCTTCTAATAATAGTTTACAATACAATATTTGGTAAAATAAATTTTATGGTAAAGCGTTCGACTTCGGCAATATAAAAGTAAGAATAACTATAATATTGTAAATCTTTAAACTTAACGATTCGATACAAAAATTCTTTGGCCATATCGAAAATTAAAAGATAAATTATATAATTCTGAAAAATTATTAATCTAAACTACTGGAAAAAATTTCTAATAAAAATTTATTTGTATACATATTAAAAAATCTTTACAAAAATTAATTTTATAATAAAAAAAGAACTTATGAATTGTAACATACATAAATTAAAAAATACTCAGATAAAGGCTCTGTTTTGTCTTACGTAAGTTGTTTGAGCACTAAACTTTTTTCTCAGTCGTTCAAACTGAGAAATTTCCGTGTAGATAAAGCAAAACATTTAATGGGAGGGGTGGACAAAGAATTATGTCATTTATGAATTAACAAAAAAAAACAAAAAATGAACAAAAGATAAAAATTATCAAAAAATGACTAATATAGAGCAAAATATTTGAAGTAGATGGAGTAATCTATCAAGATAATTTTATTTAAAATTATTGTTGAAGAAGTATTTAAAAAGAAAACTAGACTAATGCTAGAGAAAATTATATGATATTTATTTATTGTTATAATATTTATTTATTTAAACAAAATTATGTGAATACTGTAAAATGTTATAGAAATTGGATTAATTAATATTAAAATTAATTTAAAATTAATATTAAAATATTTAATATTAAAATTTTTAAATTAAATTTTTAAATTAAATTTTTTAGAAAAATTTTTTTAAAGTTTTTATAATATTATTATTAAAATATTATTATTTGACAGTTTTAAAATATTTGCTCAAACTAAGGCAACGTTGTTATACAATCAATATATGCTATATAGATAAATAAAAATATACCAATGAACAATGGAAAATTTAAAAACAAACATTTGAAAAATTGTTCTATTGATAAAAGAATTTTTCGAGCGGATAAAAATATTTGAATAATTTAATACTTACTTATAGAAATCAAATATATCGATAATAATAATGATAATGGACCAATATATTAATTTACCACCAGCTATAGTTTAAAATAAATAGATAACGAAATAACGAAATAATAGCATTTAAGAGCTAATGTTATTCGAATGTAAATTTGATCGAAAATTTTTATTTTGCTGCATATTTTCATGAAATATCTGATTATTATAAGATATACTATAATCTCTATGCAATGATGTTGTTGTTAAATAGTATTATTGAAGAATTTGTTGTACTTAAATTTATATAATTTTCATATTAATTAATATATAATAATAGATTCATATTGGAAGTCTCGAATCATGACATTATTTAGCAGTTTTGAAAAACGCTAAGAAGTAATATAATAAATGGATATTATATGATGTTTATCAAAATGACAGAAATAAAAATTGTCAGCAATACTTAATAACACAACAAACATTAATACAAAGAAAGAAAAAGTTTTTCAAAGAAAAGCTAAAAAATATAATTTAAATGACAAGAAATTGCTGTAACGGTAGTTTGATATTTCATTTGCTATAAAAATGAAAATTTTTTGCTTAGCATATTTTATTTTTCTAGCTTTAATCAACATTAAAATTTTTGCCATTAGAAAAAAAGCCTTTTAATTAAATAAAATTATAATAAATTAATGTGGTATAATTGATCAGCGTATGGTGAATGAGCTTTTTTAGAAATTAAAATTTTTATTATTCGATAAAGAACGAGTAAATTGTGACTATTGTTATAGCGAGTTTTTTCTACATAGTAAAATATATTAAATTTATAAATGAGTGATTTTCCTAAAATTAAAACTATTAATTTCAACGTATATATTAGAGAAAATTGGTTAGCATTTGTTGATAGAATTTGTTCTGTAAGCATTTTGAACGGTAACATAAATAATTGAAAAATAATCATAAATGTTAAAAAAGTTACATAAAAATATTTCGAATTCCATTTCTTCACAAACACAAACAATAATTGTTAATTGAATAATATAAACTTTAAAATCGAAACTATATTTTTAATTAAAAAATTTATTGATATCATGATAAATAATTAATGTTTTTTTATTTATTTCTTATTTGTTTCACTTTAATTGAATGATGAAAATTTAAAAATATAATTAAAATAATAAAAATAATTATAATGTTGGAGGTTTATCAGAAAACATGAATAGAGAAGTATTGCCAAGAAGTATTGATTATTAAAATAATGGAAATTCTTGAAATATGTAAATATAAAATGAGGAAATTTTAAATATTTTAAGAAAAAAATGTAAAGAAGAAAAATTATCAAGAAATCATTTTATTCAAACATATGTAATTCAAAGACAAATGCAAAGTGAGGTTAATTTAATCTTGAAATTAATTTATAGGAAAACAATAATTTTTAACAATTGAAGTGTATTAGAAATGTAATGCATTAAATCTAAAAAATTATACCTCTCTATCTTTATAAAATGTAAAACATGAAACAACTTTAGAATTCAATCCGACTTCATCGTCAACAACTCAATCGGCTGAAAAACAGAGAAACGATATTACAGCTGAAAGCTAAAAAGCCCCAATACCTTTTCTATTTATGAAAAATAATCTTACCTAACTTAGTATGTGTATTAATTAAAATTCTTTACGTTGAAAATAGGTATATAATAACTGAAATTACAATCAAATAAACAATTTAGTTACATAATATATAAAAATATTAAAGAGCTTAACTGATCAATTAACTTATTAAAATATAATTTAATAAATATAACAATATAATAAAATATAAAAAAATGGGCTTCACGTAGCCCAACCGGTGTCTTGACATTTCATCTCTAAGATTTCGCAACAAAAACAGTTAAAGCAATAGATTTTTTAACAGAAAAAGAGATTTTATTTCAACATTTTTAAATAAAATTTTTTAGGGTTAAACCTAAATTTTTGGAAAAAATGTCTATCATATATTGTTAGAAATTGTGCATGGACTTTGATTTTTTACTTTTCTTTTTACAGAATAATTTTATTTTTCATCAATTTATTTAACAATTTAAAGCATTTACAAGAAATATTTTTACAAAATATAAAAATGTTGTAAAGAATAACAAAATATTTACTTAAAAGGTTAATCGAGATATAAAAAATATTTTTAAAGTTAATCAAAATATAAAGATATATTTAATATGTTTATACATAAATCAAAGGTTTATTGTCATAATTAAGTTTAATTATTAACCGCCCATTTTGCATGGCCCATAAAAGGCGAGCGAGAATCGGCCAAACAAGTTCATTCAAGCTCAGTTTTCACCGACCCAAAAGTTGGCCGGTTCTCCCTCCCTTTTATTTTAATAAATTTGTTGAATAAACCCTTAAAAAGAAAGCTTTCTATTTAATTGGTGGTTCGGCGCGCCCCAAGAGTGGCTTGCCACTCTTGGGGCCCAACGTCGACTAGTTCTTGTTTAAAGAACTAGGATATATAATATTTATATTTATTGGCATAAGAAAATCAATGCAATAAATCTTTTATGATTAAAAACTGTCTTGAGTGAATAAATATTGAAATGTCACTGAGCTAAAACTTTACCCACATTACGGCGCATAACATAAATTTATGAATATTAAAACAAAGCGTCTTTATACATACATACATATAAATGTGCCACGAATTTCACTAAATTACTTGAAAGAAAAAGAACTATGCAAAGCTGTCAAATATTTTTTATTGGAAAATGTGCAAATCATATGGAAATAAAAACAATATTTAACAAATTATATAACATACCAGCTCCAAAAAGAAGTAAAGTATTTCGTGGCCTGAGCCCGAAAAAAAAATCACGATTTTGCAAATTATTACAGACTATTTTTATGTGAGAAATGGCATAATTTAACTCCAAAACGAACTGTAAATTTAAATGGCAATTTTATAGACATATCAAATTATAAAGAAGAAATGCTAAAAATGTCTTTTATAATAGTATTTCATTTAAACTATTATAAAATGTTAATTTTTCAAACGAAGAATTATCTTAAATAGCACGAAGAATTATATTAAATTAATATCTTAAATAGCATTAATAAAAGTAAAATTAAATTTTTTAACTAATAAAAATTTATAATATTAAAATTTTGTAAAATTATAACATTAAACTGAGAAAATAAAAAGGAAAATGGTGAAATTGCGCATTTAACAGATGAAATGAAAATTTAAACATTAAAATGTCGGACGTGGGTCAAAACATCATTAATCAGTAATATTTAAAGAGTGTAAATAAAACATTTGAAAATTTAATAAAAACTTATATAAAATTACTCCTCATATAATATGCATAATTTATTATAATTTAACTATCATAATCATATAATCATTTTCACGATGTATCAACTTATTTAAGTCAAGAATCACAATTCTTTTAAGAATACTGTCGAAATGTGATACAATGATTGACAAAATGGCAAATCAATTTCTATAGGAATAAATTTGCTATAATAAATTTACATTTACATAAAGTATAAAATTAAAGAGGGAAAATATGATAAATTTAATTTTTAAGCTATTTTGTATAATAAATATTAATCTTATGATGTGTTCTTAGACAAATTATAGTCAAAAACTCAACAAAATATAATTAATTAAACGGAATTATAAATATTTCTTTTATAATATTGATAATTAATTATAATTCGGGCAATATACTTATGCAACTTGTACATGATTTTAGATTTTTACCAACTCAATATTTCAAGAAATTAAATATAATGGAAAGGCTCGTGGATTATCCTCTGAAACATCTAAAAGCAATTTTAACATAACAATAAATTTTATAATATAGCTAAGGTAAAATTATAAATGATTAAATAAATATTTGAATTTTTTTATTCATCCATCAATACTTATTTCATTTAACCCATCAGGATCAAATGTTGTGTTGCAGATTGAATGTTCAATTAGGTTCTTATTTGCCATGACTTCATCACGATGTTTCTAAACCGGTTATTAATTGTATCTTTAAACATAAGTATATATAGAGGTCGAAATTCTTCCTATACGTTATTGTAAAAATAATTATCAATTATACGAATTGGTAGCCAAGATAGTTTTTAAAAAGAATTTAATAAAAATTTTAATATTTTTAATCTTTAATATTTTGAATCCTCACATTTTCTAAGGTTTTTTCATCTTACTTTTAAAGTATTATTTATATCTCATCTCATTATTACAATTTCTAAAACACATTGGTTGTAAATGACTATATAATGCCTTTTTTTATTTTTTCATTTTTATTACTAATTTTTATCTAAATTTTTAGGAAGAAAAGTTAGCTATTTTTTATCTCAAATCGCATGTTTAACTAAAAGCAATTATTAATTGATTTAAAGTATTTATTGGTAAAATTAATAAATGTAACTTATTTTAACAAACTTTTTTGGTTTTTGGCCGCACTGCTGTCTGCCCTCATCTTTTTGTTTACCATCTTTTTCTTTATATTCTTTCTTTGTTTAGAGGGAAAATTTTTGTAGTGAAAGATAGGGGGAATAGTCAGAATAAATCATGGTCAAAAAAAATAAAATAATTTAACAAATTAAATATATAAGTAAGCACGATAAAATATTGTTAGTTTTTATAATTACAAGATGTCAAATTTGAAACATTAGAATGTATTTTGTAAGATTGAGTAATAAATGATGATCATATTTTTGGAAAAATAAATATAGAAATTAAATTTTATAAATATTACAAACAATATTCTAATTTTAGTGAATTTCGTTTCAAAAAATTCAAAAATGGATTATGTAATGGAACAAGATTGCAGGTTATTGACGCAGCACTATTTTTAATTATTAAATAGCTTGTTTAATATGAAGTATCCAATCTAAACTGGTTAATTAATTTTTAAAGTTATTCATTATCATTTAAATAAAAAATTCGATACAATGTATTATTTTTAAATGCAGAGTATTAAATCACTATTATATACAATTGTATATTATAAAAAATAATTTAACTAATTTGAATATTGAAATTATTAAAATTGCAAACGAAAAACCATCCTAATGCCTGAATAAATTCAACTGAAAAACATAGAATTAATATACAAAATAAGTGTGATTAAAAATTTACAAGAATTTCTTACATTAAATTTTGAACTATTAAATGGGGTTAAAGATTATTAATGCTCCTTTATCTAAATTAAATCTAATAATTGAATGCTTGTTTTTTATATTATCATTAAATAGTTTATGCTTAAGTTAAAAAGATTTGATTATTGCAAATAATGAATCTATTACATGTGATACGTGTTATTCTATTGTCGATTTATGCTGCAGCATTAAGTGAAAAAGAAATATTGATAAAAATTATTAAAATAAAGATAATTTATATTATAAATAAAATGCTGGTGAAACAAAAAATAAAAATATGAAAATAAAATATAAATAACACGAAATTATTCAGATTAGAGACAAAAATATATGAAAATAAGAAAAAAGAAAGAAAAATTTATAAAAATATGTAGTTACGGTCACTTCGAAGAGTGCGTATGGTAATGCAAGCTTTGTGAAGTGGTAAAACAAATTAGCTCAAAAAATGCTATATTATTTTTATAATTAGAATTTATTATAAATAAGACTTATAGTAATAATACATATAAATTCGAAATATATATACTTAAGAGTTTTAACCTATACTTCAATTAAATTAAACTTATTAACTTAAAATTTCCTTCAATTTTATTCTTGAATAATTAATAGTAAATATTTAAAAATAATATTTTATTAAATAATGATACTAATTAAAATTGACAATGTTCATTTCAGATTTCGGAAATTTGTTCAAAAAATAATCAATAAAAATTACAACTTGTCAACGAAATATAATACGATTAAATTTTAGCATTATTTGACAACTGCCCGCATTGCTGTTTGAGCTAATTGACTTATAGCAATTTCCGGATTTTGAACACCATAAGAAGCCTTTTTAATTTATTCAATATTTAAATTATTGCTTAGATGGGAATTTTACCAAATTTCCGGAAATGTACCTCTACAAGGCAGAATTAAAGAATACAAATCAAAAATTAATTAATTAATAATAAAATCCGGATTGGTTGTGCTCACATGCACTTTTGTTTCTAATTTTTTTCATTTCAGGCAACAAATAAAGCTTTAGATAAGGAGCCTAAAATTTTTAGAATTTAAAAATTTCCTTTTAATATTTTATTACAAAAGTTCCAGACATATCCATTCCAAACAAATTTTTTGCTTGAATTAATGTTACGGTTAACTATGAAATTTTTATTGAATTGAGAAAAAATAATCTTTTACTTGGTCCAAGTCGCAGTCTAAATTGTATTGTATTAGAACTTTATCCTCATTTTCTTTTGCAGAAAACGTTCCTTGCTTTGTTTTTTTTCCTTTTTTCCTTGCTTTTTCTTTACCCTTCCACAAAAAACATTTAATCCAACAGGAAGAAGTCTTTTAAGACAAGCAATTACTATGCTATTTCCATGTTTATTACTACGAACCTTTTTTTAACAAAATTATATTTTCTATTGAATTAAAAAATAATTCATTACTTGCCCTTTACGGCGTCTTTTCTTTCGTCAGCAATTGCCGCTTTACCAGTCTTCATTTCACCTCCAGCATCTCCTTCTTTGTTTAATATTCTATTACATTCCTCTTAGTTTTTTAGATACGTTTGATTAAGGAAGTTTTTTACAATTTGTTTGATAGTTTCTATTAAAATTTTATCATAAACGTGTAAATTTATTTGAAGGTTTGGAGCTCTAAAAGGATGAATTTCATGTAAAATTATTATACAAAAAATAGTAATAAAGGCAAATTTAATAATTTATTGGTATTATTGATTTATCTTTGTATAAATAATATCTTTGTGTAGTAAATGGATTAAAAAATGCAGGAAATGGATTAATTTTGTGATGTGTAGAACTGTTTGTTTGTAAGGAATGTTTTTCCGTTATGAATAAATTGTGCCTTATAGATGTTGAATAATAATTTTTAATTCGAAAATCAAGTTTTAGATTTTCAATATATTTTGTTTTACTTCAACATGATCTTTTTCAAATCAATATGTGTTTGTCGTTTTATCATTCTTATGTTGATAATAACCAAGAAAGTCTCAGTCTTTTACGGAACTCATACTACAACGAGTAAGTTATATCATCACATTTAAGATATTTTTATTAAAAAATAATAGAATGTAATTTAATACAACAAGAAGAATAAACAATAATAGCTAATATACATATCTTATTAAAGAATAATAATATCATACCTCGAATAAAAAAAGCTTTGAACATTTAAATTGAATGTTATATATACTTTGGTTTTAATAAATATAATATGGTGTGTTTCAAAATTATAAGGCACCCCCAATTTTTTGTTTTTTCCACCATCGATAAGTCAATGCATCTTTAAATTGTTATATATGACTCAAATTGTTATTACAACATTATTTCCAAAAGTTAATAAATTTATTTTCACGCCAAAATTATTTACGCCATTTTTTCACGAAAATAGGTGTTTCGTGAATAGGTCGAAAATAGGTCTTATAGCCCATAAAATTTGCTACAAAATTGCGCAGGCTTAACTTTTACAATAAAGAACACATGAAGATAATGTTCGGGGAATTTTAAAGCTCTCATTTTTGGTGTATTTTGGAGAGTTTTGAGCATTTGTGGACATATCTCAAATAGATATATTTTAGAAAAATTAAGTCCAAAGCTATTTTATAGCTAATTTTATGGGCTTTAAGATAGGCCTAAAAGAAAATTTTTATATAGGCCCTAAAGGGGTTAAAGTATTTTTAGAATTACTGTACCCTGATTTCCCGTTGATTTTCGAGATTGAGATCTCGATGAAGGAGGCAGTTGAAGACTTCGTTCTTTTTACTTTTCTACTTTATATCGATGGAAATGTTCACAGGAATTTTTGTAGAATTTTTGGAACATTGTAAATCGAAAAATGCTAGGGTGCCTTATAATTTTGCAACACCTATTTTCGTGAAAAAATGGCGTAAATAATTTTGGCGTGAAAATAAATTTATCAACTTTTGGAAATAATGTTGTAATAACAATTTGAGTCATATATAACAATTTAAAGATGCGTTGACTTATCGATGGTGGAAAAAACAAAAAATTGGGGGTGCCTTATAATTTTGAAACATACCATATTGCTAGACTAAGAAATTATTTAATATTTTTGTATTAGTTATAGAATAATCAATTCAATATAATTTCCTATTACTACGTGATAATTAGGGCTCGGATTTATATTGAAATAAAATCGAAAAATGTGGCCATAAAATATTGAAATACGTGGGTAAAATATTGACAAAAATGCTAAAAATTAGTGAAATATTGAAATAAATTTTCGTTTATTCATTAGAAAACCACCCAAAAAGTTTAAATTTAACAAAAAAATGAATCACGTTTTTAAAATACCACATTAGCTTTATAGCCCGACGAATTGAAAACTTTACGCTCTTGGACATTTTGCGATTGACAAAATGAGGTTGGGACATTTAGTGGATTTTGCTCAATGTGCCATTTTTGAGGGTTTGCCCAACAAATTTTGAGGTTTTTGTTAATTAAGAATTTTTTTGTCCTGTTACGAAGAATGTATAGGGAATAATCAGTGGAAGGCAACGGTACTGTAGTACAACACTACGACAAAAAAACACAACTACGACAAAACACGGACGGACAGACACACACACACACACAAAACAAGTGTGTGTCCGTCCGTGTTTTGTCTGTCCGTTTTCGTCGTGTTTTGTCTGTCCGTAGTGTGTTTTCTGTCATTGAATTTTTTGAATTTTTTAAAAAATTGAATTTTTTAAAAAATTGAATTTAAACATTGAATTTTTTAAAACATTTAAAAATATTTATATGGAAGTGTAAAAGCCTGGCCTCTCATTTTGTTCAGTTAAATCTTGCAGTTATTTTAATTTTTATCTTTTTAAAAAATATTTCACTAGCAGGTTAAATTTTTAATAAAATATAAATATGATAAAATTTAATTCATATATTGTTAATTCTAGGATCGTGGCACCAATTTTAAATTAGTTAGATAATTTTATGATCTAATTTATATTTCTATTAAATAAGTTAATATTCTCAATATTTGTTCAGTTATTAATGTTTTTTAGATACATACATCCTTAATTCCTATGAAAGAAATTGGTGATTCATGATTTCCAATAGTTGTTGAAATAGTTGAACCTTTTTCTATTCCGTTTTTAAATTCTATTTTTTACTTTTATTAAGAAGAGCTATTACTCTGATCAAAAATATGATTCTGATCTGATCAAAAAGAAAAGAAGTAAAATTCAATTGTAAAAAGACTTAAGTAATTTATGCTAGCTATTTAAATTTTCTTTTTATTAATTTCGATTTTGTTAAATAACTTTTATAATTTTTATTGTAAAGCAAAAATACTTTTTAGCTTTAGATACCTAGTTAGTTATTATTATATATTTATACTCAGTCCTTTTATAAAGTGTCAGTATTATTGATGGAGGAGAACGAAAATAATAGCAAGTAGAGAAAAGTGAGTTTAATAAACAAAGATTTCTTTAAAAAACCTTTCTCTAATAATTAACTAATTTGCAGAGGTTTAACATAATATTTTTAAAAACAGATATAATTATCCTTTTCTAAGATAACCTTAATAACGATTTAATTATTAATGAATTTTATTCTCTTCATATTCTACATTTATACATAGTACATCTCATTATTTACAATTCATTTTCTGAAGAACTTTATTAGCACATAATTTTACAATTTAATTTATTCTCTAATTTCCATAAGAAATCGTTTAAATACGAATCAAAAATTGTTTAAAAGTTATTTTTACATTAAAAAATGGGTCATAGACACTTGCAGATATGACATTTGCAGACCCGACATTTGCAGACGACTTTTGCAGATCGACATTTGCAGATACCGACACTTGCAGATATGACACTTGCAGATCAGACATTTGCAGATCCGACTTTTGCAGATATTAATTTTTGAAAAAAAATTTAAATTTTAAAAAAATTTAAAAATCATAAAAAATCAAAGGATATAGTATAGTATACCGGTGGAAAGGTTTTGATATAAGACCCATACCAATTCGTCTCGACGAGCTTTGTCGAACGGCACCACTCTTTTTTCCGGGGATTCTCTTTTTTCCGGAGGTTCAAAATGTTCAACGTAGACCTATGGAGCTGGCAAGGCGCTTGTGCAAAACCTCGCGCTTCGCGCGAGGTTTTGCGGCACGCGCCTCGCGGGGAGTCAACGGTCGCTGGGCTCTGGGCTCGTAACATGATCCTATTCCTATCATCGATGAGATGGGCATTCCAGGATTCCTCCGCAGCAGCAAACACTCCACGGTGTATAGGTAAGGTAAAGAAGAGAGCGAAATGGTCTAATCTGCAAAAGTCGGATCTGCAAATGTCTGATCTGCAAGTGTCATATCTTCAAGTGTCGGGATCTGCAAATGTCGGGTCTGCAAAAGTCGGGTCTGCAAATGTCGGGTCTGCAAATGTCATATCTGCAAGTGTCGTGACAAATACTTAATAAAGCTGCATATTCATTATTTTAAATTTAATTATCAGAAGAAACAAATTAATACATGATATAAAATTTACTGTTTTTAATATAAAAAATAGACTTAATGTTGATAAATAAAATGAAAAAATTTTATTTAAAAAAACATCTAAATTATTACTTAATAATTTTTTAGTTTTAGGATGCAAATTTCAAGGAATAATAAAAATGCAATATTGCAATTTATTTTAAATTATTTTTGGAACAAAGTAATAGCCAAAGAAAATTTTAAATTAAAAATTAAAAAAAATATTTCAAGTTTGGTAAACTTCCATCCAATGAAGTCATTAAACAAAAGGAGTTATTAAACAGAATTATTAAATAAAATGATTTATTTTCTGCAATGAAACAAATTTAATAAAATCCTAAAAAATTCCAAAAATCAAAAAATCTAATTTCTTCTATCAAAGTTACAATTAATATTTGATAAATATAATAAAACTAGTTTCTGCAAATGCCAACTATATAAAATTAGTTTAAAATCTTACCAATTCCAACAGAATTTTTATAAATTTGCTTTAAGAAGAATTAGATTATCCTGAATTAAACTACTAGAAACTTGAATTATTATAAATAAAATGTTTTTTACACTAAATATAATATTAAAATTTTGTAGCGAAAAATACTTTTACAGAAGATTAAATCTGCAAATTCATGAATAACACTTCACTGCTGAGTTTTTACTCACTATCAAAAACAACAATAATCGTAAATATATTATTAAAATTGCCTAAAGAACTTGTAGCAATTGTCGTAACTAATATGGGAGTAATTGTTCTAGTCTGAAATGAAAATCTGATTTCACGATCGCCATAATAGAAAAGATGCTGAATTGAATATTATTATTAGTACTAATAATAATATCTTGGATATTATTAGTACTCTCAGATAAACGGCATAAACGGTATACGGTTTTTTCAAAATTAAACGGTTTTGTCCCACCCTAATTAGTTAGTATATTGAAATAAAATCGAAAAATGTGGCCATAAAATATTGAAATACGTGGGTAAAATATTGACAAAAATGCTAAAAATTAGTGAAATATTGAAATAAATTTTCGTTTATTCATTAGAAAACCACCCAAAAAGTTTAAATTTAACAAAAAAATGAATCACGTTTTTAAAATACCACATTAGCTTTATAGCCCGACGAATTGAAAACTTTACGCTCTTGGACATTTTGCGATTGACAAAATGAGGTTGGGACATTTAGTGGATTTTGCTCAATGTGCCATTTTTGAGGGTTTGCCCAACAAATTTTGAGGTTTTTGTTAATTAAGAATTTTTTTGTCCTGTTACGAAGAATGTATAGGGAATAATCAGTGGAAGGCAACGGTACTGTAGTACCACACTACGACAAAAAAACGCAACTACGACAAAACACGGACGGACAGACACACACACACACACACAAAACAAGTGTGTGTCCGTCCGTGTTTTGTCTGTCCGTTTTCGTCGTGTTTTGTCTGTCCTTAGTGTGTTTTCTGTCATTGAATTTTTTGAATTTTTTAAAAAATTGAATTTTTTAAAAAATTGAATTTAAACATTGAATTTTTTAAAACATTTAAAAATATTTATATGGAAGTGTAAAAGCCTGGCCTCTCATTTTGTTCAGTTAAATCTTGCAGTTATTTTAATTTTTATCTTTTTAAAAAATATTTCACTAGCAGGTTAAATTTTTAATAAAATATAAATATGAAAAATTTAATTCATATATTGTTAATTCTAGGATCGTGGCACCAATTTTAAATTAGTTAGATAATTTTATGATCTAATTTATATTTCTATTAAATAAGTTAATATTCTCAATATTTGTTCAGTTATTAATGTTTTTTAGATACATACATCCTTAATTCCTATGAAAGAAATTGGTGATTCATGATTTCCAATAGTTGTTGAAATAGTTGAACCTTTTTCTATTCCATTTTTAAATTCTATTTTTTACTTTTATTAAGAAGAGCTATTACTCTGATCAAAAATATGATTCTGATCTGATCAAAAAGAAAAGAAGTAAAATTCAATTGTAAAAAGACTTAAGTAATTTATGCTAGCTATTTAAATTTTCTTTTTATTAATTTCGATTTTGTTAAATAACTTTTATAATTTTTATTGTAAAGCAAAAATACTTTTTAGCTTTAGATACCTAGTTAGTTATTATTATATATTTATACTCAGTCCTTTTATAAAGTGTCAGTATTATTGATGGAGGAGAACGAAAATAATAGCAAGTAGAGAAAAGTGAGTTTAATAAACAAAGATTTCTTTAAAAAACCTTTCTCTAATAATTAACTAATTTGCAGAGGTTTAACATAATATTTTTAAAAACAGATATAATTATCCTTTTCTAAGATAACCTTAATAACGATTTAATTATTAATGAATTTTATTCTCTTCATATTCTACATTTATACATAGTACATCTCATTATTTACAATTCATTTTCTGAAGAACTTTATTAGCACATAATTTTACAATTTAATTTATTCTCTAATTTCCATAAGAAATCGTTTAAATACGAATCAAAAATTGTTTAAAAGTTATTTTTACATTAAAAAATGGGTCATAGACACTTGCAGATATGACATTTGCAGACCCGACATTTGCAGACGACTTTTGCAGATCGACATTTGCAGATACCGACACTTGCAGATATGACACTTGCAGATCAGACATTTGCAGATCCGACTTTTGCAGATATTAATTTTTGAAAAAAAATTTAAATTTTAAAAAAATTTAAAAATCATAAAAAATCAAAGGATATAGTATAGTATACCGGTGGAAAGGTTTTGATATAAGACCCATACCAATTCGTCTCGACGAGCTTTGTCGAACGGCACCACTCTTTTTTCCGGGGATTCTCTTTTTTCCGGAGGTTCAAAATGTTCAACGTAGACCTATGGAGCTGGCGAGGCGCTTGTGCAAAACCTCGCGCTTCGCGCGAGGTTTTGCGGCACGCGCCTCGCGGGGAGTCAACGGTCGCTGGGCTCTGGGCTCGTAACATGATCCTATTCCTATCATCGATGAGATGGGCATTCCAGGATTCCTCCGCAGCAGCAAACACTCCACGGTGTATAGGTAAGGTAAAGAAGAGAGCGAAATGGTCTAATCTGCAAAAGTCGGATCTGCAAATGTCTGATCTGCAAGTGTCATATCTTCAAGTGTCGGGATCTGCAAATGTCGGGTCTGCAAAAGTCGGGTCTGCAAATGTCGGGTCTGCAAATGTCATATCTGCAAGTGTCGTGACAAATACTTAATAAAGCTGCATATTCATTATTTTAAATTTAATTATCAGAAGAAACAAATTAATACATGATATAAAATTTACTGTTTTTAATATAAAAAATAGACTTAATGTTGATAAATAAAATGAAAAAATTTTATTTAAAAAAACATCTAAATTATTACTTAATAATTTTTTAGTTTTAGGATGCAAATTTCAAGGAATAATAAAAATGCAATATTGCAATTTATTTTAAATTATTTTTGGAACAAAGTAATAGCCAAAGAAAATTTTAAATTAAAAATTAAAAAAAATATTTCAAGTTTGGTAAACTTCCATCCAATGAAGTCATTAAACAAAAGGAGTTATTAAACAGAATTATTAAATAAAATGATTTATTTTCTGCAATGAAACAAATTTAATAAAATCCTAAAAAATTCCAAAAATCAAAAAATCTAATTTCTTCTATCAAAGTTACAATTAATATTTGATAAATATAATAAAACTAGTTTCTGCAAATGCCAACTATATAAAATTAGTTTAAAATCTTACCAATTCCAACAGAATTTTTATAAATTTGCTTTAAGAAGAATTAGATTATCTTGAATTAAACTACTAGAAACTTGAATTATTATAAATAAAATGTTTTTTACACTAAATATAATATTAAAATTTTGTAGCGAAAAATACTTTTACAGAAGATTAAATCTGCAAATTCATGAATAACACTTCACTGCTGAGTTTTTACTCACTATCAAAAACAACAATAATCGTAAATATATTATTAAAATTGCCTAAAGAACTTGTAGCATTGTCGTAACTAATATGGGAGTAATTGTTCTAGTCTGAAATAAAATCTGATTTCACGATCGCCATAATAGAAAAGATGCTGAATTGGATATTATTATTAGTACTAATAATAATATCTTGGATATTATTAGTACTCTCAGATAAACGGCATAAACGGTATACGGTTTTTTCAAAATTAAACGGTTTTGTCCCACCCTAATTAGTACAGATAAAATTTTAATAAATTGAAATATTCTTAAACGTATATTAATCAACTTTTTACTTGAGAAGTTCAACAAATTTCCTTGAGAAGTTTAACATCATTCAAGTCATGGCCACAAACAAGCAAACCTGTTGGAGCATCGAATTCAACAATAGAGTTATAACAAGTTTGGATATTTAAATTGATATTATTTAAATAATAATAAAAATTTTTAAATTAAACAGAATAAAATTAAAATAGCAATTATTTAAAATAAATGATTTTTAAAAATCTTTTGCGCTATCTTTGCCGCCTTTACAAAAAATCATCCCATTCCTCTTTTATTATTTAAAAACGGATTTTAGGAAATGTCTATATTTTTTATATATATTTTTAGAATATTTAGTTCTTTATTTTTAGTTTTAATATATTTTAAATTTTATTTTAAATAATTAGTTTTTTAATGTTTGGAGGGATGGGTAGAAAAAAAGTTCAAAACAGATTAATAATAATGCAATGGAAAAAATTTTTTATGGAAGACAATAGAGAAAGCTGCGTGAGACAAAACATATTTTACATAATATGTGAAGAAAAGTATTGATTTAGTTTTACGAATTGAAATTGTAATAATTAAATAATTCCTCAGTTAGTATGAAAAAATTATAAAAATTACTCAGCACAAATTTTATCATTATTATGCAAAAAATCAATGATTTAAATAAGAACAAAAACAAAATAATAATGAAATTAATAATAATCACTAGATAAACAATCAGATAATAATTTTAATTTATCTTTCAGGAATAATTAAACTTCCTAAAAACGATGCTTATAAGATGAAAATCGTTATGACTGAGCTTGATTTAATTATAATGATATTGAATAATAATTGATCGACTAATACTGAATAAAATTCACAAGCAATTAATAAGCTTCTGGTTTAGATTCTATTTCAATTTCAAAAATTATTCAATTAAAAAACTTATTACGTTAATGATTACAAATTTATTACATAAGGAAGATTATTCATTCGCTTTTGCCCAATCTATGCGAAGACAAATATAGGATTAAAAATTTATTTACGATTTTTCGTAATATACATATATAGTATATACAATTAACTTTTGGAATACACTTCTAATCGTTAATATTTTAAGTGTATAAAAAGCTTTTAGGTATATTTAAAATAAATATTTAAAAATTTCATGAACTAAATACATATTAGTTATAAATAAATTAATTAAAATTAATAAATTCATTAAAACGGTTTGATTATTTATTAGACATATACTTATGTTCGTGTATAAAAATCCTTAATATAATAATAATTTGTTTATAAATTATCAAAATAAAAATTATCGTAATTATTTTTAATCTTTCAAGTTGGAGCTCAAATATCTCTCGCTTGACAAGTAGTTTTTAACATTGATTACAAATTTAAACTTAATTTCAACTCTGTAATTTAAATAATCCACTTTATTTGTTGATTAAAACTTTCAGAACGACAGTCTGAAATTAAATTTATAATAAAAAAACGTAAAGATATTAGCACATGGGCATAAAAAAAGCATGAATAATATTTTCACTCTAAATGGTTTATATATAATTTCACGCGAAAAATTTGAATGTTTTTCAGATGTATTTTCTAAATCTTCCAAAATACTTGGTGGTTTTAAAGTTGGTCGAGAAATATTATTTAGTTATGTTTTAAATTATATTTTCCTAATATTTTCATTTAGGTATTTTATAAAAATGATTGCCAAAGCGTTCTAATTTGCCAAAGTTAAAATACTTAATTACAATAAATTCAAATAAACCTAAAGAATCGCTAATATTTAAAACTATACCAAAGAAATATTTATGCTACAGCATATGAAAAATACAGCTTAATAAATATAAAATTACTACTTTGATAGCTATAATTACTAATTGATAATTATATTATTAATTTTCCATTTCAATTATAAAAAAAAGGAAAAATAAATCTTTTTTTTAAAAAGACAATGTTGGTAATAAACCTTTTTAAAAAAAGAGAGAAATCATTATTCACCATCCTCATTCGAAAAAAAGGAAAAAAGGGTGTAAATTACATTTATGTATCAACATTTTATAGTCTCTTTTTTGAAAAAAAGAAGTGTTGGGAAAAAAACATTATTCACCAGCTTTATTTAATAAAAAAAAGTGCGAATCTATCTAAAAAGAATTTATTTTAACATTCATGTTTTATTGACATTCGTCTTATTATATAGTAGAATAATGTCGTATAATGAATATGTAAAAATATTATTTTTAAACAAAAACGAAAATTTTTATAATGTAAAATATAGATATTTGCTACTTCTGTTTGGTCTCCAAGACCATCAAAAAAATCTGTCGTATCATGATGTTGATAAATATATTAGAGTTTCACCGGAAGTTCCGGTTCCGGTTCCGGAAAGTTCCGGTGTTTTTTTGGTTCCGGTTCCGGTTCCGGGATTTGGATCAGATTGGATCATTTGGATCTCAGATTTGGATTGGATCAGATTGGATTGGATCTCAGATTGGATCTCATTTTGGATGATTGGATCTCAGATTGGATCATTGGATCATCTCAGATTGGATCCTGTTCCGGTTCCGGCTCCGGTTTACAAATTGGTTCCGGCCAAACCGGAACTTTTTTACACCCCTAAGGATTAGTTTTTTAAAAAAATATTAATAAAATACTAGTACTCTCATACTTGTAATAAAAAAATAAACTTTCAGCCTAGTTTTGAAAAAACAGCTATCGAAATAATGCTAGATTTTGCAATGATATACATGGCATATCGAAATGAAGGTGTTTTAGGGAAAATGGAACAAAATAGCTAGTTATATAATGAAAAATAAACCTAATTCATTTTATACAATTATTCCTTGATGAATGGGAGAGTGGGCCCCGCCTATTAATTTTCTTTTCTTGCGCAATATTTTTTCTATTTTGTCACAATAAGGATATTGATTAGTGGTGATTTTTTTATATTTAAATAATTTGTACTATAATAGAAAATTATTAAAAAATTTATGTAATCTCTAAGTGTGAATATTAAAAATTTGTTCATAATAATTATGTTCAAAGTGCAACGCGAAAAAATGATCAACATCAACAACAAAAAATATCATCAATTTCGCTGATGCACCAGGACTTTAACAATAGCAAGTGATGTGTTAAATCATATGTGTGCACCGATTAATGAATTAAATATTGATTCAAAAATAAAATTTGTCGATTTAATTATTAAAATAAACGGTGTTTAAACAGATTTAAATTATAAACCTAAATATAATCTGTTGGGTATCGGCTTAGTATAAAAGCCTTCCTATTATTCAGTCGAGGTCTTAGTCTTATTGTCGCAGTGTTATTCTTATTCTATTCTGTCTCCAACGTATTCGGCGCTTAGCCATTTCCTATTGTTCGCCTTATTGTATTTAGTATTGTAGATAAAGCACAGTTGTTAGATACTGTCTTATCTTGTTGTTATTCTTGTTAGTACGTAGACATACAAGTCACGTACATAACAGTGGCGCGGTCGACTTTATTCGAACAATCGCAGTTGTATTCGAACCTGATTCAAAAGGTATTATTCTTATTCGGATATTATTCAATTCTAATTGTATATTCTAGTTAAAAATGGACACAGAGGCAGTAAAAATGTTAGGCGAAATTCTGAAGTCAACGCAAGATTTCATGAAGGAATTCGGCAAAACAAAGGAAAAAGAAAATTCAGAAGAAGAAAAGTCAGCCGAGCTATATTGCAAATTAAATTCTGTGATTCAAGAATTCGAGTTTGATTTGGACAAGGGCAAAACATTTGCTTCGTGGTTCGAGAAGCATAAATCATTCTTTGAGAACGAAGGTAATTCTTTAGCCGAAAATGTTAAAGTCCGATTATTAGTCGCCAAGTTAGGGGGTAGTGAATATGCTAAAATTTCACAGAAGTTGATGCCCCAGAAGTTAGATTCGATGAGATTCGATATTCTGATTCAGGAGTTAGAAAATGAATTCGGAGACCCTCGGTCCAAAATTGTGAAACGATTCGAAGTCATCAAATTAAGATGCCCCTGTGTTGAGAAAGTGTTAGATTTTGGGGCAGTGGTTAATTCTGAATGTGAAAAAGCAGAGATGGCGCTAACGGTCGAAGATTCGAAAATTCTTATTTTCATTGCAGGGATTCCCGAGGAAGCCAATGATTTGCGCCAAATTTGCCTGCGATTCGTTGAACGACATTCCAATTCGGATCAATGTACATTCAAGCAATTGTTAGAAGAATGTCGCAGTTATTTAGCAACAAAAGCAGATGCCAAGGTTTTTGAGAATATTCAAGAAAAGGTAAAATTTGAGCCAGATTATTCATTCGAAGTAAATAATGTAAGTAAAAATCCTATTCAGGCTCAATCTATTCAAAATTCTAAAATGAAGAATGAAAATTCAGAAGATAGATTCAGAGGAAGTAATTATCAAAAGAAGTTCAACTACAATTCGGGAAATCAACGATTCAACAATTATTCGGATTATTCAGAGAGCCAAAACAAATTCAGAGACATTCAGTGCTACAATTGTGGTCGTTTGGGACATTACGGACGTGATTGTCGTAAACCTAAAGGTTGGTTAAACCGATTCAATCGACCACAGATTAATCATGTTTCTATTGATCCAGATTCTTCTGGCACCTTTTGTGGTATTACGGATATCGTGAATCCTAATTCTATTCTGATAAAGCAAAAATGGATTACGCAAAAAGTGAAATTGAATGAAAAATTAGTTGAAATGATCGTTGATTCGGCCAGCCAAATTAATATTCTGAATGAGGAGATTTGGTCAAAAATTGGCAGTCCAGAATTATTCAAAGTTGATTATTCAGGCGTCGGCCTAGGAAAGACAAAATTCGAGATTGAAGGAAAATTCAAAGCAATTGTAGAATTATTCGGAACCACAAGTGAAGAAGAATTCCATTTGGTCAAAGGAGATGTCAATATTTTGGGCTTGCCAATCTTGAATAAATTTGGAACAAATTCGAGGATTCTAGCAAAATTCATTCCAAAAGAAGTATTCAATTCTCCAAAACAGAAAAAATGGCGTAGTCCTCAGCCATTCTTGAAAAATGAAGAAAGCCCATTCTGGAAAAAGAAAATATTCAAAAATGAAGAAACGCCCAAAAGATGGCATAAAAGAAGCCGATTCGCCAACAATGAAGAAGTGTTAGTCAAAAACACAAACAAAAACGGAAAAACTTTATGGCTGCCAGGAAAGTTAGTCAATAAAGTAGGCCAAAAGTGGAGAATTGAAGTTCCACGTCTCAAGTGCATTGTTAGCCGGGAGGAATGGCATATTCGCAAAAAGTATTGGTTAGAGAAAAACCAATCAGATTCTGATAATTCTATTGACGAGAAAAGCTTGAAGCTCAATCAATTATTTAAGAAAAACATCAATTCGAAGCACGAAGACGATTCAAATGTGCAAGAAGAAAATAATTCTGAAAATATTCCAGAAGATAATTCTATTGATGTTTTAGATGAGCCGAAGCCGATCGATGAGAAGAATGAAGACGATAAAGAGATGAGCGGTATTAGCATTGATGCTTAGGGTTTGAGATAATATTTTTTTGTTGTGATAATATTTTGTTTGTTTGTATTTTTTTGTATTGCCCCCTTTTGTAATTATTGTATTTTTGCCCCTTTGTATGTATTTTTTGTTTGTTTGGAGACATTATTCGAAAGTATTATTTTATTCAAGAGGAAATTATTCTTATTAAAGGAGGGAGGTGTTGGGTATCGGCTTAGTATAAAAGCCTTCCTATTATTCAGTCGAGGTCTTAGTCTTATTGTCGCAGTGTTATTCTTATTCTATTCTGTCTCCAACGTATTCGGCGCTTAGCCATTTCCTATTGTTCGCCTTATTGTATTTAGTATTGTAGATAAAGCACAGTTGTTAGATACTGTCTTATCTTGTTGTTATTCTTGTTAGTACGTAGACATACAAGTCACGTACATAACATAATCGGATACAATTTTAAATATTCATTGATTAGAAAAATATTAAAATTTAAGATAGTCTCAACTTGTTGACGAAGGATATCCGGATTATGGCGGTTTCAAAAAAATAAGAAGAGAATTTAGGCAAAAATATTTAATACTAATGACTTTTATTTAAATAGACATTTAATCAACAATCACTATTTTTTTGTTTTTATCATGAATTGCTCAAATTACTCAATGCTACAAATCATTACTTACTCATATGTAAGTAATTGGATTACGATATTTGTAAAGATTTGATATATATTCAATTAACATATATGTTCAATCTGCAAACAATATTTTACCTATATTGAATTAAGTCATTGGGATACAAAACCGAAAATATATCCTCTAAAAAACTGTAAAATGTTAATAAATATTAATTTAATCTTTTTAAATGAATAATCATTTTTTTTATTTTGTGCCTTTATTTTAAAAATGATAACTAGTTTTAAATAATAAAGATTAATCGTTATAAAAATATGAATAATAACTAATGAATAGCTTTAATATTTTTTAGTTAAAATATTTACCATGTCAAGTAAATAAAAAATAGCTTCTACACATGATGAAAAATAGAAGTCTACTAAGTATTTACACAAAGTTTAATGACTTTTGATTAAAACATTAAAATATAAAAAAACAAAATATGCATAAAAATTACATTTTTATTTAAAAATATGTTATTTTTCTTAATTTCTGAAGAGTTATAAAAATGAAATTTGAAGAATTTAAGAAATCACATTGTAAAAATTAATATGGTAAGAGAAAACCAGTTTAAATATTCAAAGGGATACATATCCTTATACGCGGATACATATAAATAAAGCATCTTTAGTTTAAGTCAACATGCAAATCTGAAATTGCGATAACAAAACACACAATTAATAGAAAATCTTTAGATTAATAAGAAATTCATAATTACATGTTCTCTTATAAAAGTACAAACATCAACGTCAATGGAAAACTTTTGCAGCAAAATATTTTGAGTAAAAATCATTAACTTATCAATTCATCAATCTTTTTTTTATTTGAAAAATTTTTATTTTGATCCAGAATGCCATATTATTTAATTTAGATTTACTTTTTATAAAATTTATATTATATTTTCAAAAGAATTTTTTCAAATGTTGAAAAATATACCATGTAATAATTCAACTGATTTTACTTCTAATCGGAATAGGCGTCGTCCAAATTCTTCATCAAGTCCTGGACATCCGTTTCAATACATAGAGTTGCAATACATCTGTTGCAATATATAGATAATAGAATTTACGAAACCACAACCAGGGCAAAATTTATAACTAAATGCACCAATACTTCCTGAAACGCAAAGCTGATAGAAAATTAATTAAATAATCAACTTGATTAAAATAAACTAGTTTTACACAAATATTAAGTAAGCATCTAACAGAAAGCTTTACAAAATTTATAAAAAACTTGAAAATGTGTTAGTCTGAATGTGTTAGTCTGAAAATTGGAAGTTGACGTCGTTAAGAAGCCTAAATTGGAAGTTGACATCATTTCAATTAAATTGCATGCATCGGGACTTTGTATATTATGTATTAGTACTAAGCAGAGCTGTTTCGAAATTTCGATTTTCGATTTTCGTTTTTCGATTTTCGAGGTTTTTTTCCTTTCGATTTCCGATTTTCGAAATTTTGTGATATTTTCGATTTCCGAATTTTTGAAAAATTTTGAATTTTTGGCGCCAAAGTTGATGATTTTTGGCTTACCGGCCTCCATAAATTTTAAAAATTTTCGCCTGCGGCGCAGAAAATGAAAGATTTTTGGCTTAAGGATCTTCCAAAATTCTCAAAATTTTCGGTTGCGACGCAGAAAAAGGAAGACTTTTGGCATAAGGATCCTCCAAATTTTTCAAAATTTTCGCCTGCGGCGCAAATTGAAGGAATCCGTGATCTCTTAACAATATTATGCTTTGGCTTCGGTATATTGGAGTATAGGAGGATTTGCTTGGATTAAGGTGGATTTGGAAGCCCCCCATGCTTGAACCCTATGCCAGGTACCACCCCCACCTTATGAGCAAAGCGGCCTAGCTCTGCTTTACTATATTCAGTGGATTTTACTCAAATCCTTCATTATCTCTCTTAATAATGGAGGATTAGATCTCTTTCTTAATCCCTCTTAATCTGGAGACAACATGAAACGGCTCACAAAATCACCGGCATAGGACCAAGATTTGAATAGGTCGGAGCCGGTGCCGTATATTCGAATATGCAAAATTTTGGGCTTGGAAATCCGTGATCTCCCTGGATCTCCGATTCTAGTCATTAGTTTTCCCCAATTCCTTAGAGTTCAAACAACATTGTGTAACTGTTCATCCTGATTTTATTAAACAGAATGTAGTTATTGCAAAGCCTGTGATCGAGGTTAGTTTTTATAAAATATCTTTATATCTACATCCTTTAAATTATTTTCAAGAATTCTTTTGAACAAGCGACAATAAGTTTAATAGTATTTATTTTTAGATACATTTTTATATTATTATATATTTTTTGTTATTTTTGTCGTTTAAAATATTTTAATGTGAAGTACACCCATATTTAATCTGCCTCTCAGATTCATGTCAGGGGAAAAGCCTTTAATTTTTCAAAAGTTAACTTTACTCTATATTTACTCTTATTTCAAATAAAAGTCTATTAAAATTTTTATTTAATATGGACACCTTTGTATGAATTTTTTATTTGCAATTAACTGATTAGTATTAACATAATACTATGTTTTAAGAAAAATATAGTAAAAAATATTTTAAATAACTTTATTTTATATATGATGGCAATTTTTATTATTTAAATTGAAAAAAAGCCCAATAATATCATTTTAAACAAAATAAAATAAAAAGTCATAACCATTATCAAAAATAGGTTTGATTGATTTTATTTTTACGATATATTTGTACAATACATCAAAGTAACCCAGCAGATTATTTTTTACAGTTTCTTTACTTGAAAAGAAATCAAACATTTTTAGTCTTTTATTATATTTTTCCTATTTTCTTTAAATCATAGCGACGGTATTGAATATTAAAAATATACGAATGTAATTTTCTTTTTTCTACTATTACTTTTTTTTAATTATATTGTGTTAACTTTATAACAATATATTTTACTTTAAATTTTATGCAAATTTAATAAGTTCAACGCGAAATAATATAAATTTAACTAAATCCTTAAATAAATATTATTAAACATTCTTAAAAGAATATTTTATAATATGTATAATATTATTGAACAAAACTAACAGAAACTCTAAATTAAATTTGCTATAAAAATGTAGTAATTATATAAGGATATATTTTAAATAAATGTAGAAAAATATTAAAATAAATATTACATTTACAGCTTCATAAATTTAAAGAAATCAAAAGAAAACAAGCTTATATTTCTAGACTTTAATAAGAATTTATGGGCAAGAAAAATAAATGAATAACATTTCATAATTAATTGATTATATTTATTCTAATAAATTTAATTATATGTAATTTATATACAATTATTTAACACATATTAATAATAATTATTATAATATTTGTATTAAATTTTATAAAATAATAGTAGATGCACAACGTTAATTGACTGAGGTACATTATGTTAATGCAGATGGAGAAGCAAATTTAAATTTATTTATAAATTAATAATATTACTGTTAAATTCGATTATATGGCAAAATTTAATTTTAAAAATAGGATTGTCAAGAGATTTTAATGAGTGGAGGATGCTATACAATGTTTTAGTACAGCTCTATTTAAAATTTGTATTTCCTGTGAACTCCTCCAAATAAATAAGATAAAGATTGTACAGAGACCGAATTATCGGGCAGTAATATAATGAAAATGATTTGTACATTGTACCGCAAGCCCATGATACAGGCGATTAAATATGGGTGTAAAAAATACCTACATATCAAAATTTAAATAAAATTTCATATTTAAAGTTAAATAAAATTTCTGAATTCCGTCAAAAGTTAAAATTAGAATTTTAATAATATTCCGTATGTATTCTAATAGATGGTAAATTAAATAAATGTCGAAAAATAATAAAACACATAAATATTCAATCATCGATGCTTCAACACTAGACGAGGTTTTCTTCTTGGGTACATTAAAAAATCAAAGATAAAATTTTAAAGTAAATTATAATTATACACACAGAAATAAATAAATGTTAATGAAAATTATTTTAACAATTCACAAATAAATTTATATAAATTGATTAAAAATATATTTTACTGTAATTTCTGGAAATTCTAAAGGAATTGATAGGCTTTTATTTACAATCAGAGGCAAATTCTGAGCTTTTTTCGATTTCCAGAGATGATTTCTAAAATATTTAATGATCAAATTATGGCCGTTACAAAAGATAATCTTTAACTACAAATTTAAAAAAAGTGTTCATTAATAAAATTAACTTAATAAATGAATTTAAAATAAAGTTGAATTTAAAATAACTTGTTTGCATTATTCATACATTTAACTACATAAATTATTTTTTATTAGTTCTTTATATTATTTCTAAAATTAGTTAAGAAATATGTATATTTAAATAAAAAAATTAAAATAATGGAAAATATAGAAATAAATCAAAACAAATTGGAAAAATCAGAATAGAGTTATAAAGAAATAAGAAATTCAAAGTAAAGGATTCTAAAATATAAAATAGTTTTTAGGAAAAGAGAAAACTAAATAAAAATTATTGAGAATAATTATTATTTCAAAAATATAAAGGAAATAAACTTTCCTTTTTCCAATAAATAAGCTGAAGAAAAAAATTTGAATAAATTAAGATGAAAGAAAATCTAGAGATTGAGATCTATTCTGCAATACGGCTTTCCCAAGCCAAGCACTATTTATTAGAAATGTTGAGTGAGTAAAGTGATGAATAGAAACGGCCAACCAATTGTGGAAGATAAGGTGTGGCAAAAAAAATAAGGCAAGGTTGATGAAGGCCTGGGCAAGTGTCAAAAATAAAGCATTTTACACTTGCCTAGGGAAAAATCTTTTCCATACTTTTATAAGTGTGGGAGAGGACGATGACCCTTTTATGCATAATAAAATGAAAAAAATAGACAATTGGTTATGAAGATGCGATTAAAGCTAAATTTAAGTAATAAAGTATGTTATATGATCTTCCCGAAGGAAATTTTTCCAGATTTAGACTTAAAATCATTATTAGGACTTTTCGAATAATTTATAATGATAACTTAAATTTATGGTTGACTCAATTATTCTTAATTTTATTGCTTTCCAATTCATATAACCCATGCCTTTTACATTTGTATTATCAATGGATTCTTTTTTATATATAATTATAAAAGAAATGAAAAAAGAACAAACTTTATTTCATTTCTTTGCCTTTCTTCAGATCGCTCTTTAGCCTTTATTCCAATCAATCGAATATTTGTTTTAAATAAATAAAATTATTAAAGTCCAATGTATTGTTTCTTCTCCCAAGAATATATTCCAGAAAAGTAAAGAGGAACCTTTCTTTATTAATTTCCTTAATTCAAGTTCGAATCATCTACAATCCTTGAGATCGTCTGACAGTCGCCAGTATATTCCCTCTTCAGGGCCATTTAATAATTGTGCAGCAAAGGCTGGAAGACCATTAAACATTTTTTCTATCTTAAATAATTTCTTAATGAAATATTTAAAATAATGATCTTAAAATAAAATATAAATAATTTATATAAAAAATAAATAATGTATATGAATGTAAACATGTAATATGTATATACATACTTTTCTTTTCAACATTTGTATTTTTTATCGAATGATTCACTGATTCATCAGAGCCTCCAAAGACAACAAAAGAAAGTATTAATAATAAATGAAATAAATTATTTAGCCTCCTATATGTATAGAAAGGGGGTGAAAATCTGAATAATAATTTGAATAGAAAATATATAATTATTATCTGATTATATTTATTATGATATTAATTTTTCAGTAGCCTTCTCTCTATTTTGCGACTGTGCAAAAGACTTTTGGCATAATAATTTTTTAAGCCGATGGATCTTCATGATATTTGATTCTATATTTTATAAAAAAATCATTTATTTATATTCTTTAATAAAATTAAGCAAATTGGCTACAGACTCAAAATTGTTTTAGTCAATTTTATTTTGTTCATTATTAATCTGTTCTTTAATTATTTCATTTGTTTTCTTTCATTAGTTAAATATTTAAATTAATAATTATTATTTTTCAAAGCCCGGCAGGTTATACTTACTTAATAGTATAAAATTTAATATAGTAATATTATTAGTAATAGTATTTAGTAATATATTTTTTAATAGTAATTATTTAATAAAATTTTGATTTAATTATCATAAACTCCGCACCCCATTTCTATTGTTAATCATATACATATATATTTTAGACAGCCTCTAGATTCTAAAATTTTCTATAATATTGTCTGAGTCACCTATGGAAGGAATTATTAATCAAGAATATGTTAAAACTTATCCCACGTCTAAAGTTTAGAATAAAAAATTTATGGTATTTAATTAAATAATTTGAACTTACTATTACTTTTCAAAAATTCATAATGTATAATAAAACTACATATACAAAAATAATTTCATCAAAAATAATCAGAAACAATTATAGTTAGAAACAATATAATCGAATTAACAAAGGAAAGACTAACAAAATATATCAGGTGGTTAACGATAAAAAATAAGTTCAAATTAATCTGTCTAAAGATTAATTAACATAATTGAATCAGATAGTTATGTTAAGAAGATGTTAGAAGATAATGCCATATTAATATCAAAAGTTCAATTTATGATATGTGAAATTGAATATATGAAACTATATTTAAAACATTATGCAATGCTAACAAATTATTAAATAAGTGTTGCTGTCAACTTTAGTTTTAATAAGATAATATCCATTCATTCATTAAAAACAAAAAATTGTAACTAATAATATTTAGAATATTTTAATCATAAATTTGGTTGTTCTCCCAAAAATATTAATAAAAATATAATTGTTGAAATATGGAAACAGAAATATTCTATTTAAAAATATTCTTTCTATTAGAATTTAATGTAAAAATAAAACTAATAATATAGCTATGGTATAATTATAAATGAAGAATCGAATGGATTTTAAATTTTATGATTTATCTATAAATAATGATTTCATGAAACCTATCAGGATCAATGTTGGGTTAACGATTGCAAGTTTAATTAGGTTATTATCTGCCATGATTTCATTACAACTGTCTAAACCGATTATTAATTATAAAAGTTAACAGAAGTATACATAGAGGTCAAAAATTAAAATACAGTATATGGCCTAAAATCATCCTATCTCAAATAACCATCTTCTTATATGTCTTTAAAAATAATTATTTATTATAAGAATCATCTGTTGTTGATGATTTTACTACTAAGTGATGATTTTACAATAATTATAATATTTAATCATAATAACATTTAAGAATTAAAAGACACCGCATGATTGGAGTTAAGTACTTAATGAAATAATACATTCTTGTTAGGCGATCCAACGTGGATCGGAAATGATCATACATTACAATTTTTTACCATAACCCGATAGAAGAAATAAATCACAAAAATCATAAAGGATATTTTGAACAAAATCGAGGAAAAATTAAGTAGAGGTTATTTAAAATAATTTAAAATTAATTTTTTATTTAAAATTATATTAAAATTAATTAATATTATTAAAATTAATTAATTTATTAAGATTAATTAATTAATTATATTAAAATTAATTAAATTTAAATAAAATTATAAATAATTAAATAAATATATTTTAATTTTTATGATTTACCTATAAATAATAATTTCATAAAACCTATCAAGATAATAATAATTTCATAAAACCTATAATTAATTTTAAAATTAATTACATTATTTAAAATTACGCAATTTTTCCTCGATTTTGTTAAAAATATTATTTATAATTTTTGTGGTATTGTTTTTTCTATCGGCTTTTTTTAATGATAAATTGATTGATAGCAAAATAATGGTATACTTAAAAGAAAACCGAAATTAAACAGTAAATATCAGAATTGACCGTTCATGAAATATTTTTGTGGCCGGTTGTGGATTTTAAGATTTATTAAAACTTTCTCGCATATCATATAAATCTCTAATTTTTAAACACTTAAAATAGATTCTTAAATTAAAAATAACGTCGAAGGAGAATATAGGAAAGGTCACAACAGATTAGTATCAAAGGTTTTAATCAACGGAGAGACAACAGTTCAGAGAGTCGAGAACGACGTGTACGCAAAATTAAGAATAAACGAAATCAAAGTATTTGAATTTTCCATGAAACATTAAGCAAAAAAACGATATTACACAAAACGTACTCATTTTTACAAGTATATAAAATAAATTTTTATTAAATTTCAGTTAAAAAACACTTACAAAATACACTGAAAATGATTGCCGTCATCCTCTACATAAATACGGCCTATCTATCCAAAAGTTCTGTAGTGTCCAAAAGTACAGTTGTATTATATATAATTGAGATGGAGATGTTAAGTAAATTGTCACCGATTCTGATACTCGAGTTAATCAAACAGATTTAAAAATAATGTAGAAAATCAATAATTTGTCTGAGAATTTAATTACATTAAAGTTAGATAAATTAAAGTTAGAGAAAAATTAATCATAAATTAAAGTTGAGATCATAAAATACCATGAGAAATAAAATACAATGAAATTAATACATTTTACATCTCTTCTATTCAATATAGCATGATAACTTTTAGATTTAGTCAGGTATAACATTAATTGAAAATAATATACAAAATGCCGATATAAGCATCTTAGATTCTTTAAAATTTCTTGTTCATTAAGAATTATTTGTTTTACAACAAGAAAATCAACAATTTTTTTTATCTGATTAGTGAATTTAGAAATGAATTGCATAAAAATAGTAAAAAAACATCCAATTGTAAAAGGTGTAAATTACGTAATTTTTTAGACCCAGCAAAGAATGGCAAAGATTTTGTTAAAATATCTAAAAAAATTGATTATATTTATTAAAAATTCTTAAATATTCCTTATGCTCGCCTGATCTGAATGCTGATCGTCCGATACGCAGAGTAATTATAGACCATGATAAACTATAGACGAGGTTGAACAGTGTGGTATTTTTTACAAACTAAATTTTTATAAATAATATTATAATATTTATTAAATATAATAATATGTATTATTAATTTTCAATTTCTGGTAGAGGCCGTTTACGAGGGTACAACTTTTTGTTTCTCAACTCAGATAATTTATAATTATTTTGAAGCTTTTGTGGACATAATTAATTAGCAAAAATCATCATTTCAGTAGTCAAGATAATTGCATTTTATAGATTTTCTAGATAAAAATTGTAATTTTTATAATTACTTTCCGATTTAACATTTATATTTTTATTCGTTTCATTAACACTATTTGTAAACAATATCTATATATTTTGTAATGCATAATTATTTCAATTATTTACTATTCAACATAAATTTTATTCATAAATTTTTCAAAAAATAATTTTATTAAAAAATATCCAATAAAGCTTAATTTTGTGTTTTTTATTTTTTTTACTTTTATTGATATTTTACGTTTTATTTTTGCTATTATTTTTTTACAAATTTTGATAGCTCCAAAAAATTAAAAATTGTTTTATTTGTTTGTTGATTTGTTTTGTTTGAAAATTATATTTGGAAATTGAATTAATGTATAAAATAATTTGCTATCGTTTTGGCTTTATGAGCGATGAACTTAACATATTGCCACGAAAAACCGCCCTTCATTTCAATTGCTCTATAATATATGAGCTGCCACTAATGATAATAATACTAATACTAATTAAATTAATATTATAATAATTTAAAATTACTAATTAAAATAACAGCATATTAATGTATATATCTTTCGGCAAATGTTTTTTTTGTTCGGCAATGTTCGGCAAATGTTCGGTAAATGTCGGCAATTCGGTCTATGTTACTCAGAAAAAATTTTTTTAATTATAATAATAAAAAATTGAAGATAAAAGATAAAGATAAAAGATAAGATAAAATATATTTCTTAATAAAATTTAATAAGAGAAATGGAGCACCTCAAACTTCTAAGTAAATTTGGTTTCCTTCCCTATCGGAGGAAGGGTAGAACAGTGTAAATGCAAAAAGATCATCGGAATAGAAATTGAATAATTATTTAATTAATTATCATTTTGAAATTAATGTTTTGATTGAAGAATATAAATATTCTATGCAACATATAAAAATCATCGTTTTATTAAAATACAAAGTTTGCCTACAATATAGAGAAATATTAAAAACTTAATAAAAATAAATAATACACAAAATATTATAAATTTAATTAATTCTCGAAAATTGAGCACCGAAACTTTTCGACAAAATAAATGCATCTAAATTTCTATACAGGGTGGGGCAAAAGTTCGGCGACAAATGTTTTTAATAAAATCTATTGTAAAAAAAATTTATTTAAGATTAAAAAATGATAAAATATAATCAATAGGATATAATAATCATTTTATTAAAGTAATTTCTCAAAATGACCGACCCTGACTGAAATAAACGCATCCAAACACTTACGAATGTTACTCACAATGGTCGCGCATTGTTCATCGGTTATTTCGTTCCAGGCTCGCACCAAAACAACATTAGTTCCTCCGATGTTGCGTATCAGATTAACCATACTTTTTGCTCCAGAAATGCCCAAATAGAATAATCCACTGTCTTAAATCCAGTGAGTTTGAAGGCCTTAAATCTTTCCCCCAGAAACCAGAAAACAGCTCCCCACAGAGCTGGATTGTCGTTTTGGCTCCATGCGCGGGTGCTCAATCCTGCTGAAGCGAGAATAGGTTTTCTCCGTGAAGCTATAATGGCCATGGATGCTCAATCCCCCTCAGAATGTCAGTTTTTAGACTGTAGCATTAATTTTTATGGTCATCACTCTGTCATGGTGACCAGCTGCGACCAGGCGTTTAATACTTCGACATTTTTGATGTATCTTATGCTTCATTCGATTGCTAAGGAAATATGATCGGCTGATCTTGTAACTCCAAAGTCTAAGCTTCACTCTGACAATTTTTAGGAGGCTCCTCGAGCTCATTCCGAGATCTGAGGCCATTTTTCACATCGATTGTTCAGAAAAACGGAAAATTCGGCATCTGACGTCCGTTCATGTTTTCCGTCGTAACTTCGGTTACCGGCCGGCCACTACCAGGACGGTCCTGAGTATTCCCAAGATCATGATATCGTTTTATTGCTTTGGAAACCAACATAAGAAAGATATCGAGCCGTCTAGCGATGCACATTTTCGAACATTTTTAAAATACAAAGAAATAATAGAAGCACGATTTTTAACATTGAGTAAAATTTTTACTTTATGAGATGGGAAAAAATTTTCAAATTAAAATTTGTTATATATAATGTTATATAAAATTATATTGCATTAACTAAGTTACATATGTATTGACCAATTCCAAAAAACAATTTACCAGTTTAGGAATTTAATAAAATAATATTATTAATAGTAGGGTGGGAAAAATTAGCTAAACGGTAAACGGGTTCTTTGGTAAAATTAAACGGAACGGTATACGTGTCTTAGATAAACGGCATAAACGGATACGGTCCTTCTAAATGGCTTTTAATTCGTTTAATTTTTTTCATAGAATTATTGGCTTAAAACATGAATTTTTGACTTCTGACACTAAAATCAAAAAATTTTCGCCTGCGGTGCTGGAAAAGAAGAATGCCTGCTTGCTTCGAGGTTATAAATTAAAGTCAACTTTCTTAGAAGACAATAATTCATGCTACCCGTGTCATGCTAAAAATATTTCTTCAGAAAAACGGCCAAAGAAAATATACATTAAATTTTTTTTAAATTAAATAGATAATCAAATAAAAATTCTAATAAATTAATTATGAAAAGATTCATCAAGAAAATAGAAAAATTTCCACATTTATTCATGCAATGATTAAAATGTTGATTGAAATTATTGATCAATAAAACATTTTATAAAACACGAGAAAATTAAAATTCATTTTTATAGAATTAACGAAATATCAAGATGAAATGAAATATGCTATTAAACAACGATAAAAAATTGTTGTTTAATAGCCTGAAATCATAATAGGCAACAAATTCAATAGCCGGAAACAACTTGATAAGCTAAATTAAGAGAAGACAGAGAAAAATACAAAAATTTGCAGCCGCGGTGGCTTCAAACAAATTTATTATGAAATATATCTTTTAACACTTTGAAATTAATTCAAATTATGTTAAATAATTAATAGCAAATATTATATTTATTAGAATTAGAAAACTAAAAATGTAATTAATATAATTATTCAAATTGAAAATTTTAGCAATTTTAAATTAATAAAATTTTTAAAATCTTATTTTATGATGTTTTTATAATTCAATGATATAGAATAGTATTTTGATTTTCGTTTGTTGAAGTCATCTTATTGTCAGTAAAAGCATTCATTTTCGAACTTTCTCATTCACTCGACACGGTTTTTGACCATTGTTTATTATAAAAATAAATCAAAATAAAAAACCACTAGTGGTTTTTGTCCAAGATTACTCATAAGGAATTTTTAGTAATGCAGTAAAATAATAATATATTGATATAAATTAAACAATATAAATAATAAACATTATAAATATTTCATCAAGAATCATTGAAAGAATAGACTAAATATACTGTAAAGGGAAGTTAATTTATTTGTTATTATTATATTTCTTATTGTTAAAAGTCACTATGTCGTTTATTTATTAACAAGTCAAAAATTTGAATTTTTTAAATGAATTTTTTAAATTTAATATTAGAATTTGTTGTCCTCTTATAAATTAGTGGTTAAAGATATTATTATTAAGAAGAATCTTATTATTAAGAAGAATATTTTAATGATTGTAATTATTTCAAAATAATTAATTCATATTTTCTAAAAGAATTAGATTGAAAATTACTGGTTTGAAAAAGATTTTGATGAAATAAATATAGATAAACTACAAATTACTATATTCAAAATTTTAAGATAAGACAGTCACCTACCAAATGAGGCAATGGTAATTCACAAAATTTGTTAGAACCGTGGATCTAACACAATGTTACAAATATGATAAAACGCCAAAATTTATTTTATAAGAAATGATATATTAATTTCAATCAATAAAAACAATTTGAGGATTCGTTCAAAAATATCAATGCATTATAGGGAAAATGATTGAAATTCATATCTTAAGTTATATAATTACTTTAATGAAAGAAAATTGACTTTTTAATATAAAATATACGACTCTTTCGGGAGTCGAATCCTGAATAAGAATTTAATCAAAAAAATTTCAAAATATAAGGCTATAAAAAAGTTTGATTTTTTTGTTCTTGTCTCCCGAGATAATAATAACATCGAGACCTAATAAAAAAAGAAAATCAACTTCTTCGTTTAAAGACGTGTTGATTAAAAGTTATGTATATAGAAAATTATAAATTAGAATAATAATAACAAAAAATACTAAATAGTTTCAAAAAATTATTTAATTAAAAAACTAATATTTATCGAAGGTTGTGGGTACAATTGAAAAGAAGCTGGATAAAAATCGAATCAAATCAAAATATTTAGATCAAAATCGCATTTAATTATAGAAGCATTAACTGTAAAATTTTACCAAAATAAAATTTCTTCTAAAATTATGTTGAAAATTAAATGATCCGAAGATTAAATGTGATAATGAAAAAATACACTTGATATTAAGAGATGCAGCGCACGCTGTAAATATGATATAAATTTTATAGTAGTTTAAGCTTATATGTAATTCAAACATTCAAACATATTTTAATATATTTTATTTTTTTAATTAATTACTTTAATGGATTAATAATTTAATATTTTTATAAAAATTAATACTCTATGTTAAATATGAGAAATTTGCCAAATCATAAAACTATAAATGGACAAATATTCATATTTAAACAATAAAAATAGAGTTTAATTTTATATAAAAAATCTTAATTATTCATTGAACAAATTTCATAGTAAAATGAAAGTAAATATAAGAGTAAAATTTTGCCCATGTCACATTAATGATAACCATTGGTGCATGGCCGCGGATAGTGAATTTTTTAAGTTTATATTAATTGATTTAATTACTAATGAATTTTATGTCATTGTTTACGTGCGCTATAATGTAGAATAGTGTGTTTCTAGTATATATAGAAAATAATGCAGAATAGTGATTTTTTTAAATTTATAACTTTTAATAAATGGTTCCATTTATTTAAATTGCTTAAACTCGCTGAAATTGATTGTATCATGACTAAGATGAATTTAAAAATTAATAATATTTCTTTAAATCAATAAGCTATAAAATTTAACTAAACTTAATAAAAAATTTGCATAAAGTTTTATAAAAATTTGTAAAATAAATTAAGAAAAATTTATAACAAATATACACTAATTAAAATAAAGAAAAAAATTAATTTTTATAAAAATAAATTTTTAATAAAATTTTTATTAATAAATTAATTTTTTTTAATTAAATTATTTTTGTTGCTAATTATTATAAAATTTTAGGTATTTATAATTAACTCGGTGACATAAATTATATTTTCTTGTAATTCTAATTAAATTATTAGTAAAAATTTAAAATAAATTTATGCTAAATAACAATTTATTTTAAATTTAAATACCTGATAAACAATAATAAATCCATAAAAATCTATATAATAATGTATTAATTGAAATATGAATGCTGTATAATTACCTAATAAAATTCTATTATCAAACTGCAGTGAATGTTGTCAATATGGAAAATACTATATTATTTTCACATCGCTTTATCGCTTGGATCGAGTTCAAGAAGGTGGATTTTAAAGCAGTGGATTTTGTTATCTTTGCAATTGAGGATAACAAAATGTATATTAATAAAAATTATTTAATACAAAATACGTATCTTATGGTTTAAAAAATTTTTTTTAATAATTTATTCAATAAATGCCTTTATTCAAAATGCCTTATAAGTGCCTTTATTTAGTTTGAGATTATAATAATAATTAAATTATTTTAAATGAATCTAAAAAATTAAACAAATTAACTCTAAAATTAATAGAATTTTAATAATATATCAACCAACAAAGATACTACATATACCAAAATTGGATCACCAAGCCTTGACAACATGCTCAAAAGTTATTAACTCCAAAAGAATATAATTTAAATATCATTAATTTATTTTGAATTAATTTACCTTTGAATAAAAATTAAATTTACACCAGTAATCTGAAGAATGGATTTGATTTCTGAACATTGCTGACTCATATCGAATCATATATGAGTTTTAGATATATTTTTTAAATATTTTAATATGATTATATTGAATTAATAGATAACAATACTATAATAAATTTTAAAGATTGTTTAAAAATATATGGTATTTTGCTTTAAAATTTAAACATAAATAAATTGTATCAAAAAGTAGAACAATAAAAAGAAAAAAGTTAAATAGACAGACTAAATTAAGAAAAATAAATACTGATTATTAATGTTAAGATTGTTTCTTATAATAAATAAATATATATGATTTTTTTCAAAAATTGGACTAAATATTGTTTGCGTTATCTAAGATCTCAAGGATTATTAAATACTAAATTTAATAAATTTAATAAGTGAAAAATTAGACTCACAAACTGAAACTTAATTTTTAGCTAATGATTTTGAATTAGAAAATGAGCACCAAAATTATATACTTAAATGACCATAAATGAAGAAAGTTGTTTTTAAATGAAGGAAGATGTAAGGATTTAATTATATGTAAATATCTTTATCTTTTAAGCAAATTAAAATCGTTTACATGTAAGACGATTTTTAAATTAGATTTTGACACAAGACAGATCAGTGCCATATAAAACTTGAAAAATTTGGAAAAATAAATATAAATACTTTTTATTTAATAAATAATACTGTAGATTGTTAATAAAAATAAAGATTTAAAACTAATCTTTTAAAATCCTGAACATTGAATACTTCAAGACACACCAACAACAAAGAAATCTCTTTATCTGAATTATTAAAATGCGACAAGGCAACATGACCACAAGAGAAACATTCAGATGGACTGGTTCTTCTATGATTGTGCTAGAGGAAGTATATAATTTTAATTAACACATAATTTTAATAATAAATATAATTTTAATAATAAATTATTTATTTAATATATAACTAAGACTTGATCTATATACTAGTTTAGATTAGAACAACAGTTTATTGAGAGAAAACAGTCTATTGGTTAAAAAACGTTTTCATATAACAAAAAATGTAAAAATCATTAAAACGTAGTTAAATAAATGTAAAGATATGTTTAAATTTTAAAATGATATTTTAATTTAATTTATTTTAAATGTTACATATTTTAAAATGTAAAATGATAATAGGAAAATTACATCATAATAAAATAACACAAATTATTTGAAAATTGTGCCTACGAGGTATGTCATAGAACAGCTAAGCGATCGACGGCTTGAATGATGCTGATGCTGCCTAAGTATGATATTGAGTATTTTAAAATTAGTACTATGTAAATGAGACCGTGTTGTATGTACTAAGTAAATAAATTGAAAATAATGATTATAAAATTACAACAAATTTGTTCAAGATTGTTTCAATTTATTCAAGAATAATATTAATATTAAAAAATAGAAAACAATTCAAATGATTTTAAATCTGCTTTTCTGAATAAAATACGTATAAATAATTTTTCATGCAGTTTGACATTTAGATTGCTTTATTTATAAAAATAATAGATATTTAATTATGTAAAATCAATTTAGATGGGAGGAATATATAATTAAAGAAAACCAAACAATTCCAGACCACATTCCTATAGGCATACTATCAACAAGTAATGAACTTGTCAATATCGCCTTTCTTATAAGCGTTGCCTGAAAATGAATAAAGATAATAAAAAATTAATAAAAATAATAAATTAATAAAGATAATAATAAAAATTTACATATTTTAGAACCGTTTTCTGTATCAACAAATAATTTTTTGCAAATAGTAAAGACAGATTGCACTACAACTGCAGCAGTTAAAAATATCTAAAAATAATTTGGTTTGAAATAATTTGTTTTTAAAATTTTATTTTGAAATATTTCTTATAAATTATATAATTATTCTATTAGAACTTTTTAAAACGTTGAATCCTGCGCATAGTTTTTCGCATCTTTGAACTTATTTTATCTTTAAACTTATTTATACATTGATTTTTTATACCCCGCCCCCTCCTTACAATCAACGAATGCAAATAAAACGGTGTGCATACAAATATGATTCGATGTGGCGGAGGCGGCGGTTCAGCTCCATGTTTTCTTCAATAAGCGTAGAAACAGAATATGCAGTAAATAAAGGTCTTGAACTTATTTTATATAACAATTATTTTTGTTGTCTTAATTTAAAAATTTTGAAGCAGAATTTCGAATACAACTACATAACTAATTTTATTGAATTAAAAATTTTAAAAATTACTATTGATATTACCTTAAACAATCAATTTAATCCTTTATTTCTTGTAGTAGATCAATAAATCAATCAAAAATTAACAAAATTGATTTATTGCTTTTGTTTTTAAATTCGTCTGGATTAAACGAATTATGATGATAAACTTATTTATAATTCTTACAAATTTTTAAAAAGGTAAGTGACTATCTGCGTTCAAAAGAAGCCATATCGTTTTAAAGAATAAAGATTATGCTACAACATCAAAACGCTTTGGTTTCTGCGGCTCATATAGACAAATGAAGAATTTTGGTAATAAATCTTCCTCTACGTTGCTTATGGAGTATAGTGTAAATGAATGAGTGATGGCACGATTTTTTGATGAGCCACCGCTACTTCTTTTGACTAGCTGGATAAATGTTAAAATACCGTATTTACTCGATTAATTCCCCTGAGGAATTATTTTTTCAACCCATCCGTGGCATAGGGAATTAATCGAGGGTGGAGAATTAATCGAGTAAATACGGTAACAAATAATTACTAAATTTCAAATTGCAATATCATATCCTGCTAAACTTTTATTATTAAATGTCAACTCTAAATAAACGTACTGTAATTATAGAATTTTTTATATTTCATTTTAATCTTTATCATTCCATAATTTATGTAAAACTTAATTTTGCTAAAAATCTGGGTTGCTTTAGCATTTCAAATATTTTTCATTTAATTTCTTTTCCGGCCAGTAAACATTGACTGAAAATGAGTTGCCTGTCAAAATTAAAGGAATTATTCTAGTTGTGAGAAAAAATTAAAAGTTGAACTTTTAAATATGATTAAAGATTAAATTATTAGATATTAAATTTACATACATATGTTTTATCATTTCTTCATAAAACAAATAAACTAATGCATTCGTCCTGCTAGATATTTCGTCCTGCTAAAAAAACAATGAAAAATAGTACAAAACCAGAATTATTTTTAATATTATCTAACAATTGTAGCCATCATTTTTTATTTTATGATTTAATATTTCTTCTACTTCGTAATGATCTATCTTAAAAACAAAAAAATGTGATGTAGATTGGTCGTAAATTAAAAAAATTTTCAAGCGCTAAAAAATACCCATGATTTTAAATAACATAAAATGAGAAAAAATTATCAAAAACATTAATTTCAGGACAGTTCATTAAAAGTTCAGTTCATTCAATTCACCAAAAATACAATTCATCAATAGACAGTTTGCCAAACTTCTGTAAATGTGAATTATTAATATAACCCATACTTATACTAATATTTACCTTTAAATATGCTATACGATTAATTAAATAAATTATGCTATGATGCTGGTGATGCTGGATATGCTACTGGTGCGTTTTTTAAATAAGTGTTAAATATTCAATGAATGGTGTTGGTAAGGCAATAACAAATGTCAGAAAGATGATAAACACAACAAATTGTGGACTATGACGTATCAATCAGATGAGGCCGGAAGCAATGAAATTTTCCATATTTAGGTTTAAGTTCGTGAAATAAATTGGAAAAAACTGCGGTAAAAGAATGAATCTAACAATTAGTAACAAATTTATATAGAATATAGAGAAATAATTAAATAATCGAAGTGATAAAAACAAGAATAAGATATATATGAAAATATTTGTTTATTGAAACTATTTTTTGTAAATTATGTTTGTACTGTTCGAGATGATGCTAGTATTATGATAAAGGCAGGCAGATAATTATAGTCACTAATATTGTAAATATTATGAATAGGGCTTGTCAAAACATGCAAATGCATATTTTGCATGCGGCTGAAACGCTCAAAAATTGAGCTGAAACGCTCAAAAATAGTGTTTTTACATCAGTACGAGCACTTTAGGACCCGGTTCTTAATGCATATTTTTGCATATTACGGTCTTTTGTGCATATTTGCATATCTGTGCATATTTTGGTAAATTTTGCATATTTTTACCAAAATTTGTAAATATTTTGGAATTTTTTTAGAAATTTGTAGTTAAAAAATTATTTTTTAGCAAAATATAAAATTTTTTCAAAAAATTTTTTAAAGACAATTTTTTGAAAAATTTCTTCGAAAAATTTTCAGGAAAATTTGTATCAAAAATTTTTTTTCATTAATTTAAAGTCCGTAAAATCTTTTAGAAGTCCGTAAAATCTTAAAGAATTAATTTTTGAAGCACAATTTACTGTTTTTTGCTGCATATCAAGCGCATATTTCTGGAAATTTTGTTTATTTTAGTGCATATTTAGGCTTTTTCCATGCATATTTTTACACGCCCTAGTGATGAGTATTTAGGAGAAAATATACACTGTGGTGCAAAATTTTATGAACGCTGAGTAAATGTCTTAACAAGTTTAACTCTTTCATATTTATTTATCAGAGATCTATGTTTCGTAAGGTGAACATAAACTTATACATTAAAAGATTTGAACAACTTTTATAAATTTGAATTTGTAAATTATTATTGTTGTTGATAAAAATTTGCAATTTTAAAGAGCATACTTTAATCTATTAACCAAAAAATGTATCGCAAGCCCATCGTACCGCAGTGTCATAACTTTTTTCTAAATTTTTGCATTCATGACGCCTTGGTATGGTTCGTCGAGCTTAATTTAATTGTATCAGGACGTCCAGGATTCGACAATTGAGAACCTGATATTATGAGAAACACGTTTTAAAAGATGAGTGTTAATTATTATCAAAGAAAGTCTGATTTGCACAGAAAATTTATTAAAGCTAACGATAAGTCTATTATTATTTAAATACTTTATTCTATTTAATAAAATACATAATCACTAACAAAAATAGTTTTAATCATATTTTATTGATATTAAATCATCGACATATTTCTTCAAATTATTAACCTGAAAAAACATATAAAATTAATTTCAAAAATTAAATAAGATATGTATATTAGAAGCTGTTTGTCATAATTTTCACTAGTAAACCTAGAAACCGAGAGAAGATATCGAAATAATAGAAAAAATAATTTTTATCGAAATAAAATAATAATTTATTGAGATATTTTTTACTCTATTGCTTGACACTCAAGCGTTCTTTGATTTTATTATACTTTTTTGTCTGGTCTTTGTGATAACATGGAACTCGGGAGTGTTTTGTTCTTGATAAATCTAAATATCCGGACCGAACCGGAGAATTAAACCAAAAATCTTCTGTTTTTCGGTTCAGTTTTGTCCTATCCGATAACCCCAAACCCAAATATTTACAAAAATATATCTCACTTGAATATATTGTGTAAATGATATAGGGATATCCAAAGTAACATTATTTTCGAACATATGGTCTTTTGTTTCTAACATGTACCAAAGTGAAGCATTTTTAAAAGTTAGAATTAATTCTATCTGTTCATTTTTCTTTAAGCCTTGATGATTAGAGCATATATTTGTATCATTTCTTTTCAACTTAATCCAATATCCATTCTTTTAAATTAAATTAATTAAAATTAACTTTAAATTAGCTACCGTATATGAATCTATACAAATAAATTTTCCTGTAATGTTCATTTGAAAAATTGTGTTGCCTACTAAATAAAAACAAAAAAGTAAGCAAAAAATATACATATTAAATCAAACGTGTTTCATTCCATTCAATAGCTGCATGAAGAAAATTAACAGTAATATTTTCTTTTAATATATTTGGTATTTTTCCTCTAATAATGACTTCGCTTTTACTATTCAATTGTTTTTTTACTCTTTGAGTTTCTTCATCCGATTTAGCTTCTGGAATATTGTAGGTTAGCCTTCGGCATTTATCAGAATTTCCATCAAATAATACGTAATTAATATGGCCTGTTATCTTAAAGGAAATTATTACATGAAATCTCCCTGATACTTCTCCCCCGTCACAGCCATTCCTATTTAACCCTGAATTTGGTTTTTATTTTGTTACAAATCTTAAATTTAATAAATACAGACCTTTTGCAAGGAAATTGCCTCAGAGTTAAATACCCCATTGTGGATGGGAAAATTTACATATGAAAGCGTCTATTTTAGATTTCTTTCTGCCTTAATTCTAATATACATATTTATTAACACAATTTTTTTAATTTGGAAAGTTTTGGGAAAAACATACTTGAACACGATTTATTGACCAATGAGGAAATATGTGATTCGGATAATAGATGTCATCACCACCATTAATATTGATTGTGTAGTTACCCTCTGAGGCTTTAATTATTATAACTATCGGCATACCAGCTACAATTGGATTTGTATGGAATTTTTCATTTAGAAAAGTATTTCTTTTAGCGGAATAGCTAATGATCATCAAGTGCGAATATTTTGCTTTAATATAGTCATGTCCTGTATATCCTGTATTTATGTCAGGATCAAAAACGAAATTCAGCTCCATCACGATATCAATGTCTTATTAAAATTAAAAATATTAATTGAATTGATTAAAAATTTTACTAAAATTATTAGCAATTTGAGAGTCGTGAAATAATTGTACTTTAAAAACATATAGAGGATCCATCACTTCACTAGCTGAAGTTACCAAAGCCTCAAAACAAACAATAGTTCCATATCTTTTCAATTTATTAATCTCCCTTCGATAAACCAAAAATGGAAATTCTTGTTGTTCACCATGGAAATAAGTATGATCCAAAAGCAGAATATCACCATTTAACTAAAATAATAACTAAACGGTTGGCAGATACATATCATTATTGCTCGTTCTGCATTTCATGACATAGAAAATGCAATTAACTCTTCCTTATATTATCTCGCACAATTTATAGTATAACTAAGGAATCCTATGTGTATAAGCTAACCGTATCTTAAAAACCGAATCCAATAAACAAAAAATGTAATGAACGCAAATTACATTAAATCAATGATGTAACATTAATAGAATTTAAAATTACCAATATTCTATCAATTGTCCAGATTGGAAAATCATTTCTTATTGTAAAATTTTTCATAAATTCACCATTAATAAATGTCTCAATTAGTGTTTTATAACTCAATTCATTTCTTGTACTAGTAATACGTAAAAAAAGCTCGTATGCTCTTCCCCTTTCAAATATTTTTATTGGAACAGATGTTTTGCATTTGAATCCATCACATATTTTTTTATTAAATCTCTCATTAATACATTCATCATAATTATTAGGGCACTTAAATTTTATAAATTTATATACAGTCCAATTTGCTTTTCAGTCCAAATATTATCAGGCGGCTAAATTACTTTAGAGTTAACTTGCTTTTGGCCTGTGTTTTCCTATTATGTAGTGTTGTTTTTTTCATGATTTTTTCCATTTTTTAAATTTTATCTTTAATACACACTTTGGAAAACCACGTCGATTTTTCCGCTAGAAACGAAAATTCCTAGTGAGTCGAAAATTGCGATGACAAACATTCCGTTTATTTCCTTTGTGACAAATATTCCGCTGGAAAATTTCCGAAAAGTCAAGGAGCCGAAAGTTCAAGAGACGAAATTCCATTAATAACTTTTTTTATTAATGAAAATTAATAAAAAAATTTTTATTAATTTTATTAATTGATGATATCTACTCGTGACTCTACTTATTCAAAATTTCATGTCAGCATCCCCGGATTATACAAGGATATCTTTATCCGTAAGCATGCCTGCTAGATATTTACTTACATCCCCTGTTTTAATTGTTACATTTGTTAAACTATCGAAAACATCAAATTTATAAAGAAGATTTCCAACTTAAATAATATTATTAAATTAAAGTCTTATTTTTTTAATTACTGTAAGGATTTTCTTCTACGCCATTCAATAATTTTATACTAAATTTCGTTGCTTCATTATTAATTTTAAAATGACAACGAAAAGATGTTTTCTTGCTAATAGTTTCTCTAATCTTTAATGAATATGGCATTTTAATCACATCAAACTTTTTATTGTATTACTAAATTTGATTAAATTTAAAGTGAGATAAAAATATTCTTATTAAAATTAATTTTAATAATAATTATCCAAAAAAGATTTTAAGAGTAATACCCGTTGTTCAAACGGAAGCAGACCAAGGATCGCAGAGCAATAACTTCGTACAATATTTTCGAATCCGACGCGTCCTGGTTCGGATTAGAGCCGCCGCCATGGTTGGATTCAATTCAGCTAATACCAGGGCGTCCCAGATTCGAAAATTTTGAATGGAGTAAATTTTGTTTCAATTATCACCTTGCGGTACGTTGAGGTTAAAAAAAGTTCATGAATAAAAACTTTCGAAAAATGAATAAGGGCAAAACAATTTTTTGTCAATTATTAAAATTTTAAGTCAGAAAGAGTAAAAAAATTTGGAACTTATTTACTTTAACTACCCACCCTAAAATTTTACCGGATGTTTGTTTTATATGGTCAATTTATATATCATTCGAAAGAGCTCGACTAGCTGAATCGAATGACATCAAATTAAGCCTTCGGACTCAGTCTGAGCTGAGACAAATGGACTCAAAATGGTCAATGCAAACCTTGTTCGGAAACCGTGTTTCGCGAGTAGTTTTGCAGTACATGCCTCGCGGGGAGTTAAAGGTCTCTCAGTTTTACACTAGTAACATAAACCTATACCTTTTTGTCGATTTTCAGCTTTGAAATGCGGACCTACCCCCTAGTCGCACAAAAGTAGATATTCTAGCGAAGATGCAGTCGCTCGTAATTTTGTTCAAAATCACCAAATCAAGCTGATTTTGTTATCATTCGCTTCAGCTCGTCGAGCTCTCTCGATTGACGTATATATTGTCCAAATCTAAATAAAAAATCCCACGGTAAAAATTTGGGGTGGGTAGTTAAAGTAAATAAGTTCCAAAAATTTTTTATAAAAACTCCAAAACCTACATTTAAACTTCGATTATCAATCACTTTGAT